>JANRMT010062827.1:6105491-6191597 GCA_026402145.1 Polypterus bichir lapradei
TGTTTGACTTAATTGTTTCTCGGTGCTAGGATTGCCCGTGTACTCATTTCTTCTGTTGATAACCCTTTGGGATGAAATTCTTCAATAAGATTTGGACATAATATGCCTTTTTTAATTGGGAACTTAAAAGTGAGGAAAACTTAAAAATTTATAAGAGCACAGGAACTGTGTCTGTCAAAAGCATTCACACGAATGAAAGGTGAGAGGACCGAGTGTATGCTTGAATATGGTTGAGAGGAGGGCAAGACTTGAAGTCTTGAAAAAATCTCTTTGAAAGAGTCTCGTCGCAGGATTTTTTTTTTATAATAGAGAGATGATATTCTCAGAAGGAAAATTGTCTTTTAGCATGACCTTTAAGGGTCAGAGTGCAGGGTCAGTCATTGTATAGCAACCCCTGAAGAATTAGAATTTTCCGGTTAAGGGCCTTGCTCAAGGGCTCAACGGAGTAGGATCCTTTCTGGCAGTAATGGGAGTAACAGATACCGGCGCAGAGGCTTTGCCTCAGAGCCACCACTCCAATCTGATATCATTTGCTTCCTCTCATTTACAATGAGAAGTTGTAACAAGTGTGTCTTTTTATTTATTTGTTCACCAAACTGTAAATCGGTTTGAGCCCACCAAGAAAAACTTCTCTTCTGTGTAAATCTCCAAACTGGAATTACTTTTTATCCCCTGGGGTGCAAGTTCTCTTACCGTGTCGAGTTCCTCAGAGGTTGGACACACACTGATGTTGAGATGCTGGCAATAAATGGAGGGACTCTTGTTTCCACTGAGAGCAGACACGGCATTACTAACCAGGATCTGTGCAAACAGAAATGCAGAGAAATAAATAAACTCATAATAGGCAGATTGTTTAGATCACTTGGAAAGAAAACAGAAGCAAGTGGGGTAATAACAGTGAGGATGTGGAATCCCACACAGGAAGGCATTTCAAAAGGTTAAGATTAGCCACCATACCTGGCACTGATCCCAGCCTCTTGACAGACGTTTGGCATAGTCGTTGGCCACATGTTGTTTTTCCGTTCCTGATACTGCATCATGATGCTGGGCTACTGCCATCGCTTCCTCTGAACAAAAATAAAAGCACAAGCTTCCAACATAATTAACACTGTTACCACATAGATTCCGGTACGAATAAGGTATCCCATATTATGCTGGTCCTTACCAGCAACCGACATGCAGCTATAAATCTAGACAGGAAAAAAGCAAACAATTCCGCTATCACCAAGTAAACAGAAAAATCAAAGCATCAACTCACTCAGAGTGTCGCTCTCCCCGCTGCCGTTCGGACCTTCTCTAGAGGATTTGCCACCCAACACCTCCAACTGATTACAGATCTGTCAGGAGCAGAAAAAAAATACACATCTTGGAAAGGCCACGGCGACTTTTAGGTTTATTTATTTAAATCAGTGGAGCGAACAACTTGTCACCGAATAGCAACTGCTGTGGAAGAAAAATGAGACTTTGGGGTCACATAGTCATGCAGGGGTAATACAGTTATTGCACATAAAGTGTTTTGGTATGCTTTTCACATTAAAAACATAGCATCTGCCTTAGCAGTAATATAAAGGGTTAATAAGTATAATCTAGGCCAGTGGTCTCCATCTCCGGTCCTGGAGGACTGCAGGTTTTCATTCTCACCCTTTTCTTAATTAGTGCCCTGTTTTTGCTGCTAATTAACTTCCTTTGAATTAATTTTAATTGTCTTGTTCTTGAAAACTCAGACCCCTTAATTGTTTCTTTTTCCTTAATTAACATCCAAACAATAATGAGATACAAATGAGCCAAAACATGACCAGCAAACTGTGACCATCACACATTATCTGAACATAAAGAAAGATGAAAGTCTCAGGAACGTTGATCTGCTCAGGTCATCAAAACATTTTAAACGGTGCTCTTAGAAAATAGAAAATCGACAATTTCAGAACTGTCTGCTATTGCACAATGAGAGCAGCAACAAGCCATGGAATTAAAGAACGAGTTTAATTAACAAGACCCGGCGCCTAATTGAGCAACTGGTTGGAGTGAAATTGGTTGGGGTTTGAGGCCCTGACTTAGTTGGTCTTCTGTTGGCTCACTCACTTTATGTTTCATTTCTTTTTGGGTGCCATTTAAGGAAAGAAATGAAGCAACTCAGAGGAACGATAAAGAAATTCAGGGGAACAAATCTTAAAAAAATTGCTCCCAATGAGAAAACCTGCAGCTACTGTCGCCTTTCAGGACCGGAGTTTGAGCTCACTGGTCTAGGCTCATCAGGAAACTAGATAAAGGTTAAGTGAACAACAAATAGCAAGAAGGTCCTGGGTGGCGGTTCAAAAAGTTGGCGGACTATCATGTACTCAGACTTGACAGATGTCACATACACAGGAACTCAAGAAGTATTGCAAAGTATTGTAAGGACCAAGAATATAATGACATGGGGCTTTTAGTTTGAGGTATTTAAGTTGGTTATGTTCTCTGCTGGAAATATCCCATGTCTCTTGAGCCAATCAGAGTGAATGCAAGCTAGTGACCGAATATCAGAGAAAACAATAATTCAGCATTGTTATGCAAATTCAGTTATCTATAAGAATGACTGTCTGTCTCTGTTCTGTGACCATCTGCGGACAACCTCTGCCCAAGGTACTGTCCCTTAGTGGATTGCTGTAACAGGAAAGAAGAGGAAATAAAATATGCAAAGAACAAGTTTCCTCCTGCCTGGTTCCAGAGTCAAAGAGGCCCTAGCCGAGAAGAAGATTCATTTCTTTAATACGTATATTTCCAGTTTTAATTTCTTCCACACCGCTCATTGCCATCTCATGTAACATCATGCCTTCATATGTTCACCTACCTCGCTTCACGTCTTTTATCTGCGTTACAGAGAAACCACTCTTTCTTTATTTACTTGTCCACCAAGTTTTTTAATCAAATTGAAGAAAACTCCTTCTCTTGCATTTAGTAAAAAGCCAAGCAAGACAAATGACTGGTCCTCATTGCCAGGATGATCACTTCGGACATGAATAATCATGAGTCGATATGCAATTTTCCTGACTGAAAATAAACCAGAGGAGTCCCACTTGTTTACAGTGCTTGTATATTTTGTAAGATTTTTGTGAAATTAACTTGCAGTCAATGCTTTCACCGCCACTCATGAACACAGGACGTTTATGTTGCGTGAATTTTCAATGCGGGTCCTGTTTCTGTCACAGATCCCTGACACCTGGTGATGTGCAGCATTTACTATACCACGTCATGGCACCGTGTGCCCACTAAAAGACTGGACTTTAAACCACAAAGGTTGTCTGTTCAGTTTATGCCTCCTGACTCATTGGGTGGGCTGTCAGTAAATCCCCCAACGTGCCAGGATTGAAACTGTAAATAAATACACGCCATCATTAAAAGTTCAGCTTTTGTTAACGTAAAGGCCGAGTTCAAGACAAATCATCTCAGTTCTTTCATCACTTTTAATGAGAAGCTGTAAACAATAAGCTTCAAGCAAAAAACAATTGATTATTTCTAGAAAAATAAAGTTATAAAATGGTCGTACTTCAGATCATTATTTATGAAGCGCTTTGACCATAAGAAAGATGCCCCATAAATAAAGTGTATTATTGTTAAGTATGTTCAACACATAGAAGCAAACACCCACATGAAGCCCCCAAGCTCATTTAGTTACCTCCAGACTTTAAAACACAAATGGATACTAAAACAAAGCAGGGGGTAAACATCCCAGTTACAAAACTGGAGTCCTAATGTCACGAATCCGATCTGGAGTACAGTCGACCCTCGAAATACGACCGGCCTGACATGCGAACAACTTGGTTTACGAACCGAAATTTTTGTTTTGAATTACGACCAACGTCTTGAGTTACGACCCGAATGCGGTCACGTGTATCCGTTTGTGCGATTGTAAACAAACAGCCGAGAGCATTTGTAAGCGTCAGTCGGAGCCCAGATATGTGTGTTTGTGGACGTAATTTCGGTCAGTGCAGTGATTTATAGAATTTATTTCGATAATTGCTATCAAAATGGCCCCAACAAAGCTAGAAAAGTAGCTAAGGAAGGAAGAGAAGGTAATGAAGGTAAAGAAAATGATCACAATCGAAACGAAGAAGGAAATTGTGTGGAAATATGAGAGTGGTGTTCGTGTGACCGATCTCGCCGATATGTACAGCATGTCGAAATAAAGGACATCCTGAAAAAATGGACAGAGCTACAAACATTTATAGAGAAGACCCACCCAGACAGAGAAAAAGCTAATCATCGCATTAACTTGCTTAATGACAATGTCATATCATACTACAGAACTGTGTTGAAGAAAAGACAGAAACAGACAACCTTGGACCAGTTTTTATTTCTGAAAAGGTTGAGACCTTTTGGTGAGCCAGAAGCAGGTCCTAGTGGGCTACAGCCTCTCCCAAGGAGAGAAAGGACACCAGAGAGCCAGAGTCCTGATGTTCTTATGGAAAGGGGGCTCTCCTTCCAAACAATAACCACCTTCCATTTCATTCTCCTCCTCTTCCTCCCTTCCTGCAAGCCAAAGATGTCAACTTAAATGGTGAGTACAGTATGAAATTGTTTCTGGTAGGCTAGGCACTTTTTATAACTTTTTGGTTAGTACATTAGAATTAGTGGTGTTTTTGGTAAATTAGGCACATTATACAACCCTTTTTTATTATGAAAAGGTTAAGCAAGTGTTGCTGTGGGAGGTTCAGAACGCATTATGGGTATTTCCATTATTTCTTATGGGAAAAATAGTCCTGACTTACAACCAACTTGAGTTACAACCAGCCCTCACGAACGAATTGAGTTTGTAAGTCAAGGGTCCACAGTATTTTACATTGTTAGAGAGTGAAGGAGGACCTTAGAAAGTTTTGTATACCAGGATTGTTTGCAGCTTCAAAACAGGCAGAGAGCTAGACTGACAGATAGGAGACGGACTATATATAAAATACAGACAGACATATATAATAGACAGACAGAAAGAAAGAAACACACACACACACCCCTTAATGATTGAAAATGAAGAAATCTAAAAAGAAAGAAAAGTTCTGACTTGGCAGCCCCAGTCCCAGTGAGACACAATAAGGGCGTATTGCAGTTGGTATAAAGGAGCCCCTGTAGCATTTCTTGACACATTTCTGCTGAATGATTCGTTGGCTGCAAGACCTCCGTGTTTTGTGTCACAGAGAGGATGTGCAGCATTGTTCATAATGGCACTCAGTTTTCTCTTCATTCTCTCCTTTTCTATTAACTCTGTGGGGTCTGAAGTGCGTCCAGTAACTACGCCTGTTGTTTTAATTAACTTGAAGTAATGTTACCTGCCCAGCACACGACCCTGTAGAAGATGTGAAGGATGTCACTATGGACATTAAAGGAACGCAGTCTCCTAAGGAAAAAAGAGCCTATGGGAATCAACCTTGAGCTTGTATGCTAATGACTCAGTAGCATTTTCTGTCTTTTGAGAAACTGAAAATGTCAGCCATCCCGATACCAAAAAGCAAGTCACGTGTGTGCATGCACTTATTTTAGATGAGATATGAGAATGGCTTTTATTAGATTTTTTTCAAAAAATCATTTCTAATTCAGTTGCTGTTTGTTGCAAAAATGGAGCCTTCAGTTCAGTTGCTGAGTTTCTGACACTTTGGTAAAAAGCTCCGCTTTGTTGCTGTTTGGTTAAAAAACGCTCTCTTGGAGAATGAAGGAGAGAAACTGTAAATGGTGTATTTTTGCTAGTGTTCATATGAAGGTGTTTTGTCAAAGAAAAATCCTTTATTTGAACCTGGAATTGTGTTGGGTATTCATGTGTTGGTGGTTTGGGGCTCAGTGGCACCCCCTTGTGGTTACAAGTGTGTGTGTGTTTTTATTTTACTTGTTTAGATTTTGGATACATTATACACTTGCCACAGTACTTATAATAAACAGAATCATTTTAAAAGATGTGCTCTCTCTTGTCCTGCCTGTACCTTTGGTGCCTTTCCTCTTTATCTGTGTGTCTAAGCGTCTCTTCACTGATGCTCCCCATCTCGAGCGTGTTCCCGTAAACCTAATTTCTCAGACTATGCCATTATTATTTAGGTACATTTGTCACCTCCTGTCCAGTTTTATACTTTCTTTGAAGGCGGCTCTCTCTTAGCGTGACTCCTATACTGTTTTTCCTCCTTGTGCCTCTCACACTTGCACTTCCTTGTTCAATCGCCACACCAAAGCTAAACTAACCAATCACAGCAAAGCCAAACTGACCAATCAGACTGCCCTGAGGGACACACAGACATTACGTGTTTAATTATAGACGTAGATGCATTGCCTGGTCCATCCCTAAAAAAGTTTAGGAGCCTTAAGGGCTCAGGGCATTGCCTTTGAGAAGTCCTCTATCAGTGGTAAAGTGGGCCAAAGTAAAGAAGTGAAAGTCGAGACAGTCCTAGTCAGTGACCAGCTCACCATAGGGGTCCCTAGGACTGAATACGCAGGGTACAATACAGACGGTGAGACAGGTATGAGGTGACAGGTAACCATTATAGACAGCTGGTTTTGACATTGCTTATTATCCCCCAATAGGAAAAGAACCTAAAGATGTTAGCTGGCACCTTGTAGCGCTGCCACCTGAACAAAACTAATGTGTTTTCCTGCTGTTGATCAGGTTTTGTGTGGATAATACTTACAGACTGAGATTGACAGTGGTGCCCTAGAGGTGGGACATCCAGTTTCCTTTTTTTTTTGTTGTTGTTTGCATTAAGCACACCGTTTTAAAAGGAGAGAGGACAGCCAAGAAGAAGACGGGAAAATCGAATGAAGCAGATCAGCATCTTCCTGGGCCATGAGCAGAGGTCCTGGAGCTTCTAAAGACCTTACTGTTAGGTGGAAGTCGGAGATTCTCTTTTGATTTGTGAATTGGGCGTTCCGCTATTTCCCACAGACGCGGGTGAGCTTCACGAAGACCTTATTGTTCTTTATCATGGCACAGACTGACTGTATAGCTTTTTACATTTAAGACTTTCACTGCTTGGTGTCAGCATCCAATTATACTCTTCGTTTCACCTGCTGCCAACATGGGCTAAAACTTTGGATTTACAAGTTAGCATCGGAAAGGGGAACTCTGGGGGAGTCATATTCTTACTGTGTATTATATATATAAGTGGCAAGTGGCTGGGGGTGGTACCCAGCCGGGATGCCTGGAAGGACCAGAAGAGTGATTATGCCTCCTCCGGACCACAAGGGGGCGACCGTGGGAAAGGAGCATAGAAGCTCAACCCTATAGGGGCCTGTGGTCACCGCCAGGGGGCGCCGAATGCCTGGAGAGCCCTGGTCCGCCACACCCAGAAGTGCTGGGGGGACGAAGACCAGAGACACCCGGAAGTGCTTCCGGGTGTACAGCCGGCACTTGCAGAAGTTCATCGGGAGGCCCCTGGAGCACGTTCGGGTGAAGATAAAAGGGGCCGCCTCCCTCCATACAATGACTGGAGTCGGGTGGAAGAGGACTGTGCTCGAAGGAGAGGAGTGGAGGCGGTCACGAAGAGAGGCATTGTGAAGGGCCTGGACTGTGGGTGATTGGTACGGGAGTATTGGGTTGTGTGTACACTGTAAATATGAATAAACGTGTGTCTGGGTGCAAACCAGCAGTGTCCACCTGTCTGTGTCTGGGCTGCTTTCCACTATATATATATATATATATATATATATATATATATATATTGTGGAGGACTGCCGACTTCATGCTCCGGCCCTCACCCCCAGGCCGTCAGGAGTAGCTCTCCCAACAGCAGGATCGTGCCCCGAGTTCCAGCAGGGCCTCATGGACTATGTAGTATTTATACATAGCCCTGCTGGATACCTTGGGGGTCACCGGGAGTCGCTGTAGGGGGGCTTGTGGACTCTTATGTGCCCTATGACCCGGGAGTGCGTCACGGTCACGTGACAGGAAGAAACGACGTGCTCCCGGGTTGAAGAAAAGGACTGTTTACCCTGACCCAGAAGGAATAAGGAACTGCGGACTGATTGGGCAGGAACACCTCCGGGTCAGGGGCTATAAAAGGACTATGGGCCAGTCCAGACACTGAGTTGAGCTGGGAGGTAGAGGGGCGAAGTGTCTGGGCGAGGAGGAGAGAGTATTTTCATTGTGTTGTTGGGTAATTTATGAGTAGTGTGGAGGGTGCTTTGTGCACAGTATTATTAATTAATAAAAAGTGTGGGACTTTTATCCAGTGTCTAGCGTGGCACCTGGGGGTTCAAGGGAGCACTAGCGCCCCCTACTGCCACAATATATATATATATATATATATATATATATATATATATATAAATATATACACACACTGTATATTTTTTTTTTGTATCGCCACGTATAAGGGGTATTTTCGGGTTGGGGGTGGAGGGGCTGATGAGAGGGATTGTTATCGTTCTTTTCTCTTCCTGTTTTTTCTTTGAATTATTTCTCAGTGTTTATAAATATGGACCACTAGCTATTTTTTCTCTCTCGTACTGTAAATGCTCAGTCATCAGGTTTGAACTGAACGTTTTAAAAAAGGTGTTTACAGTGGTGAGCTGCAGGGTGCGATATCGGCCTAGCCTTTTTATCATCTGCCTTAAAGTAAGACAGGTTAGTGGTCACGATCGACCCATTTCAGCGTGGCAGGCAGATTTGTTACAACCTTTTGTGTTAGGCGCATGTCATTCGTGATCTGATCACATAATAAAACAGAGAAATGAGTGAAGGAAAAATATCTAGTTATCCTGTAAGTACGTTCAAGCAAACCTATAAGAAATTACTAGTAGTAAAAAAAAAAAAAAAGCAAAAAAACAATCTGGGCAATCACAACCAAAACACGATTTGTTCTTAACAATTTGAGAAAATGAAACTAAAAAGGTTCTGTAAGTGAGAGAAATTTGGGCACTCCAGTCAAGGAAATGTCCTCTAACAACCTGTTTCACTAATTAACACATGTTTTAGCCAGATTTATGGGGGATCATTAACAATGACAACATGTCCCTTTTCAGCTTGGCTTTAATCTTTGCTTGTGTGGCCATCTCTAGAGCCGAGTATCCTGGATAAACTCCTATTAGGCTCCCAAACAGCCAATCTGTTTAACCAAAGAATTGGAGCGATAAGACGAGTCATATGTGCAGTTCTGCAAGGCAGTCTCTGGGCATCTGACAGCGTATGCAATGGGCCTTATCTTCTACTCCTACACAAAAAAAAAAAATGTACAACAAACATTCATGCTTCCGCACTTACGCTCAGACACACAGTGTAGACGGCTGCCAGGTTTTTAAGGATTTTCTCCTCCTCTCAAGTAAAGCCAGAGAAGCCAGGCCAGCATCTGATCAGCAGACAAGCCGGTTTTAAATAGCCACTAAGACGCTGGCAACGCTCCATCTTTACTCCTCTGTAATCATAGGAAGTCTTTGTAGTAAATTGTTAGATTGTCTTGATATCAGGATATCATTTTGGACAGCATTGTGCAGTTACACTTGTTTTTAAACATCAGCAATGCTGATATCCGTGTGTGTTTTAAATGAATCTTGACAAATGATTATGTACTATTGCTAGGACAGATAAAGACAGGCTAATGCAAGATATTATGTGCTTTTTCGAGTATAACATTCTCAAATTCTCTTAATCCAATTCGGGGTCAGTAGTAGGAACCAAAAACAGAGAGGCTGACAGTCTGTCACAGGACCCACTCACACCGCGGCCAATTTAGAGCCGACAATCAGACTTCCACGCACATTTTTAGGAAGCTCGAAGAAAGCCAAAAATATCCTGAGAAACATCACACAGGCTCAAGTAGAGAATACAAAGTGCAGTCAGTTGGGAGGACGCGTGGCTCAAATCTAGGACGCAGGACCTGTGAGGTGGCAGTGCTAACCACTACGCCGACGTGATATAACATACCTGCAGGAAATTATTGCTCATTCTCTCGTAACGTTTAAAGGCTGGCCTGCTTGTGAAATATCCTGTCCAAAAGTCATGGGGGCCGTCGGCGTAAGGAAAGAAGTCGTCATCCTTTACTGACCTGCAAAAGACACACAAAGAGATTTAAAAGAGAAAAACTCAGAGGAAATAACTGCATTATCTACACTCGCCTAGCAATAGGACCACTATACGAATACTGGGCAGGACCTGGTTTTGCTCTCAAAACAGCCTCAGTTCTTCATGTCATGGATTCCACAAGATCCTTTGAACTTCTGGTCCATTTTGACACGATTGCATCACACAGTTTCTGCAGGTTTGTCAGCTGCACATTCATGCTGTGAATCTCCCGTTAGCAAAGGTGTTCCACTGGTTTGAGTCCTGGTGACTGGGAAGGCCACTGAACAACATGGAACCCATTATTACATTCATGAAACCAGTTTGCTTTGCGACATGGTGCATTATCATGCTGGAAGAAGCCAATAGAAGATGGGTACATTTTGGCCATGAAGGAATGAACATGGTCAGCAACAACTGTCTGTGGCATTCAAGCGATGACTGATTGGCATTAATGGGCACAAAGTTTACTTTAAAGAAAACATTTCCCACACCACTACACCACCACCAGCAACTTGGACTACTGACACGAGGCAGGTTGGGTGCATGGATTTATGGGTACTGGTGCCAACTTCTGAACCTACCATGGATTCACGCTGTTGGTGCCTACCATCTGTGTGCCTCAGCAGAAACCGAGATTCATCAGACAGGGCTACGTTTTTCCAGTCTTCAGCTGTCCAGTTTTGGTCAGCCTGTGCCAACTGCAGCCTCAGGCTTATGTTCTTGGCCGACAGGATTGGAACCGGACGTGGTCCTCTGCTATTGTAGCCCATCCACCTCAATGTTTGACATATTCCACACTTTTGAGGGACTTTGCTGCTCACCACAGTTGTACAGAGTGCTGATCTGAGTTGCCGTAAGCCTTTCATGTCGGCTCGTACCAGTCTGGCCATTCTCCTCTGAGAATTCCGTCTGCCGAACGTTTGTTTTTCGCACCATTCTGAGTGAACTGTTCAGACTTTTGTGTGTGAAAATCCCAGGAGATCAGCCATTAAAAAAATACTCAAACCAGCCCCTCTGGCACTAACAATCACACTACGGTCAAAAACACGGAGATCACATATTGCCCCTCATTGTGGTGTTTGATGTGAACATTAACAGACGTCTCTGACCTGTAGCTGCAGGAGTTTATGCATCACGCTGCTGCCCCATGATTGGCTGATTAGATGACTGCATGGATAAGCAGATGTTCCTAATAATTTGCCCATCGAGTTTACTTTGTAAGCCTAGCAATAGCACACCAAGTCAAAGGAATATCTACACTATACAACAGCATATGAGAGGAGAAAAAGATTATAAAAATAGTGACAGGTTTGTTATTTACCCTAAAAACATACAATTTAAAAAAATTGAAAAAACACTAAAAACTTTTCAAAAGTAATCCATCTCTCCTCTCTGCGTTTTTCAAACCTGCTTATTATTCCATTATATGGTCATGGGGAGCCACTGCCTACCTTGGCAGCCTGGATTACAGGGGAGGAAACAACCTAAGACAGGACAGGAGATCACAACGTTTCAGTTTAATCAGCAATTAGTCTCATAGTGGATATGAAAAGTCTACACACCCCTGCCAAAATGGCAGATTTTGTGTAATAAAAAAATTGAAACCAAGATAAGGCCTGTCAGAACGTATTCCATGATAGATACTTTATTAATCCCAAGGGGAAATTCCCATACTCCAGCAGCAGCATACTGATAAAGAACAATATTAAATTAAAGAGTGATAACAATGAAGGTATAACAGACAGACAATAACTTTGTATAATGTTAACGTTTACCCCCCCCCAGGTGGAATTGAAGAGTCGCATAGTGTGGGGGAGGAACAATCTCCTCATACAAGGAAGGTGAAAACCGTCAAGTCAAGTTGGAGAGCATGCACTGGTACAGTGCGTTGCTGCACCCACTACACAACGAAACAGCTCGGGATCCTGGTTGGCAACCCCCTAGGCAGACACGCGGTCCAATCCCACCCTCTGGAAATGACCCTCTATCTGCCGCAGCCAGGTGTTATGTGGGCGACCCCTTGGCCTGGTCCAGCCACTCGGGTCCCCAACAATGAGGATCTTACGAGCCGGATCACCCTCGGGGGAAACGTGCCACATGGCCGTAAGTGCTGTAACTGACGCTCCCTCACAATGCAGGTCATGTGCCTCATTCGGGACTCCGTGAGCAACACAAAGTCAAACCAATGGTACCCAAGGATTTTTCCGGAGAGACACAGTACCAAAGGAGTCCAGTCTTCATCTCAAGTCACTTGTTAGCGTCCATGTCTCGCAACCATATAGCAAGGAAGGAAGCACCAGGACTCTAAAGACTTGGACCTTTGTCCTTTTGCAGAGATAATCGGGAACGCCACACACCCCTTTCCAGCGACCTCATGACCCTCCATGCTCTCCCAATCCGTCTACTGACTTCATAGGAATGTCTCTGCCGAGGTATGTAAACCTCTCAACGAGGATGACACTCTCCCCACAAACAGACACACTGCTGATGGCCGTGTCCAAGAGGTCATTATAAGCCTGGATGTTGGTTTATCAGGACACTCACAAGCCCAGACACTCAGACCCCTCACTCAGTCTCTCGAGCGCCACAATCAGAGCCTCCATTGACTCTGTGAAGATCACAGCATCGTCAGCAAAGTCAAGATCCGTGAATCTTTCTTCACCAACAGATGCCCCACAGCCGCTGGACCCCATGACCTTGCCCAACACTCAGTTCATACAAGCTGGTGTCATTAGTTTGCAGACCCCCAAAACTAATACTTAGTGGAAGCCCCTTTTGATTTTATGGTAGCACTCAGTCTTTCTGGGTAAGAGTCTATCAGTTTGACACATCTGCACTTTGTGATTTTTGCCCACTCCTCCAGATCTGTCAAATTCAGAGGACATCTCGTGTACACAGCTCTCTTCAGGTCACCCCACAGGTCTGGGTGGGCTCTGGCTGGGCCATTCCAGAACATCGATCCTCCTTTGATGAAGCCATTGCTTTGTTGATTTTGATGTATGCTTTGGGTCGTGCTTAGTTCCTCTTTATCTTCAGCTTCCTAGCAGCCGCTTGAAAGTTTTGTGCCACAATAGACACTTGGAGCTCTTCATGATTCCATCCACCTTGACTGAAGCCCCAGTTCCAGCTGAAGACAAGCAGCCCCAAAGCCTGATGCTGCCTCTGCCATTCTCCACTGTGGCTGTGGTGTTCCTTTGATGATGTGCTGCGTTATTTTTGTGCCAAACATACTTTTTGGAATTATGGCCAGATTGTTCAATTTTGGTCTCATCAGACCATAATACACTTTTCCACGTGGTTGTGGGAGACTGCGTAGATCTTTTTGCAAAGTTTAGCCAGGCTTGGATGTTTTTCTTTGTGAGAAAAGACTTTCGTCTCACTACCCTACAACACAACTCAGACATATGAAGGGTATGACTTGATTTGTAGTCACATGTAGGGAACAAAGGGCAGCACGGTGGCGCAGTGGTAGCGCTGCTGCCTCGCAGTTAGGAGACCCGGGTTCGCTTCCAGGTCCTCCTTGCGTGGAGTTTGCATGTTCTGCATGGGTTTCCTCCCACAGTCCAAAGACATGCAGGTTAGGTGGACTGGCGATTCTAAATTGGCCCTAGGCTTGGTGTGTGGGTGTGTGTGTGCCCTGCGGTGGGTTGGCGCCCTGCCCGGGATTAGTTCCTGCCTTGTGCTGTGTGTTGGCTGAGATTGGCTCCAGCAGACCTCCGTGACCCTGTGTTTGGATTCAGTGGGTTGGATAATGGATGGATGTAGGGAACAACCAAGACATGCTAGGAAATCCTCAGGCTCCTTTGATGTTGCTGTAGGCCTCTTACGGCCCCCCAGACCAGTAATTTCTCCTTGTCTTCTCATCAGTCTTGGAGGGACATCCTGATCTTGGTAGAGTCACTGCTGAGCCATATTTTCTCCACTTGTTGATAATTGTCTTCACCGTGCTCTATGCTTAATGCTTTGGATACTTTTTTGTACCCCTGTCCCGACTGATATCTTTCAGTGATGAGACCCCGTTCATGTTTTAAAAGCTCTTTGCAGACCACTGGCTTTTGGACGATGTTGCAACCAAGAGGATACCAGAATATTCCTAAAAGAGGAGCCAAACTTTATCTAAGCTCAATCAGAGCCACTTGAATTGATGTCAGGTGTATACCAACTACTATCGGAGTTGAGAATTATTGTGATTGGCTGGGGTGGCACGGTGGCGCAGTGGGTAGCGCTGCTGCCTCGCAGTTAGGAGACCTGGGTTCACTTCCCGGGTCCTCCCTGCGTGGAGTTTGCATGTTCTCCCCGTGTCTGCGTGGATTTCCTCCCACAGTCCAAAGACATGCAGGTTAGGTGCATTGGCGATTCTAAATTGTCCCTAGCGTGTGCTTGGTGTGTGTGTGCCCTGCGGTGGGCTGGCGCCCTGCCCAGGATTTGTTCCTGCCTTGCGCCGTGTGTTGGCTGGGATTGGCTCCAGCAGACCTCCGTGACCCTGTGTTAGGATATACTGGGATGGATAATGGATGGATGGATGTAATTGGCTGATTCTGAATGCAGCCACATTCTTGACTATTAAAGGGTCTGCACAATAATGACACCAGGGTTTTGTAGGATTTTTTTTCCACTAAAGTTTTTCCTATTTTTTTCACTTTCTTTGTATAGATTGCAATTTTGCAGTAAAGGTGGAATAAGTTCTGATGGGATTCAACATCATTTCATTTTTTTACTACACAATATCTTCAGTTTTGGCAGGGGTGGGTAGACTTTTTATATCCACTGTACATGCACGGCTTGGGAATGTGAGAAGACAAAGTCATTCTTTTTGGGATAAAACCTGATTGAAAGAAGAAGTGGAGCATAGATACATGACATCACATGCCATCAGATATTGCAAATGTGCGGCCTTGATCAGCTTTAGTCTCCCAGGACTTTAGAGACGTGATTGCCTTTATTTTGCCCATCAAGCAGGAATGCGCCAGTCTGTCAAGGGACACACAGCCTCACAGGTTACTTTACTGACTCATATTAAGCCTTTTTAGCGCCATCAATCTACCATAACAAGTGTATCTTTGAAATGTGGGAGGAAGTTAAATATGTACACATGACCAGACCAGCAATCAAACATGGATTCCTAAAGATGTGAAGCAGGAGGCTAACCTCAACCCCGACAGGAAACTGATTCATATTTGTAAAAGAAAGGATATTTGCTGACTAAGAATGTGGGCCCAAAATCCTCCAAAGAACACCACAACCCTGTTAAACATTGAAGGGGTCCTACACACTGGGGTTTAAGACAATTGAAATGGATGTGCATACCCAAAGCATTATGACTAGTTGTCAAGATTAAGACATGCAGTACACCGCCAAGCTCAATGTCTGATAAGATGTCATCACTTCCTTCTCCGCCGAGCTTGTTCTGCTTCACTCAGCTTATCTGTGGAATTGACAATCTTCTTCATAGATTGCAGGGTTACATGGTGGGTTTTGACATCCTTAAGGTACACAATTATGAAGTACTGTATGTGTCAAACATTCTCATTACCCCAAGGTACAAAAAGAAAATTCAAACTCACCAAGTCAGGTTGCTCTGGTGCAGCTCATTCAGGTAACAAGATGGTGAGGAGTAAAACACACTGACGTTGCTGCCATGTTTTTGCTACATAAAAGAGAGTTTAAAAATACATGTGTGACTTTATTAATCTGAAACTCAAGAGGTACCATCAAAAATAAACCAAATTGTGCATATTATGTAGCAAAGATGGGAAATGTGATACTGAGTGTGATTGTGGGATGTTGCCTATCCATGGCAGCTACAGGAATGTGCTATCAAATAAGAGGAAAGCAATGAAAAGAAGATGGAGAGCACCTGTAGAGGGACTGTGATGAGAATGCAGGGGAAGGCCGAGGTTGTTACAGGATGTGCCATGTTTAAATCGCCAAGATCAATGAAATAGGGATAAATAATAGGTTTTATGTAAAACTGGCTGAAAACTTTTCTTAAAAGAAGATTCCACCCAAAAAAGATTATTTTTTTCTATGTTACATACCTTATGCCTGAGCATGTTCCATTTATTGTTCACAAAATCTTACTGATAGTGGTTTTTGTAACAATATTTTAGTAAAAATGTGTGTGTGTTTGGGAAGTTGCACGTGCATCATGTAACATGTCGAACGGGAGATGTTTTTTCATGGACATTTTAATATTGCTTGTTGTTGTCCTGGGTGGCACGGTGGCGCAGTGGTAGTGTTGTGTTTTCATGTTCTCCCAGTGTCTGTGTATGTTTCCTCCTGGTGCTCTGGTTTCCTTCCACAGTCCAAAGACATGCTGGTTTGGTGACCTGGTGATCCTAAATTGGCCCTGGCATGTGTGTGTGTGTTTGACCAACGACAGACTGGCACCCTGCCCAGGGTTTGTTCTTGCCTTGCCCCCTATGCTCGCTGGGATAGGCTCCAGCAGACCCCTGTGACTCTGTTCAGGACTAAGCATGTTGTTGTCCAGTAGATGCCTTACTTTATTTGAAAGTTTGTTATCTCCATTCTGTACGAAAACATGAGATTAAAATATTTCTCGGGCATCATTACAAACTGCACAGGGTAATCAACATATACAGAAATATCACTTTTGGGTGGGGTATTCCTTTAAGCTATTATCTGATTGTATCCCATCCTCAATGGATCATCATTTTTCGAAAGTATTGGGTCTTCCTAAATGGGAGTTACGGCCTCTTAATATCTGTCCCTCTTTAAAGCTCTTGCATCACACATACTAAAGTTCACATTGGGTAATGAAAGTGTAACCCATCTGTCTTCTGCATTCAGACCAAGAAGTAGCTGCATGCAGCAAGTTAACCTTCTCACTGAAGGGTGGAATGACATTTATCCAAAGTGCGGACTGTAAGGCACATGACAATATATTGAATTGTATCACAGTAAAACGTTAAAAACCTTGAAAGAAGTTTCACTATCACAATGATTCAATGACACGTTATTACGTGTGACACGTCTTTTCCATGACTCATCGGCATAGGATGGCTATCTTCTATCAAGCCGCATAATGCAACTTAGTCATAACAGATACACACTAAACTGTTAGATGGTAAAATTGCATAAATTCCCATCAGTAGTCCAGAAACCCCCATGTCAACCCAACCCAAAAACATACTGGCATTCTGACCTGTTCATTAACATAACGTATCAGTTTGTCCATGTTTTTATACCACAAATTGGCATTCTCATACTGGAAGTCAGAGCCCATGGTCATGATGATGTGGTTGGTTTTGTACATATTGGCCTAAAATTTTACAAACAAAAATAAGAAAAGAAAAAAAAAGTGTTAGAGGACAAAAAGTGAATAATGCAAACCAAGGAATACATAAAAACAACAATTATTATTATTGTATACCAGCTCTGCCCAGCGGCTCCGCCGGCGTATTTGTGAAAAAGGACACTAAGGAGGGCCCTGCCTGGATCCCCACTCCTGACGTCATGCTTCCGCCTCCCCTCGGCCCCCAGCTTCTGTCTCGGATTAGCGCGAATATATCACTCCTGCAAGCGAACTATGATTCTTAGTGCGATGACAGAAGTCGCAAAATCAACCGGAATGTTCAAGCAAATTATAGAAAAAAGAAAAAACAAAACTCGAGCTAAATCTGTTAAGTTGTTCTCTCATTCGCTAGCTAAGCGGAGATAAGATGCTCCCCTTGGCCACGTCCCCTCTTCTCGGCCCACTGCGTGTCTCTAGGATTCGCGCAAATAAATTGGAACAGCAAGCGAACTATGAATCCAATTGTTCTCTTGTTCGCTACCTAAGTGGAGTTAAGGTACATGCCCCGAAGCTGGCGAGTGTGAGGAAGGCCCCTCCACTCAGCCCACTGCATGGATCTCAGATTCGCACAAATAAATCGATACCGCAAGCGAACTGTGATACTTAGCGCAATGAGAGAAGTCGTAAAAATCAACCAGAATGTTCAAGCAAATTATAGAAAAAAAAAACCCAATCTAAATCCGTTAAGTAGTTCTCTCCTGAAAAGTGGACAGACAGACAGACTTTGGATTTTATATATTTGGCTGACATCCTTATTCAGGTCAACTTAAAAATGCAGCATAAATTACAATATTTCAACAAATACTGAAGCACATCAGGCTAAGTGACATGCTTGGGTCACAGAAAGAGGCAAATGCAAGAACTGAATGGCAATCATGAGGTAAAGATGCAGTGTCTTGGCAAGTGCACCAGATCTCCTGCACAAATAAAATATATATCGATGCATGAGTCACTGTCGTGCACCCAAGAGTCCAAAGGCTTCAAGAAAACCAACTTTATTCCAATTAAAACAGGAGCAGTCGGGGTATTTATTCAAACAGGAGCTTCAACTTTAATACACAGACACAGCTAACAAGCAGTGATTGGGCCTGGTCAGTGGCTGGGTTAGAATGTTCCCTGCATCAACCATCAGGCGTGGGGAGGCTGAGACCTTGCAGTTGCCTCGGTGGCGCTGCAAACCCACGGTTGCCTCGGTGATGGACAAGCAACCCTCAACAGATGTATTTCAATGTGCGGCACCGTTGGGGTCTCAAAAGAGCTCAAAAATCTCACAATATATGTAAATTTAATCCAGCATCAGATCTGACCTTCTAGTGTTAAATGACTTCTTAAATCAGTCCGTACATGGCTTCTCTGGTCCAGTCTTTCAATATCTAAACTTATTGACGACTTTATCCATGGCAACTTATAACAGCTGAAAGAGACGTTTGGTTACATTTCTTTTGTTTCTCTCCCACCCCTTCATTGGAGCACAGGCAGGTGAAGAGTGTTGTTCAAAGTCATCAGTAGCAGGAGTGGAACCCGCGACCTCAGGGTTTGTAGTCTGAAGCCTTAACCACTGCCTGTCATTTTGCACATCCATTGATCTTTACTGACCAATGCCATGTATGGATTTTGCCCTTTTCCACCCAGATAGCACATTCTTTCATTAACTGTGAATGGTAAAGTCGTTCCATTTCGCATCACCAGGAAAAATCTTCAACTTTTATAAAGTCTTATACTGCAGAAATGTATGTATTTATTATGTATGCTAAATGTAAGAATTGCTCACAAATCACAATATCCAATGTCTCGATGCATGCTCAATAATCCAGGTAAGGAAATTCTAGAAAGTTGATTCAGTTCATCTGGACATAGTTCTTTTCCAGGGAGATACGTTACATCACTTATCCAAGTGACTTCTTCAGGCTCAGTTGACTGCAGGTTTCTCCAACCTTATAAACAGTACCTTTGCATAATGACCATTGACTAACAATGGGCCGTGTGATCAATGATATGCAAATAGATTGTGAAATTTTCATCAGCAATGGGGGACATTTGAAAGTTGATGTGTACCGTAAACCAACGCATATGGATCAGTATTTAAGGTTCGACTCTCCACCTCTCTCACCATCCACTGGAGCACAAAATAGGTGTCATCAGGACTCTACAACACAGAGCAAACACCATACCCACAGACATAACGGCCAGGGAAGCAGAACAACATCATATCAAAAAGGCCCTGAGAAAATGTGGTTATCCCAGCTGGACTTTTGTCAAAGCAGGGAAGACACCTAAAGAATGCTCTAAGCAATCCAGGAGAGAGGAAGGACAACCGCTGCCTAAGCGAAAACATTTGTGTCCCTTATGTGTCAGGAGTATCGGAACAGCTGAGACGCATTTTTTCAAAACACCAGGTCTCAGTGGCTTGCAACCTCCAAAACACGCTATGGCAAAAATTGGTCCACCCCAAGGATTGGGTGCCCCGGCACAGACAGAGTAATATAGTTTACGCATTTAAGTGCCAAGAGGATTGGCGTGAATTATACATCGGGGAAACCAAACAACCACTGGCGAAGCGGATGGCACAACACAGAAGAGCCACCTCGTCAGGCCAGGACTCCGCAGTCTATTTACACCTACAGGACAGTGGTCACTCTTTCAGTGATGAAGATGTGCACATCCTGGACAGGGAGGAACGCTGGTCTGAGCGAGGAGTCAAGGAGGCCATTTACGTGAAAAAGGAACGGCCATCTCTGAGCCAAGGAGGGGGCCTAAGGGTACATCTCTCCCCATCTTACAAGGCTGTGATTGCAGCCATTCCCCAACTCTCTGTGAATGGTACTCATGGCCATTGATTAATGGACAATTTACATATCATTGATCACACGGCCTATTGTTAGTCAATGGTGCGAGTTCGGTCATTAGGCCAAGGTACTATTTATAAGGTTTATAAGGAAAGCTGCAGTCAACTGAGACTGAGGAAGTTACTTGGATGAGTGATGTAACGTATCTCCCTGGAAAAGAACTATGTCCAGATGAACTGAATCAACTTTCTAGAACACAATATCCCATAATTATTTTTTCAACTTTAGTGACAGCAATAGGGTAAAAACAAAGAAAGATCTCATCAATCATATCTTCTGAATAATATTTCAGAGTTGCAACAACATGGGGACTTGAAGTGCAGCACTTTAGGATAAGCAGAGGAAGGACAGGAGCGTGACATACACACTGATGAAGTAATTAAAGGTTTAAAAACACAAGACCAATTGACGTTGGCCGTGATGCTCCTGGTGTTAGATGATCTTCTTATCTCTGTACCTCTCACACTGCTGTAGATAGCTGCCCCCCACAGAGGGATGAGTCTGCACAATGCAGATCAGGAGGCGAGCATCTCGGGTGGCTTAGGCTGGTTGCATCACTCAACTTTGAAAGGTTTTTATTACCGTGAGATATGAGACTTGTGCATTAGTTGATCCAGCATTCCTCTGAACATTGTCTGTGTGAAAGTGTATTTTCTCTGTAACTAAACTGGATCTAGAAAGTGATAACACATCTCAACCTGTGACACAATCTTCTCTCTGGGAGGCATGATGGCCCAGTGGTTTTAGCACTGGTGCCTGACGTCATAGGCCACAATAATTGGTCCAGCATAGTTGGCAGAGGCCCCTCTGGAATGCACTCAAAACTTGTTTGGTTTCTCTTTCCCCACTGACTTCAATGTACTACATTTCACCGAGTTCGCCACAATTTCATAATATTACCACATTTTCGCCAAACTCGAGGTGGGATTTGCTTATCACTTACTCAGAACTAAGAAAAGCATTCATATCTAAAGGCAGGCACTTTAATTACAAACCTCAGTCAACCTCTTCATATAAGAGAACAAAGATGAATTTGATCATCAGTCACAAGATTCTTTAAAATCTGTCTCTGCATACCTGATCATGAGCGATGTTGATGAAATTTGATACAATGCTGTCTACGTTATAATCTTCCAGGTTCACATCATCTTGAATGGGTGTATCTGCACATGACTGGTCCCAGCAAAATCCAGGAGGCGGGTTGTATCCATTTGGCAACACACCTACCAAATTATATACATTATATGTATAAATTATATACATCTGACTAATGACCATAACAAACAAAAAAAACAAAATAAAATAGATCACAGTTGTCATAAACTCTCTGAGTAAAAATGTGTACAAGGCAGGAAGCAAGCATTACCTGTGAAGAGGTCAGCAAATGGGGGTGCAAGACTAGCACTTCCTCTCCACATGAGCTCCATTTCCTTCTGCCTCATACGGGCCATCTTGTCCTGGTAGTCCAATCGACCAAAAAAGAAGCCATCGAATCCCATCTGAGTAAGGGAAATCGTGTATAAAAAAAAAAAATGAAAAGACAATCAGAATATGCAAGAAGCAAACTGTCAGAAACTTTCCATAATTCAATTCAACAGAACAGTTAATACAAAAAAAGGAATTAGCACTTATTTCATGTTTAGCCATTATGAACATATCATACAAAAAAAAAAAAAAAGAAGACTACAATCTCTATGCCACCATAAGTTGCCAGTCTCCAAACTGGATCTTTCCAACTTGGTTATGAATACACGTCAATACCCTGATCACCTGACAGGTTAGTACCAGCTTCGCCCGGTCATCTCCCACTTACCTGAGCAAACAGAGAAGCTTGCTCCCGTGAATGTCCAAAGGGGTCAATATGCCAAGCTACTCTGGGACGGCCACAGTCTCCAAAGGTGTCTTTGAGAAAGCGCAGTCCCAGGGTCATTTGGTCAATGATGGCATTATAGTGAGTGGAAGCTTCATCATTCATGCACCAACCTCCATTAATAAACTCCAGGCGGCCTGGCAGAACAGAGAGAGGCAGGAGTTTATCTTAGATCATCGCACAGAGCAGAACTATCCAGACCCTGTTTTGGTGTAACCCTGTGTATGCCGTTTTAATCGTCCAATACATTTATCAATAAGGAGTCAATTTCTGCTCTTCATTAGACCCCTTAACTTACTGTATGAATTTACTTACTGTGTGAATATCCCTTGGTATTAATATAGTTATCTAATCTAATTAAGATCACAAAGGGAGTTCTGTGCTAAAAGCTACGACGACACCGTAGATCCTTTTTCTGAGTAGCCTAATCAGGGCTGAGGTGGCACCCATTGCACGGCTGCACTTGGGTCCCAATCCGGGTGGTTTGTTGTGTGGTGGGTGCCACCAGATGCTGTAATCAGCACATGCTCCCAACCACACCCCTGACAACTAAAATCAGGGCCACAGGAAAACACCAATCAACACTGGCTTGTAAAAAAACCAAAAATTACACTGTTTGAAAAGAGAAATAAAACTTGATTGGTATTGGCCCCGATTATTATTCCAGCCAGTTTATTAAACAGCAACACTGGCACTTCAGACAATACACTATATGGCCAAGCGTTTGTGGTAACCTGACCATCACACCTATATAAGCTTGTGACATCTCATTCCAAAACCACTGGCATTAGGATTGAGTTGAAACCCCCATTGTGGCTTCCACTATTCTAGAAAGGCTTTCCAGAGGATTATGGGGTGTGTCTGTGTTAATTTGTGTGAATTCAGCCAACAGAACATGTTGGACGAGAAGACCCGACTCACAACTGCCATTCAATTCATCCCAAAGGTGTTCAGTGGGGTTGAGGTCAGGGCTTGGCAGAAGACACCCGAGTTCCTCTACACCAGAACCATCAAGCCAGGTCTTTATGGGCCTGGCTTTGTGCACAGGGGCATAGCCGTGCTGGAACAGAAAAGAGTCTTCGCCAAACTGTTGCCACAATCTATGAAGCCCACAATGGTCTAAACTGTCTTTGTATGCCGTAGCAGTAACAGCACCCTTCACTGGAACCAAGAGATCTAGCCCAAACCCTGCCATTATAACCCTCCACCTCCAAACTTTACATTAGGCACTATACTGTCTGGAAGACAGTGTTGTCCTGGCATTTGCAAAACCCAGATTTATCCATCAGATACTGTGATTCATCACTCTACAGAACATGTTTCCACTTCTCCAGAGCTCAAAGGCGGACTTGCTTTACACGCCTCCAGCTGACGCTTGGCACTGCGCATTGTGATCAGCCGCTCAGCCATGGAAACCCATTTCATGAAGCTCCTGATGTAAAGTACTTGTGCTGATGTTGCTACCAAAGGCAGTCTGAAACTCTGTTGTGAGTGATGCCACACAGGATGGGCGATCTTTACACGTCTCAGCATTTGCTGGGGTTCGCGTGGTGTTTCCACTTCACAATAATAGCAATTATAGAGGACCGGGACAGATCTAGGGGAGCAGAATTGTCACATACTGACTTGTGGCCTGTTTAACGTCATAGAGGTCTTCAGTAGGAGCCATTCTACTGGTAACATTTGCTAATGGAGATTTCATGGCTGCGTATTTGATTTTATGCACAGGTTAACAAGGAATGCAGCTGAAACACCTGAACTCAGGTCGGGTGGCCACATATTGTTAGTCATATAGGGAGGGTAATGGAGAAGAGAAGACAGCTGAAAGAAGAGAGCTGGGGTATAAAACACAAAAATCACTCACATGAATATTCTTTTCTGTTAGCCTGGTTTACTGGTTCTGTCCTTAGTGTGCTTTTATTATGATTTATGCTGAATGATATTTAGGATTAGTTGATGTTGCATCTCTGGTATGTAGAGATGAGTAGCTCCAACACACATATTCACAAGTTTATACGAGGGGGTACCCAAAAATAACTTGGAATTGGAAAAAAAAAATTGTTTTAATAATTTTTACTTATCGAAACTTTAGTCTCCTTCAAAGTACTCTCCTTGTGAATGAATGCACTTGTCCTAACAGTTTTTGCACTGGTGGAAACATTTTTGGAATTGCTGAAGAGGAACATCGTCTAAGGCCAGCAGCGATTTTCCTTTGACTTCCTCCATGGTACAAAAACGCTTTCCTCCGAGTTCTTTTTACATATGCGGGGACAAGAAAAAGTTGCATGAAGCCAAGTAGGGAAGGTGGCAAGAACTCCACGACCCACAAGTCAATTCGGAAATCTCTTAAATAGTCTTGACTACGATCTTCGTAAATTGCATTGCAAATGTTTTCAAGATTTTCGTCATTCTTAATTCTGGAAGGTCGGGCAGATCTTGGTTGGTCTTCGAGTGAAATTCCCCTCGTTTGAAACGTAAAATCGCTCGTAGACCTGTGCTTTACTTAAAGCTTCGTCTTTAAAAGCAATTTCAAGCATCACTACAGTTTCAGCAGCTGTTTTCCCTAAGAGAAAACAAAATTGAACGCAGACTTGCTGTTCTTTATGATCATCCGTCACAAACATCACAGAACATGTTTAATAAGCACCAAGAAAAACCGACACTGAATGGGGAACGAGCAACACAGAGCAATGCCACTGGGCGGACTGACACAGAATACTGTAAGTGTGCTACACCGAGCGGTGAAGTTCGCAGCTGAGTCGAGATTGTGCGCCACTTACAGATTCCGGTTATTTTTTTGTACTCCCTCGTACGTGTCACGCAAGAGGCTTAAAAGAAAAACATCTAATTGAGTAAAAACCATAACTTTTAATTAAACTAAAAAAGAAATCATATATGGATAAAACTTTGTAGTTGCTTTCAGTGAATTGTTTATTTTGTTTAAAAAACATCTTTTGTTGTATGCTGGCACTGTAGGATTGCTACTAATCAAACAGGGCAAATATTGGCCAACAATTTGAATGAAAGGCAGATGCAGCAATTCTGAGATGGCACCCATTTTCAGCTTCTAGAACTCAGAACATCACGGCCTGACCACTATTTGTATGTCCTAGGACCTTACTGGAATTTGCTTATTCATCTTGTGAAGGTCTGTGTCTCAGATATGAAAGTGAGGAACAATGGAGCCCCACAAGGGACAGCTCGGTCTCCTTTTCTCTTCACTCTGCACACCTCAGACTATAAAAATAACACCAGGTCACGTCACCTGCAGAATTTCTCAGATGACTTTGCATCAATGTGGTGTATTGATAAGGAGGGTAAGACAAAGGAGAAGAGTCAGGTGGAGAACTTTGTTTCTTGGTGCAGAAAGAACCGTCAAACAGCTTAAGATCAGCAAAACCAAGGAACTGGTGAGTGACACCAAAGAGGTTTTAACTAATCACACTTGCATGGCTGACGTATCAACTTCCTATGTTCACAGTTTGAGGTTGGGGCACAGTCAAAAGTGAAAAGCTGAGAAGGTCTACACCTAACAACTTTCGTCTTTGTGGAAAAATATTATCAGCAGCAGCAGTGGACCAGGTTTGTGCTTCATCTTGAACTACACATTTTTCTACTCTGCAATAAACCTGCAATGGTTCAGAACGGGTTAATAATTCTTTTGATAACAATAATAATTCTTTTTAATAATAATTCTTTGCATTTATATAGCGCTTTTCTCACTACTCAAAGCGCTCAGCAATTGCAGGTTAAGGGCCTTGCTCAAGGGCCCAACAGAGCAGAGTCCCTATTGGCATTTACGGGATTCGAACCGGCAACCTTCCTGATGCTACTAAAATTTATCCTGGCCTATGCAACACTGACAATGGATGACGACGACTCAGAAAATGGATGGAGTATTGGATGTACAGAAGCAATGGATAAGAACCTAAAAATAAAAGAGGCCAAATGAAGCAGGAACAACAACTAGAAAGCATGGACACCATTTTAAGTTGACACTCTGAAGTTTTTTTGCCAAACTTAAGAGTTAATGTAAGTCACTGCCTGAGCCTTGAAGGAACCTAAAGAAGCCTTACCGACATTACCCTTAGCACGTTTAACATTACAATTACCACTGCCAAATGTTAAGCTCGGCTCAAGTTTTTATTCACACTTGCTCTGACACGATTGTTGACTGCAGGACACACCAGAAATTGTCAATGGAAATTGCCATGTCAAATTTCCCAGTCACAACTCATCTTAAATTGGTAATTTACTGGTTAATTCATGGAATAGCTGAAGTGTAAATAGGACAACAACATACACTCAGCAGCCACTTTATTAGGTATTGGGTTGGACCCCCTTTTGCCTTCAGAACTGCCGTAATTCTTCATAGCATAGATTCAACAAGGTGCAGAAAACATTCTTCAGGGATCTTGGTCCATGTTAACATGACAGCATCACAGAGTTGCTGCAGCATCCATGATGTGAATCTCCTGTTCCACCACATCCAAAAGGTGCTCTACTGGATTGAGATCTGGTGCCCGTAGAGGCCATTTGAGTACAGTGAACTCATTGTCATGTTCAAGAATCCAGTTTGAGGTGATCTGAGCTTTGTGACATGGTGCGTTATCCTGATGGAAGTAGCCATCAGAACACTGCCGTCATAAAGGGATGGACACGGTCAGTAACGATACTCAGGTAGGCTCTGGCATTTAAATGATGTTCAATTAGTACTAAGGGGCCTAAAGTCAGTCAGTCTGTCATTATCCAACCCGCTATATCCTAACACAGGGTCACTGGGGTCTGCTGGAGCCAATCCCAGCCAGCATAGGGTGCAAGGCAGGAACAAATCCGCAGGCAGGGTGCCAGCCCACAGCAGGGCACACGCACACACACACCAAGCACACACTACGGACAATTTAGGATTGCCAATGCACCTAACCTGCACGTCTTTGGACTGTGGGAGGAAACCCACGCAGACATGGGGAGAACATGCAAACTCCACGCAGTCAGGACCTGGGAAGCGAACCCAGGTCTCCTTACTGCAAGGCACCACCAGCTTGAACCACTGATACAAGGCAGGATGGATCCCTGCTTTCATGCTGTTGATGCCAAATTCTGACCCTACCATCTGAATATCAAAGCAGAAATCGATACTCATCATACCAAGGAATGTTTTTCCTATCTTCTGTTGCCCAATTTTGTGAGCCTGTATGAACTGTAGCATCAGTTGCCTGTTCTCAGCTTACAAGAGTGGGGCCCAGTGTGGTCTCCTGCTGCTGTAGCCCATCTCCTTCAAGGTTTGACGTGTTGTACGTTCATGCATGCGGTTATGCATACCTACGTTGGTCATTTGAGTTACTGTTACCTTTCTATCAACTCAAACCAGTCTGACCATTCTCTTTTGACCTCTGGCTTCAATGTTGCTCACTGGATATTTTCCCCTTTTTCTGACCATTCTCTGTAAACCCTAGAGATGGTTGTGTGTGACAATCCCAGTAGATGAGCAGTTTCTAAAATACTCCGACCAGCCTATCTGGCACCAACCACCACACCACATTCAAAGTCACTTCAATCACCTTTCTTTCCTATTCTGATGCTCGGTTTGAACTTCAGTTGGTCATCTTTACAATGTCTACATGCCGAAATGCGTGGAGTTACTGCCATATGATTGGCTGATTAGAGATGTGTGCTAACAAGCAGCTGAACAGATGTACATAATAAAGTGGCCAGTGAGTGTTGTGACAGATGTCCGGGGACTTTGCCCCACTGGGACGCCGGAAGAAACAAAGGACCGGAAATTTGGGCACTACTTCCCCCGGAGCGCAAGAGGGCAGCCTCCCTGGACTGCATGGGGGTCAACCCTGTGGGGGGGACGTGGCCTCCGCCAGGGGGCGCCCGGACGTGTATGGAACCCTGGATGGCAGCACTTCCGCCACACCAGGAAGTGCTGCCGGAAGAAATCCCAGGGGCACCCGGAGTGCTTCCGGGTGCTCATCTGACACTTCCGCCACACCAGGAAGTGTCATTGGACACAGCATCTGGAGCCCTTCCTGGTAATTATAAAAGGGGCTGCCACCCTCCAGTAGACGAGCCGGAGTTGGGAGGAAGGAGGCGGAGCTTGTGAGGAGGGGAGTAGAGGCGAGACAGAGAGAGAGAGAGAGAGAGAGAGAGAGAAACGGGGTTGCTGTTTTATACCTTGTGTGTGGTGTTAAGTAAACGTGCGTTTTGGACATTCTGGTGTCTGTCTGTCTGTGTCCGGGGGCTGGCTTTCCACAGTGTATATTTGTCTGGGCAAAAAAACATGGACTCGAATAAATTCTTAAAAGCTGAAAAGGGGAGTATAGACAAACTACTCAGTGACATGAAACCTAAAAAAAAGTAAAGCACCAATATTAATATCGAAAATGTTGATTAGTAAGAAATGCGATCAGGCACATTTCTTAGTTGTCTGAAAAAGGATGAAAAGGCTTTTAAACACTTATTAGGAAGCTGCAGACCTGCTGGCAATACGGACTAAAAGTTGAAAATTCCTTTTTTGCTTTTATATATTTTATATGTAAAACCTTTTTTTTCTTGAAAATGGTTGACTCCGGATATTACCCTACAAAACAGTTGTATAACACTTTGAGTTTTGCTCTTTTTTTTATTAAATATAAGTGATAACAATTCATGTTTTTTTGTCCGAGTCTCTTCCCAGCTTTTGGACTCTGCTCCATTGTAAAACTCACCTGATGGCCAGCCTTACCTTGGTTGACAAGTTTTTTGACGTCTTCTCTCATGGAGTCTGTCTGTTGTCTCCACCATCTATAAAAGAATGCGATCTCCACATAGATAAACCTCTTCCTGGGGTCAGAGAGAAGCTGCTGCACCACGGAGTCCAGGATGTACTGAACGCCAGCATGCTGAATGTCATTACGATCTGTCAAATAAGGCAGAAGGACACAGAGACAGAGAGATTATGAGAGTCGCTCAGGTTAGGAGACTGCATCACATCTCCATTTTATTTATTTTACCGATTGCATGAAAGTGGAGTATAAGTAGGATGATGTGAGGAGAAAAACAAAAACCTGGCAAGTCTGCAGAATTTGTGTGAAATATAAATACTTGCTAGAAGTTAAACATCTCAAATCAACACACAACTCAAAAAGCACTGTAAAGAGGCTAACAGTAAGGATACCACATGATCTAGTGATTATTAACTGTGAATCAAGATAAGCAATTGTGTGAGCGGTGGGCAGAAGTTACTATCAATGTCAATTTTTTTAAACACTACTTTCAACGTGGTTATTGCCCCTTTAAATCTGTCTCAAAATAGCCACATGTTTCAACAGTGCAGCAGAGGCTCTTGAAACACACAGATAATGGGATGGAGATGGTGGTCACTTCCCTAAATGCTTATGAAGATACACAACTAACTGCACCAAGAACAGCACGCCTGACAGCTTCTCTTTTTTACGCAGGCATAGGTCAGAGCAGATACCATTTTACCATTATGGAGCACCTCAGACCTTCATAGAAGGTCACTTCCAAGTGCGCTTCACCCAAACATTACTCCAGGGACGTTGTACAATTTCTGATCCTGTTCTCTGACCCCCCCAAAAGGTCAAATGAAAAGACAATTTACACTCGGGGATTAAAAAAGTATATCAACATCAAAATATAAAAACAAGAAGAACCATTATCACGCCCGCGCGGCGCAGTGATATACAAAAATCATCTGACTAAATAAATGATACACTCTCATTGGCCACTTTATTAGGTACACCTGCTTGTTAACGCAACTATGTAATCAGCCAATCACATGGCAGCAACTGAAAGCATTTTGGCCTGTAGACGCGGTCAAGATGACCTGCTGAAGTTCAAACTGAGCATCAGAATGGGGAAGAAGAAAGGCGATTGACGTGACTCTGAACGTGGCATGGTTGTTGGTGCCAGATGGGCTGGTCTGAGTATTTCAGAAACTGCTGATTTACTAGGATTTTCACACACAACCTTCTCTAGGGTTTACAGAGAAGAGTTTGAAAAAAGTAAAAAAAGAAAAAAATTGTTTTGAAAATATCCAGTGATCCCTGATAATGCCAGGGGACAGAAGAGAATGGCAGACTGGTTTGAATTGATAGAAAAAGACAACAGTAACTCAAATAAGCACTTGTTTCTACCGAGGTGTGCAGAAGAGCATCTCTGAACGCACAACACGTCAAACCTTGAAGCAGATGGGCTATGGAAGCAGACCACCACACTGGGTGCCACTCATGTCAGCTAAGAACAGGCAGCTGAGGCTACAATTTGCTCACCAAAACTGGACAACAGAAGATTGGAAAAATGTTGCCTGGTGTGATGAGTCTCAATTTCTTCTGTGACATTCGGATGGTAGGGTTAGAATTTGGCAACAAGAACATGAAAGGAGGCATCCATCGTGTCTGGCATCAATGGTTCAGGCTGGTTCTGGTGGTGTAATGGTGTGGGGGATATTTTCTTGGCACACTTTGAGCCCTTTGAACCAGCTGAGCATTGTTTAAATGCCACTACCTACCTCAGTATTGTTGCTGTTCATCTCTTTATGACCGCAGTGTACCCATTTTCTGATGACTACTTCCAGCAGAATAAGGTGCCATGTCACGAAGCTCAAATAATCTCAAACTGGTTTTTTGAACACAACAAAGAGTTCACTGTACAGAAATGGCCTCCACAGTTAAAATGATCTAAATCCAGTGGAGCACCTTTGGGATGTGGTGGAATGGGATATCCACATCATTGATGTGCAGACATCAAATCTGCAGCACCTGAGTGATGCCAACATGTCAATTAGGACCACAATCCCTGAGGAATGTTTCCAGCACCTTCTTGAATCTACGTCTTGAAGAATTACAGCAGTTCCAAAGGCAAAAGAGGGTCCAACCCGATACTAGCAGGGCGTACCTAATAAAGTGGCCGCAGAGTGTATGTTATTGTCCGGTTTACTCTTCAGCTATCCCATGAATTCACCAGTAAATTACCAGTTTAAGATCTGTTGTGACTAAGAAATCTGACATAGCAATTTCCGCTGACAATTTCTGGTGTGACTTGCAGTAAACAATTGTGTCAGGGCAAGTGTGAATAAAAACTTGAGCCAAGCATAACAATTGTCAGTAATAATCTTAATGTTAAACGTGCTAAGGGTAATGTCGGTAAAGACTTCTGTAGGCTCCTTCAAGGCTCAGGCCGGGACTTACATTAACACTAAGTTTGGCAAAAAAACTGAAGAGTGTCAACTTAAAATGGTGCCCTTGCTTTCTAGTTGTTGTTGCTGCATTCGGTGCTAGCAAAGTATACCTAATAAAGTGGCCGGTGAGTGGATATCTTCCCTTCTTCACATAACTTCTCTCAAAGATCAGAAATCAGCACGTAAGCTGCTAAAAGGTTTGTGCAACATACCACATTATTACATAATCAGCACACTACTAAACAAACCTCTGGAAACTAACAGGACAAACACTGAGAAAAGGACCAAGTGCTCAGCACTCCTCCTCTTACCTCCATAAAAATACTGATCCACAGTTTTCAGCCATCCAACATCATCATGAGTGTGAGGTACCAGGTGCACATTCAGTGCGTCTGCTTTGGTGGCAGGGCAAGACTACAAAGAGGAATAAACAGAAGCATATTAATATTAGGAAAAGCGGCAAGTCGGAACCAGCGTAACCACCAGAGCAGCACCCGTCATCTCAAATCATCCCAATTTTGGGAACAGGTAAGTCAAAAATAACATTGCACAAAATACACTTTTGGGTGTATCTTGTGGATTTTGGTCTTAACTTTTCCTATTACACATTGTTTTTAATTAAATCAATCATTTCTGTGATTTCCTCTCATATTATTAGCACACCAATACAGTACCACGAGTACAACTATAGCACTGGTGAGGCCTCATCTGGAGTCCTGTGTGCAGCTTTGGTCTCCAGGCTACAAAAAGGACATAACAGCGCAGGAGAAAGACCAGAAAAGAGCGACGAGGCTGATTCCAGGGCTACAGGGGATGAGTTATGAGGAAAGTTCAAAAGAGCTGAGCCCATCACTTGCATTAAGTTTAGGTCTTGTTTGGGCTGAATACACAATGGGAGGTCTGAAAATCGAAAGTACACCCTAAGAGAAGGACTTAGGAGTTATAGTGAATATAACACCTATCAACTGAAAGACAGTGATCAGAAGCCATTAAGAAGGAGTATGTCAGGCTATATATTGCCGTGATGTGTGGAGTACAAGTCACAGGAGGTTCTGCTCAGGCTTTATAACACACTGGTGAGGCCTCATCTGGAGTCCTGTGTGCAGTTTCGGTCTCCAGGCTACAAAAAGGACATAGCAGCACTAGAAAAGGTCCAGAGAAGAGCGACTAGGCTGAATCAGGGCTACAGGGGATGAAACTGAATGTCAGTAAATGTAAAAGTATGACACATAGGAAGTCAGAATGTGAGGCTTAAACACACAATGGGAGGTCTGATGAGTTATGAGGAAAGATCAGAAGAGCTGAACCTTCTCAGTTTAAGCAAAAGGAGATGAAGAGGAGATCTGATGTGTGGAGTCCAAGTCCAATTAATGCTTTATAACACACTGGTGAGGCCTCATCTGGAGTCCTGGGTGCGGTTTTGGTCTCCAGGCTACAAAAAGGACATAACAGCACAGGAGAAAGTCCAGAGAAGAGCGATCAGGCTGATTCAGGGCTACAGGGGATGATTTATAAAGATTGAAACAGCTGAGATGAAGAGAAGACCTGACTGAAGTGTTTAAAATGATGAAGGGAATCAATCCAGTGGGTCGAGACGGAGACTTTAAAATGAGTTCATCAAGAACATGGGGACACAGATGGAAACTTGTGAAGGGGAAATTTCACACAAACATTTGGAAGTTTTTCTTTACACAGGGAACCATAGAAACTTGCAATAAGTGACCATGTACTGTGGTGGACAGGAGGACTTTAGGGACCTTCAAAACTCAACTTGATGTAATTTTGGAAAAATTAAGTGGACAGGACTAGCAAACTTTGTTGCACTGAATGGCCTGTCCTCATCTAGACTGTTCTAAGGTCTGCAGTGATCTAAACGTAGTGGCGCTGCAGCTCAGTGAATGGGACAGTCATTACATTTAAAAAAAAAAAAAAAAAAAAAAAAAGTCTTGTCCTGTGTAACCGTTTTAAAAATAAACTATGAAGTTAAAGCAAGAGGGTCTACGATGTCTCTTACGAAGTTAGAGCATAAAATATTTCAGTCAGAAATGCCGTCATTGGCAAACAAAGGTTTAAAACCTCTGAATGCATCTAATTTAGTAGACAGCAAAATAAACAATACCATATTTATACAGAATTGGTTTAATTTACTTTTTGATGGAATATTAGTTAGCAAGTAGCTTCCCACAATGCTTAATCTGTTGCCTCAGCTTATACAACCCTCTTCCTGGCAGGCCTTCTTTAGATGTCCTTCTCCAAGTCTTTTTGTTTCCCTGCCAACAACTTCAGTAGTCCACCCCACTGGCTACTCAAGTACGGATTTCCTTAGATATGTTTGTCACGTATCAAGGCTGTTGTTACTTACATATGCAGTGATGGCTCTTAAATCCTCCCCACCCCTGCTCATTCAAAATCTTTATAAAACCTAAGGAGATGACTCAATCTATCAAGCTTAACTTTCCAAGAAACTCTTATGATGTACCAAACAAGAGTGTTTTTCCACGAGAACAAATTTGTTCTTAGATATTGGAGATTAGATTACCTCCATTTAACGTGTGATAATAGCCATTGTATTTCATGCCTCGCAAGAATAATTTCCATAGGCATTACTATAGACACACACCAATCATGAGACCACAATGAGTGAAGACAGAAAAACCCTAGCATGGTAGCACTGCCGTCTGTTGATATTCAGTCCCTAAACTTGTCAAGTCAAAATTGACTTTATTGTCATCTCAAACATATACAGGTATGCAGAGAGACAAATAGACAAATGCTCAAACATCAACACACTATTTCAACACTCGATATGCCAATATAACTAACTACCACAATTACACAGAGACCCTTTAACTTTACATTTCACACTTTAATGAGGTAACTGATCCCTTGTCATAACAGACAGACTGACTTGTGTGTAAATTGGAGGGAAAGATCATGATCTAGGATGTTAAGGTAGGTTGGAAGATCATGGGGGGCTACATTGTGTTGAGGACCCTGACAGCTTAGGGCAAAAAGCTACCACACAACCTGGCACATCTGGCTCTGATACCACAGTATCTATTGCCACATGACAAAAGAATAAAAGAGTCCATGAGAAGGGTCCTGCACATGATGCAACAAGCTTTGCAGGCACGCTGTTCAGAGAACAAGTCCTGCAGGGAAGGAAGAGGAACCCTGATAATACTTCCCACTGACCTCACTATTCTCCGCAATCTCTTGCGTTGTGGACAAGATGTAACTGCCAGACCAGACTGTAATGGAGTTGGCCAGAAAAGTCTCAATGGTACCACTGTAAAACGAGGCGAGAATGGGAGACGGGAGGTTCACTCGCTTTAGTCGTTGCAGGAATGATCTGCTGGGGAAGCAGTATTGTTAGTCCATGTGAGGTCCTCAGTTATGAGCACGTCAAGGAACCTGGCACGCTTTAAAAATCTCCACAGCGTCTATAAAGAGACTGCACCACTTGTAATTGAACAATGTTGATACGAGGGCGGCAGTGCATAATCATGCTTATTAACTAACAGGGTTCTAAACTGGCTATTGCAACAGCCTAGATCAGGATTACTTAAAATAAATGTCATGACCCAAAAAAAGGGACGTGGGTTGACACCGCTGGGTTGTTGAGTTACAGTTGTATTTAACGATAATGGGTCATGGATGGTCACCAAGTGGCTCACTGTGTGCCGTGATGAGTTGCCGCAGGTTGATTAAGGTTGGTAATAATGATTTTTTACATCGCGCTTTACTTTACATAGCGGGTGTGGAGCCACTTCAACCACCACTAATGTGCAGCACCCACCTGGATGATGCGACGGCAGCCATTTTTGCTCCACATTTGAGCGGTTAGCTGCTGAAGTGGTGACAGAAAGATAGCCAATAAGAGACAGGGGATGATTATGGGGCCAGAATGACCAGGCCGTGGTGGGCAGTTTAGCCAGGACATTAGGATACACTGTGCTCTTTTCGAAGGACGTCCAGGGATCTTTTATGACCACAGACAGTCAAGACCTCGATTTTACACTTCCTATAAAGGATGCGGCCATTTTGATAGCACAGTGTCACCACCACTGCACTGGCACTTTGGGATCCACTTTCAGTCTGCAGGGTATGTTCCCCCCCGCTGGCCTTGCCAACGCCAATTCCAGTAGCAACCCAAGCTTTTCCTGGCTAGTTGCCCACCCAAGTAAGATGGATTACTTTTTCTGGAGTGCATGTGGTATGCCTGCTGGTTTTCTCCAAGGGGGACAGTTCTGATAGTGGCCCACAATTGTTCATGGCGGTCATACTCCCTTCACCAATCAGCCATGGGAGATCCCCAACTTGACGCTTGTTTAAACAGGACACCCCAATGCACTGATATTTAACAGCAAATGGGTCTCAAAGACCATTAAGAAAAAAAAGACTGGGCCGTGACAAAAAAAAAAAAAAAGTTCAAGAAATCCCTGGCCTGGATTTTTTGTTGATGTATTTCTATCTTAGATTACAAAAATAACTGATGAATCATCCATTTCATATCACACGAGAGAGCTGTTACATCAGCGAGTTTCTGGCCTTCAGAAAGTCAATATCCTCAGTGGTGGTTTCTCCTTTTGTTGCGCTGCATAGTCAAATTAAACCATATTTAAATTCTCTACACTGTGAAAATTAAATGGAATATTTAGAGGTCTTCAGAATTGTATTAAAAATAAAAATCTGAAATCTACGTCAATGATAAGTATTCACTTCCTTTGTTTTAACAACAAGCTGTTTGAAGCATTAAGTTTGAGAGATTGCAGTAACAGTAGTCGTAATAACGCCATGTATACGGAGTTGAGTAAAATGCTTACTTGGGTGTCTGACCAACATGTAACAAGTGTCCATGATACAAAAAGGAATGTATTACAATACAGAAGTTTACCACAAGTTAGCTTACCCAATGTACTCCTTACTCCTGTTTTTGTGTTTCACCCTGGCACTGTTTATATCTAGCAGTATACATCTTGATAAAATACGCTGACAAGGTACACATACCTGTGTTCACTTCACATTCACTCATTTTCAGGTTTATGATTGCACAATAACTATCCTTGACTTTGTGAGGTCTCGAAATTTAAACAGAAGATCAGAACAGTCGTGTTGTTATGAAGACCAAGGAGATGCATGCTGTTAGGAAGAGATATGCTGGAGAAGGTTATAAAATGATTGACAAAGCTTTGGACCGGACTAGGAGCACCGTGAAGACCCTGACAGAAACCAGACACTACAAAGATTAGGCTGTCCAACCAAACTGAGCAACTGGACAAGAAGGGCAAGCTACAACTTGGATGGATTTATGGAGCTCATCGGCTGACGTCAAGTCACTTCAGCGCTTCACTGATTCAGTTTCTTGGTAGGGAGGCTAGAAGGAAGTCTCTTTTTACTTTCTCATATAGAAAGTATAAGGAAAGTGTTGTAATCGTCCAAAAATTCGACATTGAGATTTTGAAGAATCTCGACATTTTAGACCTCCCTGACTTTCTCGTATATGAAATATAGGGAAGGTATTGGAATCATCCAAAAATTCCATTTTGAGATTTTGAGGAATATCGATGTTTTAGACCTCCCTGACTTTCTTGGATACGAAGTGCAGGGAATGTATTGGAATCGTCCAAAAATTCGATATTGAGATTTTGATGAATCTTGACGTTTTAGACCTCCCTGACTTTCTTGTATATGAAGTATAGAGAAGGTATTGCAATCGTCCAAAAATTCAATGTTGAGATTTTGAAGAATCTCAGTGTTTTAGACCTCCCTGACTTTCTCGTATATGAAGTATAGAGCAGGTATTGTAATCATCTAAAAATTCCATTTCGAGATTTTGAGGAATCTCGATGTCTTAGACCTCCCTGACTTTATTGGATACAAAGTGTAGGGAAGGTATTGTAATTGTCCAAAAATTTGATGTTGAGATTTTGATGAATCTTCATGTTTTAGACCCCTCCCGACTTTTTTGCATACAAAGTATAGGGAAAGTATCGGAAGCCTCCAAAAATTCCATTTCAATTTTTTGAAGGATCTCAATGTTTTAGACCTCCCCGAGTCTGAAAATACCATTTTTGCAATTATTTCTGTGTGTTTGTGTATAAACATGATAACATGAGTTCGCTTTCATTTAGGTCAACCAAATTTTGCATACAAGTATTAGGTACAAAAGGTAGATTTCTGTCAACTTTTGAGCTACAGTATATCTACTAACCAGAAGTGGTACTTTACCTTTTATTCATGCAGCCACAGAGTTCGATTTATTCAACTTTACTTTTATAATAATTGTTCAATATAATATTAATTTGATTGGTTGTTGATGGTTCTTTAATGTACATAATATTAAACTATAATTATTGTCTTGCGGTTTACTCCTCAAATATCCATCCCATATCTGAGTATACGAGAAAGTCGAAGGGAGACCACTCCCGATTTTTTTAACTTATTAAAATGATTTCAAAAAAATAACATTGCATAAAATCAAGTCAAATTTACATATATCAAATGACTTCATAGTCAAACTAGAAAAGGAAAAAAAAAGAAGGAAGCCACTTCTGAAAAAGGTCAGCATGAACTCGTGCCTGGAGTTTATTAGAAGCCATGTGACAAAACCAGAAACCTAATGGAGAAAAAACAATTTTGTGGTCTGGTGAGAGCAAAGTTGAGCTCCTTGGCCTGGAAGTAAAGAGCTGTGTTTGGTGCAAACTTTACACGGCCCAACACCGACATAACATCATCATCCCTGCTATCAACCGGGTGGTGGCTCCATTATGCCCTGGGGTTACAGAGAACAGGAAAGCTTATTGCCATCCAGGGCAAAACTGATACAGCCACAAAGGTTTATAGGGTCATGATTGTCACGGGTACACAGTACTGGGAAAGTCTTACTTGCATTTTCTAATTAACATGCAACACATCAATCATTACTCTCTGGTAATATGATTAATAATTACATCACAGAGAAAACCTGTTACAGTCAGCCAGAGATCAGTGTTTAGGGCAAAGATTAATTTTTCAGCAGGGCAATGACTTGAAGCACGTAGCAAAAACTACTCATGAATGGCTTGAAAAAAAGAAGGTTAGCATTCTGGAATGGGCCAGACTTGAACCCGATTTTTGAATTGGGTTAGAGTCATCTATGATATGACCTGAAAATTGCTCTCTATTGACGCTCTGCATTTTGGCAGAATTGGAACAAATTTGCATTGAAGAAAAGACAAAAATCGCAAAACCTAAATTTGCACAGATGTTAAAAAAAAACTGAAAAGTGCTACACGTGGGCAAAGGGAACATCAATTATAAAGACAAGATGGGAGACACGGTCCTATAGGAAAACAACTTCTGAAAAGCATTTAGGCGTTATGTTGGCACATTTTTGGCATCTAAGCAATTTGTGGAAGCCATTAAAAAGGACAGAAAATTTGAGGTTATGTCCTAAAGACTGCTGAAAACAAATCAAGGGAGGTTATGCTCAAACTATATAACACACTAGTGAGACCACATCTGGAGTACTGAAGCTGGGCAGAGGAGAGCAATCAGGTGCATGCCAGGACTTCAGGACATGTCGACAGAATTAAACCTGTCACCCGCACCGTCACACTCATACAGGCATACGCAAGAACACTCAATGCTGTAGCGGCTGCTAAAGCTCTATATATGAAGTACAGTCGATTCCTGTTAATCGGACCACACTGGGACGCGATCATTTTGGTCCTAATAACCGGCTGCTCCGATTACACGAACATGCCCTATACATGTGCAACCAAGACGGGACGTGCTATAAGTAACATATTAAAATGTCATTATGACTTTTATTGTGCTGCACAAGCGTATGGCGAATGTACAAACAAGAACTACGTACATGTACATTTACGGTTGCTTACAACTTTGTTTATTGAAAAAGAAATCTACAAATTCTTCGAAAAGATCTACACGACACTCCGCATGCGAAGCACAATAAAAAAGGTTACATTACCAAATTCCAGTCAACGTTTGAAGAACTTGTCTAGTGTGATCTGACGCATTCTGTTGACGCACTGCACTTGTTTACGCGCAACTTCATGTCGCTGGCTACTGGGCGGTCCGTTTTAGGAAAGAAACGGCAGGCATGTTCACCCCCACTGGTTTGCACTTGGTACAAATTTTCCGACTTCCTGACCTTTGATAAAAGCATAAATTCTCCTGGGGAGCCCAGGGATCCTCCCGATGTCGCTGACCCGCTTTATATCCGCTTTCCGCGGGTGACTTGTGGCTTCTTTTGCTTATTCTCTGTCACGTTCTTTGGTCCGATTAAACGGAATTTTGGTCCAAATAAGCAAACAATATTAGGCTTATGTAATATGATCTGTTTCGGTTCTTTAGGATTCGGTCCGAATAAGCGACTGGTCCGATTTACCGGTGATCCAATTAACCGGAATCGACTATGTATACTCAAGGGATAAAAATGTTACCTTTTTTTATAAAAGTGTTGAATTTATCGAATTAGTTAAACGACAAAAAATTATTTTCTTCTTTTTCTTTTGGCTGCTCCCATTAAGGGTCGCCACAGCGGATCATCTTCTTCCATATCTTCCTGTCCTCGTCATCTTGCTCTGTCACCCCCATCACCTGCATGTCCTCTCTCACCACATCCATAAACCTCCTCTTAGGCCTTCCTCTTCTCCTCTTACCTGGCAGCTCTATCCTTAGCATCCTTCTCCCAGTATACCCAGCACCTCTCCTCTGCACAGGTCCAAACCAGCGCAATCTCACCTCTCTGACTTTGTCCCCCAAACGTCCAACTTGAGCTGAGCCTCTGATGTCCTCATTTAACACATTAAAATTATAAGCAAATGGAACAAAATGTAAAAAAGCTCAAGGGTATAAATACTTTATGAAGGTGCTGCATTACAATTGCTGGTACTCTTTAATTTTTTCTTCTCCTGGCACCCTGTGGTTCAGAAATTCACCTCCTGCGGCCCATGAGGACAGCTAACCTTCTCCCTCTCAGCCTCACCACTTTCTCCAGAGGCAGTAAAGAGTGTGCATCGACCACCTGCATCTCTGTCTAGTATGGCGACTGTAGCGGAAAACCTTCGTGTAACATTTTCAGTCTACTAAGATTTTCATTGATATTGCCTTTGGTCTAACTGCCCTAAGGAGGATGAGTTCATTCTAGTATGCTGACCCCTAAACTCGGCCTTCCGAAGCAGGCATCACATATCTGTCTGTGTAACCTAACACATAATGATCTAATGTCCCATATATGGGCCCATTTATATTAGATCAGTTTGCTATCATGTTCATGTTAAATATACTTTTGTATAGTCATACACTATAAAGGCTTTGTCAAACAAAGGATTGTTAGCATACCTGTGATTACTGTATATACAAGAATCAAGACGCATCTTGTAGGGGTTCTTCAAGGGTGTACTTGTTAATAAGCTGGAGTCTGAAGGACCTTTTTTATGGACGAATACTGAAATGGACTGAGCACTGGGATTTTTCTGCCTCAGGCTGTATTTCAGTGCAAAGAGTGGCAGAGAAAATCATTGGGACACTTCTCATAGGAGGAGCTCACCAGCAGATGCTGCCAAAAACGGAGCCACCAACATTAACAGAGGCAGTGCACTCATCCCCACAATGGACTGTTTACCCCTCTGGTAAGCATTACAGAAGTTAACCGTGCAAAACTGCCAGATTTCATAAAAGCTTCCTCCCACAAACCATTAGACTCTAAAACAATGACCTGCCTGATAATACAGCGCTAGTGTGTCAATACGGCGCAATACACAACTTACCTGTGCGATATGTTAATAATGATTATCTGTTGTTCAATCTCGTTATTCTTCTGCATTTTTGTTGTCTATTCTTGCACATAAATCAGCCGGGTGACCCAATTTCATTCTGCTGTGTATCATTTCCTTGAACCATTAAGTGCAGAATCTCTCAGCGCCATTGGGGGTAAAGTGACAATCAGTCCATCACATTCATGCATAACGCTAATTACACTTACCAAGTCAGTTTGGATGAATGAATGACCTGCATGTCTTTGATTTGAAATAGAAAACCAACATGAACCTGATGATGACCCATCAAACACCCTACCAAGGGAAACCCAAAATGTATCAGTTAATGCATTTGATGTTATTCTAATGTGGTGATTATTCTTGTAATCTACATAACCGCATGCAGTTTAAATATTTGGGGATCATTCTAAAACAAAGATTTGGGAAGGACGCAATATGGCAATTATTGTCCGTACCTTGAGCAATAAATGCATGCACCGCGACCTTAAGGACTGCACACGATAAGTTGAATGAATTATTATTTTTAAAAGGAAACAGATTTTATACTGAACTGAAAATCAGTTATATAAATACGGAGCCGTTACTATAGAATGACAGCTTCGTAACACGATTCAAGAGCTTTATTCGTCTCACACACAGTTATACAGATATAACGTGCAGAGAAACGAAAAACTGGCTTACTTTAAGAGAGTGCAAAACAACTGTAAACACAATAGAAAAAGGATAAAAGTACATAAAATTACATAAATTAAGTCATATTAAATTAAATTAAGTCAAATTAAGTTAAAATGGAGTGGCGATGGAATGTTTCACTCTTAATATGCAGACCGCGCTGTCATCCTGTCAACTTCGCACTCTATAAATATGGCAAAAAGTACAGAAATAAAGTTAGGGTGCAAAGGTTTCGTTCTGCCCAGAAAGACCTTCTTACTGCCAACACTTCTGTCCACCTGCATTTTAGCGTACCAGTTACTAAAGTAACACCGCCGAGTTGCTCTTATTTACAATCAAAATTGCTATTTGACAAGCACACAGAAAATCGACTTCTGCTTTCACTTTAGCCTCGTCTCACTCCCGGTCACCCCCAAAAGCAGCTGACCCACGCGACACATCTACCTCATAGCCACACGAAGGAGATTGAGTGGCCCAGCTCCTCCTGGTTGGGAACCCCTGTACCCCGATGAATAACGACAGGAGGACCACAACAATCGACCCAACTTCCACCATCCTTCTATGCACAAAACAGCAGATCAGAAAGTCATATGATGCCGAGGGGGAAAAAAAAGGCGAGCCGGCAGTAGGGATCACGTGACAAGTCCAGCCTCCGCCTGACCTGAACGCACGCGCGAGCGCATGCTCGACCCAGCGATAGCTGCGCCATGATGGCTCTAAACTGCGCGCCCGTAGCAAGAGCCAAAATGGTGGCAGCGGAAGTAAGGTAATCGCGCCACCTTTAAAAGAGCGCGTTTAGTTACTTTTTCTAAATTACTCGGATACCGTTATACATATAAGTGGCAGCTTTGGATCTCGTAGGAGAAACACCAGGCACGTAAGAACGGCAACAACTCAGAGATAAGGTGTGAGACTCACAATGCGTCATCATTTGCACAAAATGAAATTTTAAGAAACTTTATAAGAGGTTGCTGTCTATAACATAATTTATTTTAAAGTGTATAAATCTTTATTAAAACACATACAGTTGAGATATTCTTGGGCATAAAGCTTGGATGTTGTCCTTTCAATTTTAAATTTAAAATAAAGTTTGTAGTAATAGGGCATTGTACTGTGTAAGCCATTATGGATGCAATGAAAAGTCACCACAATGACACCTTTTATAGGCCAACTGAACAGATCACAATATACAAGCTTTAAAGGCAACTCAGGCGTTTGGCATAACGTTTATCCCTGTAAGTTCAATTTAACTACATTTCTTAATGTAACAGCAACTCAGAAAATGTAGTAACCTGAAAGATATCTTGAGTTGTTGCTTCCGAATTTCTAGATAATCCTCCTTTGTGATGAGCCCAAAATGTTATTTTATACCAATTGTCAGAGCCACTCGATACATTAGGTGACATGGATGACCATCAGTTCCTTGGTTTTGCTCATGTTAAGTTACTGACGGTGCTTTCCACACACAAGAAGAAAAACAAATGAAGTTCTCCACCAGAGTCCTCTGCTCAATACACCTCTGACATGACCTGCTGTTATGCTTGTAGTCCGAGGTGTACAGGGTGCAGGCAGAAGGAGACCGGACTGGTCCTAGTGGTCCTTGAGCCTCACAGACTGAGGTCTGCCCAACAGATCCATTATCCAGGACACCTGAACTGCATTTCAAGATATCTAAATATAACTTGCTCCTTATTTTAGGCTATCTTAGATACATTTCGGGAGAACTTAAAATAGACGAGTTCTGTTAAAGATTAAGATTACGAGATATTCTGAAGTTTAATTTTAGGTATCTTAAAAAAAACCGGAGTGCAATGCAAGAAATTTTGAAAATGTATTGGAAATCCTAAAGCCTTTTAGATATGAGTATTTTGTGGATGTTTGGGAGACAAAGTCAGAGAGGCGAGATTGCATTGGTTTGGACATGTGCAGAGGAGAGATGCTGGGTATAATGAGAGAAGGGTGCTAAGGATAGAGCTGCCAGAGAAGAGGAGAAGAGGAAGGCCTAAGAGAAGGTTTATGGATGTGGAGAGAGAGGACACGCAGGTGATGGGGGTGACAGAACAAGATAGATAGATAGATAGATAGATAGATACTTTATTAATCCCAAGGGGAAATTCACAATGCAGAGGACAGAAAGATATGGAAGAAGATGATCCGCTGTGGCAACCCCTAACGACAGCAGCCGAAAGAAAAACAGAAGAAGAAGAATTGTAATTAATTCAGACTACATTGCAGGAGTTCTGCTTTCACTTTGACATTAAACAGTCTTTATTTCAGTTGATCAGTGTCAAAAAAATCAAATTAAATGCATTGTGATTCACTGTTGTGTAACAAAGTGTGAAAACTTCCAAGGGAGCGAAGACGTTCTATAGACACTGCATATTAAAATAGAGCAGAATGTCTCTAGTGATATCTTTAAACCAGTTTATGAAATCTAAATTTCATTTTGTGAGATCTCTAGATTGTGAGATATGGCCTGCCGGTCATCCCGGCCAATACCTCCAGGCCGCCTGGTGGAGCCATCCCTGCATCATGGAGGGGCCCCAAATTTCAGCAGGGACTCATGGGAATTGGAGTCTTCCAGTACAACCCTGCTGGATAACGTGGGGGCCACCAGAAGACGCTGCTGGGAGGCCCAGAGACATTGGTGTTCACTATAATCCGGAAGTACGTCATAGTCATTAGGACGGAAGGACCGACGTACTTCCAGGATGAAGAAAAGAGGACTTTTTATCTAACCCGGAAGTGATGGGGAATCATGGACTGAGGGATGAAGCACTTCCAGGTTAAGCAGTATAAAGGACTGTGGGAAACCCAGACGGGTGAGCTGAGCTGGGTGGCAGGGTGGCAAAGCATCTGGGAGAGTGGAGGAATTGATTATTGTTTATTAGTATTGTGTTTATGAGTATTGTGGAGTGGTGCTTTGTGCACTGGATTATTATAATAAATCCAAACTTTGGACTTTTACCTGGTGTCTGACGTATTGTCTGAGGGTTCAAGGGGACGACAGCGCCCCCTATCTACCACAAGATGTTAATTTGGTTAGTTGTAAAAAATTGTTTAATGGAGCACATTCTGTGCCTGTGTGACTGTGTGTGTGTGTGTGTGTGTGTACAGATTTTGGTTTTGGATGGGTGTTTAAAATGATTGCTAAACCTGATGCTCAAGTGTCTCCTGAGGGACCTTTGTTGAGTTACTCACAGTTTACGGATGTTTTTAACAAATCAAGAGCAACATAATTATCCCTTCATTCAAAGTTTGATTGTTCAAATAACTTTTGGCCCAGAGCCTTTTTGCCTAAGCAGCATTTTTTTAGACTGTTGTCATCTTCTATGGAGGCCACATTTTGTATGTGTGTGCAGAAGAAAGAGGAAGCATTGAGCTGTTGTAAAAATGACAGAGTTCAGAGAAAGATGACAGTTCAAAGCAATAATCATTTCACCTTGATGTGTTCACCTCTGGAACAAGAGGGACAATTGAGAATCTTGTTGAAATTTACTACGGTGATGAAAGGGAAATGGAGCTTTGAACTTGGGCCTGGTGTTTAGAAATATTTAGTACTGTGATGTTCTATAGATTGTCTAAAACTCCTTTTTTACATTTTTGACACCATTAAAAAAGATTGGGGGAATGAGGACATGTTCATGGGTTACGTAGATAGATACAGGGTGGTCCAGATCTAATTATGCAGATCCAGATCGTCTGGATGACTTTAATTTATGCGGGGATGATTCCAGTTCGGCACAAAGACGATTCTTCATGTCGTCAGTTCACACACTTCTCGATGGTCTGGGATTTTTCAGGTGATTTTCTATGTAATAAACTTAATAAGTTATAGCGTAATGAAAATTGCATAATTAGATCTGGACCACCCTATAGAATAGACAGATAGAATTCTTTATTGTCATTATACATGCACATAATGAAATTTTTTGTTGGTGGGACTTGGCTTCAAGGCAGAATACTTAAAATACACAATACACTATAAATAATAAAATGAACATAAAAAGTATAAAAGACAGCAGCAATAAAACATCATCAAGTCCAGACTTTTCCTGAGGTAGTACGCCTGCGGAGACCACAGTCAGCAGGGGAGGATTACGAGGGAAAGTGCGTGTGCATGTCTACAGGGGGTGTGACAGATTAGGGCTTTGTCGTCCCCTTGAACCCTCAGACTATACGTCAGACACCAGGTAAGAGTCCAAAAGTTGAATTTATTCTTATAATAAAGTGCACAAAGCACCCTCCTCTCCACAATACTCATAAACAAATCAATTCTCCAATAAACAATAATCAATCCTCCTCTCCCAGACGCGTTGCCACCCAGCTCAGCTCACCCGTCTGGGATTTCCCAGAGTCCTTTATAGTCCATGACCCGGAAGTGCTTCTGAACCCTCAGTCCATGTGACTTCTTAGCACCTCTGGGTCAGATCAAAAACTCTTCTTTTTTCTTCCCGGAAGCACGTCATTCCTTCTGTCCATTTGACTGGGACGTACTTCCGGGGTGTAGGGAAAATAGATGTCCTTGTGCCTCCCTGCAGCGACTCCTGGTGGTCCCCACGGTAGCCAGCAGGGCTGTGCATAAAAACTTCGTTGTCCATAATTCCCTGCTGGCATACGGGGCACCTCCATGCTGCAAGGAGGGCTCCATCTAGCGGCCTGGGGGTATTGGACAGGATGAATGACTGGCCATTGTCCACAGGGGGCAGGTTAGGGGTAGATGTAGATGTGTGTGTGTGTATCAGCAGGGGCAGATGGACTTCACAGCTCTGGGGGAAAAAGCTGTCTTTCAGTCTGCTGGTGTGTGTTTTTATGTTTCTGTACCCGCTTTCCCGAAGGCAGTGGTACAAACAGTCCATTTCCCGGATGGGTGAGATCCGCAGCTATACATTTGGTCCTCTTCTGCACCCTTCCAGCATATACAGAGTCCAGGTCTAGGAGAGGACTTCCCATGATCCCCTGTGCTGTTTTCACCACCCGTGCCAAGTCCTTCCTGTCCTGTGCTGTGCAGCTGCCGTACCACACTGTCATTCTGGGACAGAGAACACTTTCTGTAGTGGATCTGTAGAAGTTTGTGAGCAGCCGAAAGGAGAATCCAGCATGTCTCATCTTCCTGAGGAAGAAAAGTCTTTGTTGGGCCTTTTTTACCAGGTGAGATGTTCAAAGACCAGGTCAGATCCGATGTGATGTGGATACCAAAGAACTTGATATTGTCTACACATATTACAGCCTCCTCATGTATGAATATAGGAGCATGTTCTGTTCTTCTGGACCTCTTATAGTCCACAATTACCTCTTTGGTCTTGCTGGTGTTCAAGATGAGGTTGTTGGATGAGCACCATAGTGCTTGGTGTTGTATCTCCTCTCTGTAGTGAGTCTCATCATTTGTCTGATATGAGACCCACCACGGTCGTATCATCCACAAACTTTACAACCATATTTGTGGCATGGATGGCAGAGTAATCGAGCGTAAATTACGTGAAGAGTGCTGGGCTGAGCACACAACCCTGTGGCGTGCCTGTGTTCAGAACCAGTGTGGCTGATGTACGATCTCCAATTCTAACCACCTGAGGCCTGTTGGTGGGAAAGTCCCTGATCCAGAGACAAGTTTAAGAGATTCTCACCCGGCTTTGAGTCAACCATTTTCTACTTAATTACTGTTTTAAATGCTAATTTGAGTAAGAAGGCATTGCCGTGTATTGGTTAAGGCATCTGACCTGTAATTCCAAGGCCGTCGGTTCATTTCCCGCCTCTGACTCACTGTGTGACTCCACAAAGTCACATAACCTGCTTTGGCTGCAAATTTGGAAAATGTATGGAGACAACAGTGTTGTGTCATGAACTTGTAAGTCGGGAGTCAGACAAATGACAACAGTAATGTGAGGACAGACATGAAGTTAATCATCCCCATGACAAGCTGTACAGTAAAAATGCTACGTAATCCAGTATAATAGTAATTTGTTTGCCATAAATAAATCATCCTCTATTGCAGTAAACAAATCGCCCTCTGTTGGAAAACTGGGGAAGTGCGAATCAAATAGATAGTCCTGCACATGGAAAACAAATGACAAATGCTGTGAAATGAATGAATCACTAATGCACTAGATAACTAAACGCATTTTTTTTTTCTGACAAATTTCAGGTCAGGCAGGAATTTGGTGCCATAACCACATAAGCATTTAATAATTAGCATTCACGGAAAAAGAACTGGATGCCTTGACAGATACAGTATGTGTTAAGTCTAAGCAGCATATTACCTGAAATGGATAATTACATTAAATTAAAATCTGTCCTTTATGAAATCCGATAATACAGTTCAGCAGACCTAGACCGCTTGCACTGACCATCACCAGGCACACCTTCGCACACTTTCTGTCAGTTTAGAGTTTCCGCTTAACGCACATGTTGTTTGGATGTGAGAGGAAAATCCAAGTAGAAACAGGAGAACTTACAAACATCGCACAGTGTCTGTTCCAGAATCCAAACCCAGAACTCTAGAGTTATGAGGCAGCAGTGCTAACCACTGTGCCCCCGTGCCATCCTCCTGTTCAGCGGTTCTCAAACGTTCGTTTTTCGCGCCCCCCCCCCCCCCCCCGGAATAATTTTGTGCCCCCTGCATAATATAAAATAGATGAGAATAACCCCTCATATAACTAACACAGGTATGATACTCGTGCGGTGTCGCGGTGTCCTATCATTTTTACTTCCATAAGATTTGCATGTGTTCGGCTAACTTTCATGAAATATTTGCAATTTATTTTGTTTAAGTGCTTTAATAACTGATAAAATGCCTTGTGTGGTTTTTGGTAGGAATTCTAATCCCAAAAACAAAGAATAAATTATTTATTCATATTTAATTATTTTTTACGTAAAGAAACGATTAAATATGTTTTGATTTTTAAAAATCTCGTAAACGAGGACACCGATGAAGTCAATCTGTGCAAGACGAACGTATTTTCGTCCAACAAATATTATACCGCTGTCAGTTGTATCATGAAAATAACCAAATTGGCAGTAAATTATTGAACTCAATTTGGCAATACTGGCTACGCTGCCAAGGTGGTGCAGTCGCGCCGCATTAGCACCTGATCACATTTTCCTGATCTACTGTCACCCGGATGTTCGTGACAGATACCGTTACGTCTCGAACTTTCTGGATTGAAAATACGCGACTATAAAAGCAGCAGCGGCGGCGCCGCTCGTCATAGGAACAAACTTCAAATTGAAAAAGAGCTCAGAGTGTCTCGATATGTCGAATATCAAACCAAACCTGGACAGGCTGTGCACTTTAAAACAGGCACATATTAGTCATTAGATCTATGCTTTAGAAATGTTTTATTTTAATTTTAGCTATAATGCATTCGTTGTGATTATATGCTTGCAAATTTAAATTTGAAATAAAAATGTAAAAAATTAATTTTGATGTCTTGTTCATTTATTTTTAAGTTTTATGAATCTATTTTTAATGTATACTTGGTGTATTTGATTGTGGCTTTATCGATAACTAGTTGTTCCCTGCGGCTCCGCCCCGCGTAGTTGTGAAACAGGACAAACTTTAAAAATCAATTAAAAAAAAAAATAAATGTAATAATTTGTTTTGAGAATAATTTAAATTGATAGCTTTCATATCCGAGGGCCTCTTGATATACAATATTTTTGGTTTTGCTATCAGGGGTGAGAATGTAGCTGTGATCTTTTTAGCAAAAAATGTAAAAAGTTGGCAAGGTATCTCTGGCCAAGCGGAAGGCAGGTTCGCTCGAATGTCAGACGCTGGCACTGTATCTGATCGTGTAGCTAGGTAGTACAGGAAGCTAATCAAGGACTTTGTTAAATGGTGCGACTCAAACCACTTACATCTTAACACCAGCAAAACCAAGGAGCTGGTGGTGGATTTTAGGAGGCCCAGGCCCCTCATGGACCCTGTGATCATCAGAGGTGACTGTGCAGAGGGTGCAGACCTATAAATACCTGGGAGTGCAGCTGGATGACAAATTGGACTGGACTGCCAATACTGATGCTCTATGTAAGAAAGGTCAGAGCAGACTATACTTTCTGAGAAGGTTGGCATCCTTCAACATCTGCAGTAAGATGCTGCAGATGTTCTACCAGACGGTTGTGGCGAGTGCCCTCTTCTACGCGGTGGTGTGCTGGGGAGGCAGCATAAAGATGAAAGACGCCTCACGCCTGGACAAACTTGTTAAGAAGGCAGGCTCTATTGTAGGAGTAAAGTTGGACAGTTTAACATCTGTGCAGAGCGACGGGCATTAAGCAAACTCCTGTCAATCATGGAGAATCCACTGCATCCACTGAACAGTGTCATCTCCAGGCAGAGGAGTAGCTTCAGTGACAGACTTTTGTCACTGTCCTGCTCCACTGACAGACTGAGGAGATCGTTCCTCCCCCACACTATGCGACTCTTCAATTCCACCCGGGGGAGTAAATGCTAACTTTTTTCATTTTTATTACTATTTAATTTAATATTGTTTCTTTGTATCAGTATACTGCTGCTGGATTATGTGAATTTCCCCTTGGGATTAATAAAGTATCTATCTATCTATCTATCTATCTATCTATCTATCTATCTATCTATCTATCTAGCTCTGATGGGACAGCGACCCCCGAGTGGGGAGAAGATCACGTGGCCGTGATATCTCTGCCAATGATCAGGTACCCTCTAAAACACACATAGCTCTGATCTCTCTCAAAAACGTCAAACGTTACTTTTTAACAATCGCTAGTTGATAATGTCTGCTGAACAAACAGGTATAGCTAGCTAAGCGGTGGCAAGGTCCGCTCCAACACGTGGTGACCGGTAGAGCGACTTGAACGGAGGCTGTCGAGTGAGTGAGGAGGGACGTCCGGCTCCCCACACCTGAGGTCCCACCGCCCCCTCCCCTCGGCCCGCAGCCTCTGTCTCGGATTCGCATGAATAAATCAGTACTGCAACCAAACTATGATACTTAAAGAGATAAGAGAAGTCGCAAAAATCAACTGGGACGTTCAAGTAAATTCTAGAAAAAAACCCAATCTAACTTCGCTAAGTAGTTCTCTTGTGAAAAGCGGATAGAAAGACAGACAGACAGATGTTGGATTTTATATATACAGTATACAGATATGTATGCAGACAGATATGAAGAGACAGATATGAAAGATATTAAATATCCAACCATAATCCAACCTGTTATATCCTAACACAGGGTCACAGGGGTCTGCTGGAGCCAATCCCAGCCAGCACAGGGCGCAAGGCAGGAACAAACCCTGGGCAGGGCGCCAGCCCACCGCAGAAGATATTAGATAGAATTTCTATATTCTTCTTCTTCCTTCACATTACAGAATGATGAGACTGCCCATGTTGTATGCTGTAGGAATGTAATATAAAACTTTTATGTGGCTTTCTTGGCACCTCGTTTCTTATCCAGGCAAGTTTAAACTCTGAAAAGTTACACAGGCTGCTGTACCGCCAAATTACTCCCACCACCTTCTGCTGTGCTCCTCTCACAGAACCCGTCATCAGTCTCATTGTCCAGACAAGTAACAGATCGTTTCTGCTGTTTGATGAGTTGTTTTCATGATGACACAGCCTTGTGGCATATTCATCTTTCCCAAACCCTCCCTATGATGGACGCTGAGTCACTTCTCTAAACTCTCTATTCAGTTTCAGGTGATATAAAGGCAACGTTTATTACCACAGGCTGCTGCATTTCGACTTTCACACAGGACATTTATTCTTCATACTTTCAGTTCTACTTTTTAAGAATAAATGGCTCTGAGGAACTACCACTGAACCTCTGTTACGTATTTGACACTTGGGCATAGAGTGGTACAGGTTTGTGTTGGACAGAAAACAGCTTCTGTTCTGTCTGTTTTCTTTGAGTCCAAAGAACCACTGAGGTCACTTCCGGTACAATCAAAGTCCTGCTCCTTCCAGTCCTAGCGATGTATAACTCGGAGTCCTACATGAAGTCGCCGTTCACTCACAGATCACCTTCTGAGGACCCCAGAGGTCCGAGCCTCTAAAGATTCCAAAGATGCCAAACACCATTTTTTTTTTCTCTTGGCGTGAGTGTGCTTGATTTTCATCCTTCGAACACTGAAATTAAATAAGGCAAACTTTGAGCCCCCAACCCACATTTCTTTGTTCTTTGTATTTCTTTATATATGGAATGGATTTGTTAGGATTCCTTTCGAAACAGAAGATAGCGTTTTCCATTCTTCTTTATATGTGCCCAACTTAATATTGTTCCAAGTGTTTAATATTCTATACTACTCAAAACAATTAAAGGAACAATTGAAAACACATAAGATCTCAATGGTAAAAAAAAAACCTGCTGGATATCTCTACTGATATGGACTGATATGGTAATGTGTTAGGAACGAAAGAATGGAAATGAAAATTCAAAGACACTCTGAAAATCAAAGTGAAACAATGATGCAGCAGGCAGGCGAGTCCATTTTGCTGAAATTTCATTGCAGCAACTCCAAATCGTACTCAGTAATTTGTATGGACTCCATGTGCTTGTATGCATGCCTGACAATATCCTAATGAGACGACAGATGGTGTCCTGGGGGATCTCCTCTCAGATCTGGACCTGGGAGTCACTGAGCTCCTGGACAGGCTGAGGTGTCGGATGGACTGAAACATAATGTCCCACCCAGAGGTGTTCTATTGGATTGAGGTAAGGCAAGTGAGCGTCGATTGTTTAGTCAATGGTATCAACTCCTTCATTCTCTCACCACATCAGGCCGGGCATTGTCTTAGCAACAGGAGGAACAAGCATAGGGTCTGACAATGGGTCCAAGGATTTCATCCTGATACCTAGTGGCAGTCAAGGTGCTGTTGTCTAGTGTGGAACATGATCCAGACACAGACAGGCAGACACGTTCAAATCACCCCACACACGTTTACTATACATGCTATTTACAGTTCAAGTGCTACAGTCCCCGAAAGTCCCCGAAGTCCTGGCCAACACACACAATGCCTTCACTTCTTCAGGCCGCCTCTTGATCTCCTCCCAGACCTTGTCCTGCTTCCACCCGACTCAAGTCTCTGAATAAAGGGAGGCAGTCCCTTTTATAGGCACCTGGATGTGCTCCAGGTGCTTCCCGGCAATCTTTCACCGGCACTCCCCAGTGTGGCGGAAGTGGCGGCTGCGTACCCAGAAGCACTCCGGGTGTTCCTGCACGTCTTCCCCCCAGCACTTCCGGGTGTGACAGAAGTGCTGAGGTCCAGGGCTCCCAAGGCATCGGGGCGCCCCCTGGCGGTGACCACAAGCCCCTACAGGGTCGAGCTTCAAAGCTCTGTACCCGTGGTTCCTATAGCAACCAGGGTAGTCACCCCCACGTGGTCTGAGGTGGGCGTACACCCTCTTCTGGTCCTCCAAGGCGTCCCGGCCGGGTCACCCCCCCCCAGGCATCTGCCACACTGGCCTGTAGAGTTCTGTGCGTCCCTCCATGGATATGCCTCCCCAGACTGACCATCACTGACCCACCACCACACTGGTCTTGCTGAACAATGTTACAGGCAGCATAATATTCTCCGCGGCTTCTCCAGACCCTTTCACGTCTGTCACATGTGGTCAGGGTGAACCTGCTCTCATCTGTGAAAAGCACAGGATGCCAGTGGTGGACTTGCCAATTCTGGCATTCTATGGCAAATGCCAATCGAGCTCCAAGATGCCCACTAGAGGACGTCGGGCCCTCAGGCCACCCTCATGAAGTCTGTTTCTGATTGTTTGGTCTGAGACATTCACACCAGTGGCCTGCCTGCTGGAGGTCATTCTGTAGGCTCTGGCAGTGCTCATCCTGTTTCTCCTGGACCGGTGGGTCCTGCTGATGGGTTAAGGACCTTCTACGAGGGGCCCTGTCCAGCTCTCCGAGAGTAACCGCCTGTCACCTGGAATCTCCTCCATGCCCCTGAGACTGTGCTGGGAGACACAGCAGACCTTCTGGCATTGACAGGCACGTATTGATGTGCCATCCTAGAGAAGTTGGACTACCTGTGCCAGCTCTGTAGGGTCCAGGTATGGCCTCATGCTACCAGTAGTGACACTGACTGTAGCCAAATGCAAAACGAGTGACAAAACAGATGAGGAGGGAAAAATGTCAGTGGCCTCCCTCCACCTGTTAAACCATTCATTCCTGTTTTGGGGGTCGTCTCCTTGTTGCCCCTCTAGTGCCCCTGTTATTAACTTCATTAACACCAAAGCAGCTGAAACTGATTAACAACCCTCTCTGCTACTTAACTGACCAGATCAACAGCCCAGAAGTTTCACTGACTTGATGCTCTACTTATATTAAAAAGTGTTCCTTTCATTTTTTTGAGCAGTTTATTTTTGAGTGTTTCTGTGACAATGTAGGCCCCAAGCGTTTGCCATTACCAAAAGCTCTCAGCATTCTTAGACGGTGATTTGGGAGTCGCAAACCAGTACACTGAAAATGACAAGTAAGCAAGATTCATACATTTGTTATTGATAAATACAGCTGGGTGTCTGGCTGGAAATAAGTGGTCAGGGACGAGGCACCACAAACATGACAGGGTCATAGCAGAGTCTCCATGGGCAGAGAGCCATACTGGTAGCAGCTGAAGAGGTCGTTAAGGAAGCATGGGGATAAATATGTTTATGTGCCGTACATGTGTGAAAGGTGAGCATCCTCAACGGACTCTTAAAAGTCAAGTGTCCCAGCCTCTGGTAGGGAATCAGCCCCCTGATTTGAGAGAGAAAGGCCAGAGAGGAAATGCCAGAGATTGTAGGGTCCAAGAAGGAAACATGACCGTCCTGTCACTCCAAAAGAGCGGGCAGCGTGGGAGTAGGAATGCAGGGACATGAGGGAGCACTGAAGGGAGTCAGCCTGGTGTCGCAAGAGGAAATGTAAGGCCATCCCTAACATCCCTGCATGATTTAATTTAAGAATATAATGATCCTGATCCCAGGGTGGAGTTTAAAAACACTTCACGACAAGTGGCTCAGTGAGTCTGGAGGAGAGTGGAGCGAATAGTCAAATGGCTGTCAGAGAGGCCAGGATCGGGAGAAAGAGACAGGAGAAGATCACGAGTGTTTATGTGGTATTTGGTGGCCGGCAAACAGACGCGCCACCATACTTGGTAGTCAGACATTCAGTAGTTGGCAGGCACACTGAAGCAGCAGAATTTTGTTTAGCTCTCTGTGTTCTTGTTTTGCGTTTTCCATTTTTTAAAATTAAATTGTGGTGTTTTTATACTTTTATGCTTTTTGTGTGTTTTTCTGGGCACAGAGGTCAGCCTACCGTCAGAGGTATTCTTTCTCTTTTTTTAAGGTTGTTGACACCTGCTTATAGGCCTGTTTCATAAATCAAAGTACAGCCCCCCCAGTATTCATTTCTTTTACTTACTTGAGGTTTATTAGAACTCCTGGCAGAACAAATCCTATCTCACTCGCCTTTTAGCACACAACACAATATAGCAAGATATATGTTCAATACAGCGTTGTAATGTCGTAAGCAACTATCCATTCTTATTACCTAAATGCATTTATTTCTTTTGAGAATTTGGAGATGACGGATTTACTAATAACAGTTTGACTAAATGACTTCTGAATGAGCGGTTTTACTGTTAGATTTCTGCCAGCAACAAGTGCTTTGTAACTAGTGACTATTGTCAGACACATGCGCTTAGGAGGCAGCCAACAAGCCCTAAGGTGAGTGATCTACCACGAGATGAAGGGTTGATTTTGGGTAATAATGCATCTCTCTCTTTTTCAACAGAGCCAAAGAAGAAAAATAACAATCCCACTCACTTACCTTCAGTACTTCCTGTTTCACAAAGTGGCCACTCCACAACAATCCCGCTCCTGACTCCCATTTGATGACGTCACTTTCCGGTCCCTAATGATGACGTCGTCTCCGTCTTTCTGTATTGATGTAATTTCCTGCCAAATCTTCATTTCAACACTGTACTCTGTCAAATGCTTTGGTTTTTGATCAAATTTCATTCAAATCTTCATCACATCCAATGAACATTATATGGGGCAATTTCCCCAACTCTTTGTGAAGTTTCTCGAGTGAAATTATCTATTACACCATGCATATGATTTCTCCTTTAATACTAGAATCCCTGAAGCCTATGAAAAATGTTGTAAGCCTGGGCCACCTTAAATTCCTTCGCACCCCTCCATCAGCGACTTTTGTTCTGCAAATGTGTTGATCAGCACAAGCAGCAAGCAGCCTGACTATCCCATCCCTCAATGACGCATTGTTAGTCGGACACAAATTTCTCCCAGGTCAGGTCTGATTATATTGCGTGTGAGGTGCCTGGAGTTGTAGAGGGTAAATAATATATCGTTATTTGGAATGCATACATTTCATGTGTTTTCCGTATCTACAACGATCTGGGTAAGTGTAGGTTGACAGGAGCACATATTTAAAACAGAAACAGAAACAGGCTAAATAGATATGAAAGTTACTATTAGATAGATAGATAGATAGATAGATAGATAGATAGATGATACTTTCTTTGTTCCTTAGGGGAAATTAAAATTTTGCAGAAACTCAAAAACACATATAAATATATCTGTCTGCGGTGGGCTGGTGCCCTGCCCCGGGTTTGTTTCCTGCCTGTGTTGGCTGGGATTGGTTCCAGCAAACCCCCGTGACCCTGTAGTTAGGATATAGCGGGTTAGATAATGGATGGATGGATGGATGGATGGATATATCTGTATCTATATAAATAGATATATTTAATAAAAACAAACACCCCCCCAAACACTCATAAGATAATGGCTTGGATAACAGAGAGCTGCTGCTGCCAATAACAGGGTTGTAGGTGGGAGTAAGATGGTCAGACCTGCTCAAATTGTACCACAGGTTAAAATTTAAAGTCATTAACATTTAAAGAGCAGGTCCAGCTTGTAGTGTCCATGACTGAACCTGCTGATATATCATTTTTTTTTTCCTTGTCTGAAGTTACCAACATTGGAATCGCCAAACAACCTAATTGATGTTCCAGTGTGCAAGGACCCTGAGGAAAGCCCGCATAGACATGGCAAGCAACCAGGTGCAGCAGATGATGAATTACGGAGGTAGAAGTGCTAACTACTGTGCCACCGTGCCATGTCATCTATAATGTTGTAAATTTGCTTATTGAAATTAGTCAAAAATTGACGATGATACTATCATGTGAAGGTCAAAGGTGAAAGTGATAGCAATCAAGATAAGCCACACCATTTCACAATATAATTTTGAAAAGCATTTTAGTCAGTCAGTCAGTCAGTCAGTCATTATCCAACCCGCTCTATCCTAACACAGGGTCACGGGGTCTGCTGGAGCCAATCCCAGACAACAGAGGGTGCAAGGCAGGAACAAATTCCAGGCAGGGTGCCAGCCCACCACAGGCCACACACACCAAGCACACACTAGGGACAATTTAGGACCACCAATGCACCTAACCTGCATGTCTTTGGACTGTGGGAGGAAACCCAAGCAGACACGGGGAGAACATGCAAACTCCACGCAGGGAGGACCCGGGAAGCGAACCTGTGAGGAAGCAGTGCTACCACTGTGCCACCGTGCCGCCGAAAACGATTTCATTCCACTAATAATATTTCAGTGACTCATTTAGATTGACATAATGAGTCAGTGGTGGATATTTAACTGCAGCTTTTTAATCCTCATCACACCTTGTTGTCCTAATGACCTTTCATCCTTTTTTTCTTCTTACAAACAAACACTAGGGCAGCACAACTGTAAATCTCACACTTAAACACAAACACTAATCATTCATTTCACAGTTGTAAATATCTTCCAGGAATTCCTTTTTCTCTGCGCTTTTGTTACTTTTATTTCTCAATGTTTGAAACCGCACCATGACTACTGCCTGAGGGAAAGTTTTAGAAGCAGGTGGTTGCTATGGCATATGAAATATTTATGTAAGCACTTTACGCTGCTGGCGCTCTCGGTTTGAACGAGTATCTGTGAGGCCTCGGAATTCGCTACATGCAAATGCAAACACAACCAAACTTTTGGAGACGCTCTCGATCCAGTCCACGTTTGCAGGGCGGAAAAATCTATCCCAGCAGATGCAGGGCAGGAGCCAACCATGGACAAGGTGCCAAGCCAATGCAGAACTATTTCACTTTGCAACTAATTCTCAATAGGTGATTATTTTATTTTATTTTTTCAAGCAACCATGTATTGAACAATATCTCTCTATTGTAAAAAAAAAAATATCTTGCGACGAGACTTTTTTCCTGGCGACGAGACGTGATTTTTGGAAGAGAGATCTTTTGAAGAGAGACAGAGAGACACTTTCACGTCCCACCGTCATACTTACAACCTTTGGAAGCAAGTCCCGTGATACACGTACAGAGCAGGTTAGAGATAATAGAAGTATGAAAATTCGAAACTGCCAAAATAATGAGAGTAAAGATCGAATTAGTGCAAAAAAACGGAAAATATTACTCGGTGAAAGTACAGAACAGTGAAAAGAGATCTGATAAGTGTTTGAGGATGGCTGGGGGACAAAAGAGACAAGGCAGTGAGACAAAAGGACAGGTGCTCTACAGGCTTTTAAACGTTCGCAGATCGAAATGCAGATCACGCGGCACGGCAGCAGCTGATCGAGCAAAGAGGAGGTAACAAAAACAACTGTTATCTGTTTCCCATTGTATCACCGTTTAAGAGGGGTTTCGGAGGAGCGAGCGCGTCACCTAGGGGTGCGTTCAGCCCCCCTCTTCACAATGGCTCATAGCGCTGGCGGGGGGGGGGTGTTGGGGAGGGATTGGTGAGCGAAGAGAGCAGGGGGCGAAGCCTCCTAGTCTATTTCAAGATTAAATGTGTTCTGTTTTGTTAAGGCAAGGCAGCAGCGACCCTATGTTCGGATTCAACGGGTTGGAAAATGGATGGATGTTTCGTTAGAAATAACTTGGCCAATTTTTGATTTACTTTTTATACAGTTCAGAATTTTCTTTGGGTGGCATTAGAATTAAAACACTTTGAATGCTTCACAAAAACAACAAACAGCCTTTACCATGGAAGTCCTCATTTATCCACATATTTGTTCTTCCTGTCTATTTTCAGTATGGATTCACGAGGAGCTGCAGCCCATCCTAGCAGGAAACAGGCTTGAATGAGACCCCACTTCACCCACACCCATACTGTGCTACATGCAAGGTGGGAAGCATCTTAACCCACAAGTCCTCAAGTTCATTGCTGGAGTGCCACAGTGTCTGAAGATTTTAAATTACTGAAATCAATTACTATTGCTTTTTTGCTCAAACAACTTTTTGTGCTTCATTTTAGTTCACTTCTGTGGTGGGCTGGCGCCCTGTCCAGGATTTGTTCCTGCCTTGTGCCCTGTGTTGGCTGGGATTGGCTCCAGCAGACTCCCGTGACCCTGTAGTTAGGATATAGCGGGTTGGATAATGGATGGATGGATGGATTTTAGTTCACTTGCTTGTTACACCACAGACTGGGAGTGCCCAGGGTGTGCATTCCCAGATAGCCCAGGCTCAGTGTAGGTGACTGAGCGCAGCCTCCACCACTGTGTAATTCAGACGTCCATAACTGAGAGATGCCACCACATATTGGGAAGAATGTAAGCCACACAAGGGTGTTTAAGTGTTTACTTACCCAGACTGCACCACAGCTGTATGACTGCCAACATACAGTGGCTTCTTCTTCTCAAGTAGTGAACTCGCTGCATCGTGTAAGTGACCTGCCATTGATGCCAGTCCTGTGATGTCACTACTGCCAACAGGCCGGCATGGTTAGACCTTTACTTTCAACGAGACGCTGTTGCTTGTGCCTCCTGGTAGCCACCTCATGATCTGTTGTGTTAGTGGCAGACAGGTGTAATTAATCAAACTGAAGCAATTCCTACAGGTGTGCCCCCGGTATAACACCTTTAATGCTCTCCGTCATTCCACAGGAATTGTGCTGGACCCCTGCTGCACTTTCAGAGCCAGTTTCTTACATTGGTTTCTTACACTAATTTGACTGAACATTCCGGTTGATTTTGCGACTTCGCTCATCGCGCTAAGTATCAGAGTTTGTTTGCGGTACTGATTGATTTGCGTTAATCCGAGAGACACACAGTGAGCTGAGGGGAGGGAAGCAGGGCCCTCCTCACTCACGTGCCAGCCTCGTGGCGTATACCTTACCTCTGCTTAGCTAGTGAACAAGAGAACTACTTAATGGATTTAAAATGGGTTTTTTCTATAATTTGATCGAACGTTTCGGTTGATTTTGCGACTTCTCTCATCGCGCTAAGTATCAGAGTTCGCTTGCATGTGTGATATATTTGCGCTAATCTGAGACAGCGGCTGTGGGCCGAGGGGAGGGGGAAGCGTGACGTCAGGAGTGGGGAGCCGGGCAGGGCGCTCCTCACTACTATGTGGGTGGAGGCGCGGGGGGGGAGGCGCTTTAGTGCTGTATATATCGTATATACTTGTGTTTAAGATCTCCCGTGGATAAATCGGGGCTTGATTTTATCGTATAATTTCCTGTATTTTATGCTAAGTGAGCAGCAATGTGGTTTCATGCCAAGAAAGAGCACCACAGATGTGATGTTTGCTCTGAGGGTGTTGATGGAGAAGTAGAGAGAAGGCCAGAAGGAGTTGCATTGTGTCTTTGTGGACCTGGAGAAAGCATATGACAGGGGGACAAGAGAGGAGCTGTGGTATTGTATGAGGAAGTCGGGAGTGGCAGAGAAGTACATAAGAGTTGTACAGGATATGTATGAGGGAAGTGTGACTGTGGTGAGGTCTGCGGTAGGAGTGACGGAGGTGGGATTACATCAAGGATCGGCTCTGAGCCTCTTTCTTATTGGCAATGGTGATGGACAGGCTGACAGACGAGATTAGACAGGAGTCAGTAGGACCACCAAGGCAGAATACATGTGTGTGAATGAGAGGGAGGTCAGTGGAGTGGTGAGCATACAGGGAGGTGAATGAGTTTAAATACTTGGGATCAACAGTGCAGAGTAATGGGGATTGTGGAAGAGAAGTGAAGAAGAGAGTGCAGGCTGGGTGGAGTGGGAGGAGAAAGAGTGTCAGGAGTGATTTGTGACAGACGGGTATCAGCAAGAGTGAAAGGGAAGGTCTACAGGCTGGTAGTGAGACCAGCTATATTATATGGGTTGGAGATGGTGGCACAGGAGGCAGAGCTGGAGGTGGCAGAGTTAAAGATGTTAAGATTTGCATTGGGTGTGACGAGGATGGACAGCATTAGAAATGAGAACATTAGAGGGTCAGCTCAGGATAAACGGTTGGGAGACAAAGTCAGAGAGGCGAGATTGCGTTGGTTTGGACATGTGCAGAGGAGAGATGCTGGGTATATTGGGAGAAGGGTGCTAAGGATAGAGCTGCCAGGGAAGAGGAGAAGAAGAAGGCCTAAGAGGAGGTTTATGGATGTGATGAGAGAGGACAAGCAGGTGATGGGTGTGACAGAGCAAGATGACGAGGACAGAAAGACATGGAAGAAGATGATCCGCTGTGACGACCCCTAACGGGAGCAGTTGAATGAAGAAGAAGAGTATTACAGTGCTTCAAGGGCAAATAAATCTGCGTATCATGTGCACAAAAGTGAAATGAGATGCCATAATCTCTAAAAATGGATCCTAAATGAAGCATATACAGAGGACAAAAAAGGAATGGCCCAAGAAGAGAACCTTGAGTTGATGAATATAATTAAGTATTACAATTCTCTCAGACTCTAGCAAAGATTTACATTTGCAGAGTACTTAAACATTTGAAGATACGAAAAGCACATACTGAAGCCAAGGGCGAGGCGGACTGCCAATGCAGGAAGTGGTAAATCGTCACACTCTGAGGCTTGTTCAGAGGCTGATGGCCGTTATCTTATCTTATTGAGGTGTAGAAATGTCTTCACAAGTGCGAATCTGCCCTTTCCATTTAAATTCTACTGAAATCTCATTAAATGAAGGAGCTTTCACGAAGGTCACAAAGTGTGTCAACATATTAATCGAGAGCCTGATTGGTTGGTTTAAGTGTAAAGATCCTTCTGTTCCAAAAATGTCCACCATTTTAACAGTAAGGTCCTTTATCAGTGCTTCGCTATTGATGAAGCTCGTCGGGGTGTTGTGTGTTTACCTGCTTTCGGTATCTGGCCCTTCACTTGTGCCTTTGTTTGTAGATTGCACTTTATTTGTCTCTGTGGGAAATTTGTCTTTTTACAGAAGCGCAATAAATAAATATGTAATAGTTATTATAACAAACAACAACCCCACTCTGAAGTGACTAAAAGGAAACAAAATCTTTGGTCTTTGCTAAAGATAAAAAGAGGTGCTATACAGGCGTTTTCCTGTTGGTAGTGAAGGAGCCCCCCGTCGCATTTCTTAACACACATCTGCTGAATAATTTTTTGGCTGAATTTGTTGGTTCAGAGAGAGGAGATTCAGCGTTGTCCATAATGGCTGTCAATTTTGCTTTCATTCTGTCTTCCTCTACTACCTTTCATCGGATTGGCTGGCCCAGTGCTGACTCAGCTGTGAAATGGCCAATAGGGGGAGGCAGCTTGATGGCCGAGGTGTCCAGGACTCTGAACAAATCCAAATCGTATTCTGTGATATCACCTACTGTTGATTTCTGCTCCGTACTTGTCATATTTCTATTGCACTATTATATTGTACAGGGAGGTCCAGATCTAATTATGCAGATCCAGATCGTCTGGATGACTTTGATTTATGCGGGGATGATTCCAGTTCGACGCGAAGACGATTCTTCATGTCGTCAGTTCATATATTTATTGATGGTCCGGGATTTTTCGGATGATTTTCTATGTAATAAACTTAATAAGTTATAGTGTAAAGAAAATTGCATAATTAGATCTGGACCACCCTATATTGAGGATTACTTGTGTTCTGTTCTGTGTATTGTATTGACCCCCTTTATTTGACACCCACTGCACGCCCAACCGACCTGGAAAGGGGTCTCTCTCTGAACTGCCTTTCATGGGGTTTCTTCCATGTTTTTTTTTTGGGAGTTTTTCCTTGTCTTCTTAGAGAGTCAAGGATGGGGAGCTGTCAAAGCCCATTGCAGCACTTCTTGTGTGATGTTGGGCTATATAAAAATAAATTGTATTGTACCTGAAGCAAGATGAGAGTGCATTTTTCAGCTCAACCTCGAGGACCTTTCATGTGGCAGGTCACCAGCTGTCTTAGTTTGTCTCAGTGTTCTTGGACTCCTGGTACGAGTAGCTTTATGGAGCACAGCAGGCCAGTGAGCTGCCTATTTGCATCCCATAATCCCCACAGCCCTTCTTTTCTATGCGGCCCTTTGCTCTTGGAATCAATGGCTATCCCCTTATTCTCATTTACATGCACACATTCCTATTCCTTTATTAATCATACACAATCAGTATTGTATAAAGTACCCAACAGTCACACTTGAGTAAAAGTAGAGATAACTTTGGAAAATGTCCTAAATAAATGAAAAGTTGCTCTTGTGCAAACTACTCAGGTTTTTAAATATCGGAAGAGCAAGTTAATATACAATCTCTCTCTCTTTTTTTATAAACAGTTAAACAAAAGGATCTGACAAACTTTAAATACTTCAGGCCATCTTATTTTTGCATGTGAATTGTACTACAATCACTAAACTACGAACCAAGTGACTGCAACATGGACCAGTGACATTCAGCGTGAGCAGACATCTTAATGATTGCATCCAAATTCAGTGGGGAGGACGCCAACAGGACAGGCATGCAGGCTTTCCCAGCTTTAAATAAGGAGCTAATCCATTCCTGAAATCCCCTTCATAAAGAGAACTTTCATAGCCCAATTACAATTAAACAGAAACTCCGAAGCATTCCATGGCTCCAAAAGTGATCTCCATTTTTGTTGAAATAACACCAAACTACATGAAAATGAACAGAATTTGTTTTATTTGTAAAAATATGAGAACAAAACAGAGAAAAGAGTTGTTGCACCAGGGTGATCCTGTTTAATATCGAAAATAAAGGGACTTAAATGAAAAAATGTCAGCACTGACATCACGGTTGCCAGGTCCTTAAAAAATGCATAGTCTAAGGACAGCTTAAAAATAGCAGATTTGCCCAGAAAAAAAAGGTAAACAAAATGACACACAGGAAAGCAGGGAACATGTGTTGAGGATGAGTGGGTGAAGTACCTACCATCGAACTCCAGGGGTGGGGCTGTCCCCCTCAAAAATATTTAGTAGTAGTAGAATGGGTGTATACTGTCACATGAAAGGGGGGATCCCCATTTGGAGATCTTACAATGACGAAAGAACAAATACAAGTATGAATAGCAGGGGAAGGGGTGCCAGATGGATAAAATACATGGTAATAATGTGTTGGAGACAGAGTAGAAAATAGCCCAAACTACCACATTATTTTAAAAAAAAATCGGGAGTGGTCTCCCCAGACTTTCTCGTATACTTGGATATGGAGACGGATATTTGAGTAGTAAACCGCAAGACAAGGATTAAGAACCATCAACAACAAATCAAATCAAATGAATAATATATTGAACAATTATTATAAAAGTAAAGTTCAATAAATCAGACTCTGCAGTTGCATGAATAAAAGGTAAAGTACCCCTTACGGTTAACAGAAATAACCCAAATTTTTATTGAAATCTATGTTTTGTACCTAATACTTATGCAAAATTTGGTTGACCTAAGTGAAAGTGTACTCAAGTTATTGTGTTTAAATACACACACGACTCCAAAAATGGTATTTTCGGACACTGGGAGGTCTAAAACGTTGAGATTCATCAAAATCTCAAAATGGAATTTTTGGAGGACTCCAATACTTTCCCTATGCTTTGTATACGAGAAAGTCGGGGAGGTCGAAAACGTTGAGATTCATCAAAATCTTGACATTGAATTTTTGGACGATTACAATACTTTCCCTATTCTTCGTATACGAGAAAGTAAAAAGTAGCCCAAAAACATGTAACCTGTGAAAGCCCCTTTTCCCTGTGGACACCGATCAAAAAAAGTCTGATTGGGCAAAAAAAACAAAAAAAAAAAACAAAACAACAAAAAGAATAAAACTCAGACCTGGCAACACTGGTTGACATGATGAGGCTCTTCCATAGCAAGTGCATGGTCTTTGTGGTCTTCAGCTCTGGTCAGAAGCCATGCCTTTAAATAGGAAGCAGAAGTGGTGGGGTTTCAGTTGCTCGGTGAGGAAACGATGTTAGAAGTTCTCTGGAAAGTCCTCCTCCACTCTAAACCAAACAGAAATCCGGTTAATGACGGTGACATGTTGAAGTGCATTCCCATATTTAAGGACACACCCAAACCTGTTACTATGCTAGGCAAGCTAACAAGAATATTTAAGTAGTAGCCGGGAGAAAAAGGTGAAGTCAAAACCAAAAAGACAGTCGAAACCTGAGCTGTCAGCCACACTGACACAAAAGGCAAATCTCGAGACAAAAATCAAAGTGAGAAGTCTGAGTTAAGTCAAAAACACGAGAAGCAAAAGTAATAGGATTTCAAGGCACGGAAAGAGTCGAATCTGCAAACTCAGATAGCAAAGTACTTCCAAAGACGACGTCATTTACCACAAGTCAAAACCTCGGAGGACGCGCCTCTACCAACACGGGAGGCTGCCTTAACTATGGAATATCAAAATGGAGGTGACCGTGAATAAAGAAAAATGGCAGCCCAAAATAAATAACAAAAGCAAAAGTAAGCTTTAATTCAGAAAACTAATGTCAGATTCAGGATTCAAGAAACCCTCGAAACAAGTCACAGATTTTGTAAAAGATAAAAAATAACATGCAAACATTCAATAGTGAATCAATTTCCACACATGAGGCTCGTGTGTGTGTGTGAGAGACACATCAGTCATCAAAACAAACCCTAAGCAGTAAGTAATGTTTAACGAAGCTCTTTACTTACGCTTTGTCACGTCTAGTTTCACATTCAAAGGAATCACCTTTCGTTTTTTCTTGGGCTTTTCCAACTTATGATGCCCAGAATAACACGATTAAAACATGAGCAACACATGTGACAAATTCGGTGACCCACAGCACGTGAAAACACCCAAATACGCCTCGCTGCAGCCTGTGCATCGGCCCTGTCACATTCAGCAGCCTGTCATGGGGACACAGCAGCATCAGCTGTGGAAATAACGGAGACTGGAATTGTGTAGCACTAACATCCAGCCCCGCCTTCAAACATCCAGCCCCACCCCATTTGACAGGCTGCAGTCACTGAACATTACAGCATTGGAAAAAATGAATAGGCCTTTCAGCCCAACAAACTCGACTATCCTGTTCACAAGTTGAGATGTGGAGAGTCCTAAACTCCTTTTCTCCACCACACTACTTGACGTGAATGTTTTTGCATGACAAAAAATTTTCTATCATTTGTGGGAAATCTGCTCTTGACACGTTTCCAGCTGTACCCTCATGTTCTTATTGAAATCCTTTGAAATTTCTTTTATAATTTTAAACACGTCAGTCATATCAAGCTCTTAATTTCTGTTCACTTAAAACTGAAAATATTGAACTCCTTCACTCTCTTCTCACAGCTCGTACCCTTTAGTCCTGGAATCAGCCTGGTCGCTTGTCTCTGCACGTTCTCCAGCACTGCTACGTCTTTTTGTAATGTGGAGACTGCGCACAGTACTCATTATGCCGTATGTGCATTATATGGCTTAAGCATAAGCTCGTGTGACTTCACACAGCAGAGGTGCTATGTAACCCAACAGCCTTTAAGCTTTTTGATTGCTTCTCTACACTGCCTGATTGTAGATTGTCACCACTCCACTGAGACTTTCACGTCACTTTTACCTTCCAGTTTCAGGCCTCTCGTTGTGTGTTCACATCAGGGCCGTCTTAGTGCGTGGGTGCGCTGGGCAGTTGCCCGGGGGCCCCATGCTAATCTATGTATGTTGTGACTTGCTGAGTGGTTGTGTAGGCGAGGGTCCAGTGCACTGCTTTGCCCGGGGGTCTATAATGCTGTTAAGACGGCCCTGATTCACTTCTAACATTTCTACTTCCTACATCGAATTCTTTACATTTACTGACATTGACTTTCATTGTCCACAATTCTGCCCAGACCTGCATGCTCTCTGAGTCCTTCGGTAATGATTTGGCCGATTCTCCATTATCTGCCCCCGCCAACTACTCTGGTATCATCTGCAGACCTAAGCAGCTTATTGATGACATTCTTGTCAGATCATTTATGCTTTGTCACAAATTTGACAAAAAGCCATAGAAAAAGTTTGTGGCAGCCACCTGTATATTATTTCCTGGAAGAAAAATCGGATAAATTGCTGTACGGATGTGTACAGATCAGAGTCCAGAACAGAACTGACTTGCTGGCACCAAGATGGCACTTTTAAGAGAGAGCAGAGGAAGTGGAGTCATCTCTGGGGCCAGAAGCAGAAGTGCTGCCATTGTGCCGGGGACCAGAAGTGACATCATCTCTGGGCCCAGAGATGGAAGTGATGTCATTGTGCTGGGACCGGAAGTGACATCATCTCTCAGCCCGGAGCTGGAAGTGATGTCATTGTGCCCGGGACCGGAAGTGACATCATCTCTAGGCCTGGAGCTTGAAGTGATGTCATTGTGCCGAGGACCGGAAGTGACATCATCTCTGGGCCCAGAGCTGGAAGTGATGTCATTGTGCCCGGGACTGGAAGTGACATCATCTCTGGGCCCAGAGCTGGAAGTGATGTCATATGGGCCAGTCGGAATTTCCCATAACTGGTGTGCAGAGGAGTGAGAGACAGAGTTAGTGCACTCTGACATCCCCCGGTCGATCCGGCATGGAACTACTCTCATTCAGGCCCTTTAGCTGCCTCCCATGTGTATGTGTGTGACAGTTTATTAAAATGAGCAGCGGCCCCCGCACTGACCCCTAACACACACCACTTTTAAACATCACCAAATTCTGAAAAAGTCCACCTCACCATCACTCATCCTTTGTTTCTTGTGTTTCAGCCAAACAGCCTCCTGCATAGACGACTGGGTTTTAGTGTCTGCAGTGTGCGACGTTTTTGAAAATCATCCCCGATCCTTTGTAAAGCGGGGGAGGCCTGTATTTTAGGTAATTGACTGAGCCAGAAATTGTGCATATTTGAGTAAACCGTTTGGTTTTTGCTTTAACTAGGGGGCGTTGCCCCCTGCTCACTTTGCTCACCCACCCCCTTCCTCCCCCCGGGGTGCGCTACACGCCAGGCACTTCGCGTCTCTGCTGCTCGTGTTGTGAAGGTGGTGGCTGAACGCACCCTAAGGAGATGCGGTCGGATCAGCTGCTGTCTTGCTGCTGCCGAGCTGCGTGTTCTGCTTGTCGCGCTGCGCGTCGATCATTTAAAAGCCCGTACAGCAGCTGTCCTTTTGTCTCACTGCCTTGTCGCGCGGGACGTTAAAGTGTCTCCGAGAAAATCACATATCGTCTCCTTCCAAGCCTATAATAGAGAGATGTTACAGTAATGAATGGGCCTAGCAAAATATATCGAACCAAACGTTGCCAAGAGTAGTAAAATAAAAGTGACAGCAGTAAAAAAAACAAGTATTCTCCAGTAGTAATACTGCATTCTCCAAACACGCTCAAGTACAGCGTATCGTGTACACAGCATCCACTATATAAACTCACACACACACATAGAGCCAGCGCGACTCAATTCAAATGTTAGAAAAAGGGAAGTAAAACAATGTTTGTTAAACAGACGTGACCTTTTGTAAAGTGCTGGGATGTCCAGCGTGTGTATTTTCCCTTTTCTCAGACAGTTGCACAAGTTTTATGAAGTTGCTCAAGAGTGAAGAAAACCCGTCTGTATGCAGATGTGTGGGAAACGCGACACATTTAAGTTCAAATGACATATCAAGTCAAGGGGCTTTATTTTTAGAGACGCTGTACTTCCCAAGTCCGAATGCCCTCGGTGGTGCCCCCTTAGTAATGGGTGAGAATGGTGGGGTGGGTTCTTGCCTTCTTCAGCTGCAGAAGAAAGTGGGGATGCTGCTGCACCTTCTTGGCTTTGGACGTTAACATTAATTGACCACGCAGGGTCAGGAATCGGCAGGAGTGATGGGTCTCTATGGCTTGAAAAAATCATCTGATGGCTATGGGGGGGGGGGGGGTGTTATGTGACAGCCCAGTGTCTCCTTCACATTCAGCTTGTGCCCCTAGATAGATAGATAGATAGATAGATAGATAGATAGATAGATAGATACTTTATTAATCCCAAGGGGAAATTCACATAATCCAGCAGCAGCATACTGATACAAAAAACAATATTTAATTAAATAGTAATAAAAATGAAAAATGAAAAAAATAAAAATAAAAAACCAGTCAATAACTCTGAGTAATGTTAGCATTTACTCCCCCGGGTGGAACTGAAGAGTCGCACAGTGTGGGGGAGGAACGATCTCCTCAGTCTGTCACTGAAGCTACTCCTCTGTCTGGAGATGACACTGTTCAGTGGATGCAGTGGATTCTCCATGATTGACATGAGTCTACTCAGCGCCCGTCGCTCTGCCACAGATGTTAAACTGTCCAACTTTACTCCTACAATAGAGCCTGCCTTCTTAACAAGTTTGTCCAGGCGTGAGCCGTCTTTCATCTTTATGCTGCCTCCCCAGCACACCACCGCGTAGAAGAGGGCACTTGCCACAACCGTCTGGTAGAACATCTTATTGCAGATGTTGAAGGACACCAGTCTAATGAAGTATAGTCGGCTCTGTCTTCTCTTGCACAGATCATCAGTATTGGCAGTCCAGTCCAATTTATCATCCAGCTGCACTCCCAGGTATTTATAGGTCTGCACCCTCTGCACAGTCACCTCTGATGATCACAGGGTCCATGAGGGGCCTGGTCCTCCTAAAATCCACCACCAGCTCCTTGGTTTTGCTGGTGTTCAGGTGTAGGTGGTTTGAGTCGCACCATTTAACAAAGTCCTTGATTAGGTTCCTATACTCCTCCTCCTGCCCACTCCTGATGCAGCCCACGATAGCAGTGTCGTCAGTGAACTTTTGCACGTGGCAGGACTCCGAGTTGTATTGGAAGTCTGATGTATGTTGGCTGAACAGGACCGGAGAAAGTCCAGTCCCCTGCGGCGCTCCTGTGCTGCTGACCACAATGTCAGACCTGCAGTTCACGAGATGCACATACTGAGGTCTGTCTGTAAGATAGTCCACGATCCATGGCACCAGGTATGAATCTACTCCCATCTCAGTCAACTTGTCCCTAAGGAGCAGAGGTTGGATGGTGCTGAAGGCGCTAGAGAAGTCAAGAAACATAATTCTTACAGCACCACTGCCTCTGTCCAGGTGGGAGAGGGATCAGTGTAGCATGTAGATGATGGCATCCTCCGCTCCCACCTTCTCCTGGTATGCGAACTGCAGAGGGTCGAGGGCGCGGCGGACCTGTGGCCTCAGGTGGTGAAGCAGCAGTCGCTCCATGGTCTTCATCAGATTTGACGTCAGAGCAACAGGCCGGAAGTCATTCAGCTCATTAGGACGTGATACCTTTGGGACTGGGGTGATACAAGATGTTTTCCAAAGCCTTGGGACTCACCCCTGTTCCAGGCTCAGGTTGAAGATGCACTGTAGAGGACTCCCCAGTTCCAACGCACAGGCCTTCAGCAGTCGTGGTGATACACCATCTGGACCAGCTGCTTTGCTGGCATGAAGTCTTCTCAGCTCTCTGCTCACATGGGCTGCTGTAATTGTGGGTGGGGATGTCTCACCTATGCTGGTATCAGCAGAAGGATGGTTGGAGGATGCAGTACTCCGAGGTGAGAGTGGGTTAGGGTGATCAAACCTATTAAAGAAGTTGTAGCTCCAGCTCAGCTGCGTCCCCCTTTGTCTATACCTCATGAGGAAAGGGGGCTCCCTGCCAAATGTTCACATAGGACACTGAGAGAACCTGCATCTCCATACCAGAAAGGCTCGCCAAAGCCCCAAATGTGCTACTCGCCAGCCACTTTGCGTCTCTACCGCTCACGTTGTGAAGGGGGGGGGGGGGCTGAACGCACCCCAAGGAGACGTGGTCGCTCCTCTGACACCCCCTCTTAAACGGTGATACAGTAGGAAACACATGCAGTGTTTTTTACCTCCTCTTTGCTCGATCAGCTGCTGCTGCTGCTGTGCCACATGATCTGCATCTCGCACGGCGCACTTCTGTCATATCACCTCTGTCCATATATTCAATCTCTTTTCACTTTAACTTTTCGTCAATATCACATTGAATTTTGATTCCGTGTTTGGAATTACGTTGTGAAAATGCAACATATAACTAACTGCCCGTGAGTGAATATCGTTTCTTTCTCTCTACAAGAAATGTGTCTCGCGGGACGTGAAGGTATCTCTCTGAGAAAATCAAGTCTTGTCTCCTACCAAGATTTTTTTTTTTATTATCGAGAGATATGCAGATATTTCTGAATTTGCTTTTTTTTTGTTTTTGCTTTGTCATTCTTGGGGTATTGACTTGTGGAGGTAAAAAAAAACGATCTGAGCCTAAGGCTGCAACGTCATAAATTGAGAAGAAAGCTACACACTGTCTGAAGACGCTGTTAAGAAAATAAATCAATGAATATTTTACAATCGGACCAGACACAGGTGATGTCACCTGCTCTTTATCACAAAGTGAACCAGAAGCAGGGATTCAGTTGGCAGAATTGTGGGTAAAGAAAAAAAAAACTCGGCCCGGTGTGCCACACAACCTGCTCAATGTGTAAAATGGACCTGAGCGGACCCTGGTGCACATCCCGAGGACAAGAAATTCACGTTTTGTTCTGCAGTAGAATCTGTGGGTGAAAAACTCCTCGCTGTTTCCAGCGTCACGTGCGCCTTGATTTTTCTGTGATGAGTACACAATGAGTTGAGTTTGAAAATACCAAAGATAAGAAGAAGGCGAATGAATCATCGTGTGATGTCGATGAGTGTACACAGAAGTAGTGATAAGAGCGGCACGGGCGGACAAAGGGTGGTGTCTTTAATCTGCATAGTAAGGTTTATATATAAGTATGGAGGGGGCCAAAGGGCAGCAGTGCTGCGCGTGTTTGTTTTACTCCCTGCAGACGCGCGCACACACACTGAGTTCAATTAATTCCAGCTGAAATGCGCGCAGCCCGGGGCTCACCGTGACCTCAATCGCGGCGCCACGACGGCGGCCTTCTTCCAAATATGGTATGTGAAAGCCGGACGCTGCCAGCTCCCTTCCTTATAAGGAGCAGGCGGATGACGTCGGCACGCCGATGCTAAATATGGCAGCAGGAAACGCAGCTGCCCTCGCGTCACGGGCTTTTCCACTCACTCGCCGCACGCAGGCCGCCCCGCCCGCCCAGAAACTGGCGGATGCGCCTAATATGGGCTTGGCCGATGACGGAAGGCTGAAAATTACCCCTGCAGGGGGGAAAACACACAAGAGTTCTTCGAATCGAGGAGAAGGCGGAGGACTTGGGAGTTTCATTTGGCAGATTTCACTCACCGCGAAGAAAGGGTCATTTCTAAGAAAAAAAGACCGAATGTACCGAAGTTCAGGCTTAATTTACCAATGCCGTAATATTAATAGAGGTTTGAGTGGGCGTGGGTGGTCTTCTGTACACTCATGACACAGTCCACGACCGTACAGAAGATTCCAAATGTAATGTAATAACGCGGATATGCAATTACCTTCATAGTCAGCCTGACAATATAAGGATTATAAATTGTAAAACACTCGTTCTGTGCATGACAAACACACGTGCTTTAAACTGTCAGCCCTGCTTGATTAAGTTCTGGGTCATCGGGCGCAACGCAGGAGGAAGAACGGACGGGAAGCCGGTCCACTGTGGCGGCCATTCAAGGAAGGCCACGCTATGGAAACACCAGCTAACAAGCGTGGACCTCCAACCAGTCTGGGGGCATCAGATACTTTTGCCTCCTGATATACTGCGCCCAGCCCCCGATGTTTTTTTTCGGTAATGTGCTAGACTTAATAGGATTAACCCCCTGATCTTGTTGTCTGTTCTCTTTGATTCATTCACAGATTATTGCGCGAAGGACTGCGAGAGGCCACTTCCACCAAACCCCCCCCCCCTTTGATTTGCACAAAGGGGGCTAAGACCCTGATTTCTGAAAATCTTACCGAAGCGTTTGCTTCAAACCCTGAGGTGGTGGGTTCAAATCTCGAACTGGAGGCCCACGAGCAAGTCATTTCACCTGCCTGTGCTTCAAATAGAAAAAGACAAACAAAAGAAATGGAAGCAATTAGATCTCAAATGTTTTAAGTTGCCTTTAAAGGCGTTGGTCGAGTAGTAGTAATAATAATAATAATAATAATAATAATAATAATAATAATAATAATAAAACCTGCCCCTGGAGAGACTAATTGATAGTCATTAACGTTGTTCTCTTATTTTATGGTTGTGTTGATGTTGTATTTGCATGCATTTCACCAAATCAGCCCCCCATGGAGTTGGTTTGACCAATTGTTTACTACATAATTAATGTTTCATTTTGCCTTTGCGTCACACTTTATTTACACTCGTAAAATCACAAATGGAAAAGAGTGCACGAGTTTACGGAATTGTTAAATAACTGCGAAAAGCAAAATGCTGCCAAACGATACTGAAACTGCTGTAACACGAAAGCCCCGGTTTGGAGAAGAGCGGCGAGGCTGTCAAGTGCCAATCAAAAGTATTTGGACGTGGATTGGTCGAGAGCCAGGCTATGACGTCAGTGCAGCTATAAATACAGCCTGCACGTCCCCAACCTTTCTGTTCCCGAGGTGACTGCACCAGGACTGTTCAGTTGTTGCCTGTGTGGATTGTTTTTTTTTAACTTTGTTGGGGTCACTTGAATCACACCTGAAACGTATTTGGACCCCCCGAGCAAGATAACCGGAGCAGTCCTAAAGGCAAGCAAGGCCATATCGCTTAACTTCGAACCAAAGTTTCTTAAAGAAAAGTTTTTGAATTTAAAGAATAATGGAGCTCAACATCCAAGCCAAAAGAATAATGGGACTTTCTCTGAGCAAGCTGTACAGCTCCCGAATGCAGAAGGGGGGCATGAGGCTCCACAAAAGCTTGATGCTGTCTCTGGTGATGAGGTCCGCCCGTGAGATCTACTACACGACAAAGCTGGCGAGTAGTGAGGTCGAGCCGAGCCGGCATGAGGCGTCGCAACTTGTGGGCGAAAGCACCAACGTGCCGGGCGTGGGCACCGAGGAGAGTATGGAGATCGGAGAGCCGGTGGTGGACAAGGATAGCAGTAGCAGCAGCACTCCAGTCGAGCCTCTGGGCGAAAGGTCTGCGAACCTCCCCGACAAGACCGTGGACTGTTTGGGCGAGCGCTTAGCCGCCACGGACTGCGATAAGGAAAACTCCGCCAGCCCACCGTCGTCGTCTCCTGACAGACAGTCCAGGAAGCGCCGAGGCAAAGCCACAGCCGAGCCCGAGTTTCTACCCAGCAAGCGGGCCAGGATGGAGCCGCTGGAGCAGCTGCAGGCGAACAAAGCCGCCGCCGCCGCCGATGACTCGAGGTTAGTCTACGAGCCCACGTCCACTTGCCACTCCGGAGACAGACTGGGCAGCTCCATGGGCACTCTGGTTCGAGCCATTGTGGCATTTTGACTCTTGAAACTGAACTGAACATAATAAATACTCCAGACAAGTCGGGGGATTTGTTTCCGCACTAGCCTGGCTGGAAAAGTCCCAAGGGGACGGTGATCTCCGGTCTGAATGTGCCGTCACCCCCCATCCCGGGAGCGGATGTCGCGCCTGCCTGACGGTCGGAGTCGAGGCTGTGGGTCTCAACGGGGGGGAGACGGCGAGTGTGCCACCAGAAGCAGGGCGCACAGGACGGGAGAGACAGTGAGGCTGGCACCGGTCGCCTACAGAAACGAGCTGCAAGCATGGCGATCGACCCCCTCAGAGTATGTGGCGAGGGGCGTAAGTGGAACACGAACTGGCAAAATGCTGACGAACTTGAAGCGGGCCGATTAGTGGCCTTCAGTACCTCCATGAACTCTTAATGCTGCTGTTGTCACCGGGTGGCGCGAGTCAGGGACGTGTTGTGCAACTCGAGTGGGTGTCGCACGGCCGGCTCTGTCACCGCGCTGCCCTTCTCTTGATGCTGCTGATTACACGGGATGTCATTTCCGTTTACACTCATTACTCACTTGACCAGTTTAATAAAGCTGTTTTGTTACCACTGAGCTACTTCTCGGATGTTTTCTTTTTTATGGCGACTCGACATCATTTGAGATTTACGGTCGGTTGCATTTTTAAGGCACAGGCAGGTGAAGTGACTTTTCAGGGTCACATGATATGAGATTTGAACCCAGTCCTCAATGTTTGAAGTCTAAAGTCATACGCACTGGGTCACACCTGAGTTTATTTATTAGTGTTTGTAAATGTGTTTATTTAATCCGGACCCCTGCATAGACGTGTGCCCTCTTGGGGATTCTTCAATGGCGCTTTACAGGGTTGTGTGTTTCTTCATAGAATGAGGTGCCTGACAAAGAGCCATTTCATATGTTGCTAATCTGTGGTGTTTTGATACGTGGAGAAACTGAAAAGTTCACATGGTGGGCTGTGGATACAAATCCTGAACTGAGACCCCCCCCCCCCATCCCGCATGCAGCCAGATTGGACACCACTGGGATTTCACAAATGTCTTGTCACAGAATAAAAAAGAAAGGTGCTTTATGGAGCCTTCAAATGGTTCCCCTATGAGAGGGGTCTGCAGTTCAGGAGGGCTGCGGGCTTTCATTTCAGCCAGTTTCATCCTTCAAACCCATGCACTTTGTCCTAAAGTCCTTTAGTTGACTCAGGACTGTTGAGGCAGGAACGACGCTGGACTGGGCGAACACACACAGACACACGAGCCAGTTTAGCATCAGTGGTCCACCTAGCCTGCATGTCTTTGGTCTGGGGGAGAATACGCGAGGAACTCCGCGCAGGGCACACCTGGGTCTTTGCTGTGTGGCAGCCAGCGCCATTCGCTTTAAATTATCCATTTGTTTTCTAAAAGTGCTAGCAGGGATGTGGTGGGCTGAGCTAACCCAAGGCAAGCTAATGCAAGGCACAGGGCAGGGTGCCAGTCCATCATATGGTGAACACACACACACCCTGGGGCCAGCTTAGCATCAACACTCCACCTAACCTGCATGTCTTTGGACTTTGGGAGGAAACTGGTGCCCCCATGGGAAGCCCACACAAACATGGGGAGAACATGTAGACTCCACACATGGAGGACCAGCACAAAAGGAAAGTCTACAGTTAGGGTCAGGGTTCAAATTTGTATTGGATGAATGAAGTGACCAATGGCGTGAAACCGCTAAGAACACACAAACACTTGGGACACAAGCAGTTCAGCGTCAGTGAAATGGCAACAACAAAAAAATGCAAATTGTGTTAATTCGCATATGGAATACTTAACGTATCAGTTCAGATCGTTTCCATCCATCCATTATCCAACCCGTTATATCCTAACTACTGGGTCACGGGGGTCTGCTGGAGACAATCTCAGCCAGCACAGGGCACAAAGCGTTAAACAAACCCCGGGCAGGGTGCCAGCCCACCGCACACACATACACACACACACATCAAAGCACACACTCGGGACAATTTTAGAATCACCAATACACCTAACTTGCATGTCTCTGGGAGGAAAGCCACACAGGTACGGGGGAACATGCAAACTCCACACAGGGAGGACCTGGGATGCGAACGCAGGTCTCCTAACTGCGAGGCAGCAGCGCTAGCCACTGTGCCACCGTGCTGCCCTCAGATCTTTTCTTTTATTGTTATGCATACATGGAGTCATGAAAGGCACTGTGACTGTGTAGGAAAACATAACATGCCATGGAGTCGAACACCTGAGTTTCATGGCGTCTACTTAAGAAATCGGTTGGAATGAAAACCAGCAGCCAGTATGGCCCACCAGGACTGTGATTGAGGACCCCTGCCTTGTAGCTTTGCTATGTGGCATCTTAATTTTTAATTGTGTGTTAGCAGGTGATTTGGTCTTCAATTGTACCCAGTAGGGCACAATAATAATAATTATATTTATATAGCGCCTTTCCCTGTGCGCAAAGCACTTAAATGGCAAAAGGGGTTTGCTTTATTATTCCCGATGCTTGCTTGGATTGGCTCCATGACCCCACTCAGGATGAAGTGGCTTTAGAAGACAGATGGATGGACATTACCACCCACCTTTATATTGGTCTTGCGAGACCCCAGTTTGTATGTGTGTGTGTGTGTGTGTCCGGTTTTATTTCCGGGCCTGAATGTTCCCTCCTGACCATTACACACATAAAGTTGAACAGACTGGACTCGCTACTCTGCTCTGCTGTGCACGGTTTGCATTTTCTGCCTTGTGGGGTGTTGTTGGTCCTCACCCTGGCAGCACTCGCTCCCTGTAGGAATAAAGTGCCAGTTTATCCAGCAAAGACATCCTTCCATTTTCTAAGCTGCGTGTCCAGGTGAAGGTGGTCGATTGGCTTACATCCTGATGGTCACCTTTTACTATAAAGAGTTGGGAGTTTTGATTATAACGTTTGTTTTAATTTAAATTAAATTGTTACCACCAGGATGGCATTACACTCCCTGCAATCAAAAAAAAAAAAATCCATCCATCTTCTAAATCTTCCTGATTTATCTAAAGCTGGAGTCCAACTCAGCAAGCATCGGGTGCCAGAGAGGAACACCACAGGGACAGGGCGGCAGGGTGAACACCACACTCTCTCACACCACACACTCTCACACATTACACACACACACACTCACACTCTCACACACCACACATTCTCACACTACACACACCACTCACTCTCACACACACACTCACACTCTCACACACTACACACTCTCACACACACACTCACACTGTCACACTCACACACACACACCACACACTCTCACACTACACACACCACTCACTCTCACACACACTACCACACACTCACACACTACACACTCTCACACACACACTCACACTGTCACACACACCACTCACTCTCACACTACACACACACACACACAGAGTCCACCGAGCCTGCACGCCACGCGCACACGGAGAGAACACGCAGACGCCACGCAGGCACAGCCGGGACTTGAACTCCGGTCTCCTTGTTGCGCCAGCAGTTTGTTTTATTTTATTTGATTTGATTTCTTTTACACTTTAATACAGCGGATTGATTCTCGTAAGTCAAGTAAAGACAGCAGGCGAGGCTTTGATTTTTTTTTTTCACTTTTGTATTTTGTCTGTCTGTCTGTTGTCGTCACGCGTTTGCGAAGCTCGCCGGTTATTAAATGAGCGTCTGCCGCCTCACGCCACCCGCCAGCCCCGTCCGTCTTCGCCGGAGATCGCAGCTGTTTGCACATGAAAAGGCCGCCCGGTGGGCGCACGCGCACATCCTCTCCGCCAGTTCCGTAGCCCGGGGGTCTCTCCGGATGTGGGTGGGCGGCTGCCAGATTTTAATCGCCCTCGTCTGACTGCCTGGCCGTTTGGCGGAGTTTGTGTTTTAGCGCTTCATTAACACAACAACACCACCAATTTATTTCTTGTAAAGCCCAGAATCACACAAGGAATGAATGCCACGGTGGGCTTTAACAGGCCCTGTTTTTACACCCTCCCCCCACCTTGACTCCCTAAGAAGACAAGAACCCCCCCCACAAAAAAAAGCCTTGTAGTGAAAAAGAAAAAAAAAGATGAATTCAGAGAGGGAGAGAGAGAGACCCCCAGGTAGGCGCAATGGGTGTCCAAAGAGGGGTAAAAACACACAAAACAGAAGACAAGAACAGACGAGCATAACGCGCCCTCCGCTCCGACCTGACGAGCCATTTAATGTCGCAGAATGTCCCATTTCCGCTTTAAGACATTTTCTGATTCTCGGGGGTCTCACAGCTCCACAGACGTTAGTTACGTCGTGTGCCCAAACTGCCCCCATATCTGCGAGTGGTCTTTGCGCCCCCTCTCCCCCATGTCGGCGTCTTAAATTTTACACAACTTCTTAGCCGAGCGCCTGTCCTCCGAGTTTCCAGCGAGTTGTTAAACGTTTACAGATAAATGAAGGGGTTTTGGGGGTCCAATGCCGCCTGCCCAAGTGTGGAGCATTAAGCCCCTGATCTTTCAGTCCCACGTTCAGAAGCGCTAAGCCCCTGATCATTTTCCTACCCTATACTACCGATCCCCTAATCAATATCTCTGAATGGTTATTACACGATACCCCCCCCCCCCCCGCAATTGGTTTTATATACACGTTTGTCTTGCGTGAAACCCATAATCTTATATTACAAAAATGAGTAACACCGCGCGTGACAATCACAGAGGTGGTTTGAGACCCCTGGTCCCTGCAAACGCCCCTTCATACAGTGCTGCGTAAAGCGGGTTGTCAGGGTTGGATGTTTCGGCACCTTTGTGTGTGTGTGTGTGTGGGGGGGGGGTCACCCTTAAGGTTTGAAGAAGTGATGTCGGTGGGGGTGGTGCAGGGGCTTCGGATGTTTGAGACACAGCGCCTGATCAATGCCACACCACAAGGGGACCCCAAGCTAAAAACACATCCACATTGCGATTTTATACCCGTCTAAGACCGTGCGCGACAATCACAGAAGGGACTAAGGACCCGGATACCTGCAAATCCAACAGACGTCCCTGCTATCGAGTTTGGTTAGATTTATATAAAATGATAAGAAATGCAACAAAACAAAAATAAACACCAAAGGGTCTAACACAGCAGCTCAGCACAATGTGCCAGGGGTTTTGTTCGCTTACAGTATTCTTTCTTTCTCTTTCTTTCGTCTGGCGTTACAAGTCAGAATATGAAAATCTCTGCCTGGCATTGACTTTTAAACCCGCGGCGCTCAGTTCCACAGACGCGCATGCGCGCCCCCCGGCCTGCTCAGTGTGGGGGTCAGCGCTCTGCCCGCCTGCCAGATGGCGTCTGCCGGCCTCAGCTACGGTGGCCTCGGGGATTACGGCACGTGCGAGCGCAAATCACCGCCGCGGTCATCCGTGACTCATGAACGAGGTGGGCGTCCGGCCGTTGGGTTTCCAGTGAGGCAGACACACACACACACACGGCTCGGATTATTTCATGAGGTCTTCATATCATTAGGGGCGCTGAATTTAAAAATGAAAGCAAATTTTCTCCATTTTTTAAAAGTTAATGATTTTTGTTACCGTTTTCAAACAATAATTAATAAAATATCAATACTGTAATAATTTATTTGAATTTAATATTCTCTAATACTAACAACGATGTGCAAGGAGAACGCAGTGAGCAGATGACCTGCGGTCTCACAAATGCCGGTCGGCCCCTTGAGGGCACTCGGCAGGTTCTCATCACTGAGCCAGCGCTCTCAGCTTATTATGACGGGGAGTCTTTGTCCTCATAAACTAAACTAAACCAAAGTCTGGTTGTCAACCACGGAAAAAAACTGAGGGGTTTATGGCGACACAACCTTCTCATCGTCGAAGCAACTGTGCAGAAATCATTAAAAAGGCAACTCAAATGTCAGGTTTCATCATAAAAACGGATAACTGTAAATCGAGGGGCGTCATTGCTCAGACCGCGATCTGGAGTACTGTGTACACTTCTGCACTGTAAAAACATAAATGTTACATTTACGGTAAAGGACTGGCAGCTGTGGTTGTCAGAGTTTTACCGTAAAAAAGAAGGAGACGATATCTTTTTAGGTCTACGGCATAACTTTGTTTTTCTTTACAACACATTCCAATTGAAGTGAACGTTTCATCATAACCTGAAATCCATGCACTGTAAGAAATAAGCCAATCAATAAACCATCAGAAAATATTGTCAGGATCAGACACCGGTACACAACTTGTATCAGTAAAGTAACAACAGCCAACAGAAAACGCGTATCATTTAATTACGTACATTGAAATCAATTCGATGTTTAAGTGGTGGCTCTGAGGCTAGGGATCTGCCCTGGCAATCGGAAGGTTGCCGGTTCGAATGCCAAAAGGGACTCCGCTCTGTTGGGCCCTTAACCTGCAATTGCTGAGCGCTTTGAGTAGTGAGAAAAGCGCTATATAAATGCAAAGAATTATTATTATTATTAAAGAAGTTACGTCACATTGTCTTCTGGAGAAGTAAAGTTTGCTTTTGTGGTGTTTGGTGTCCTACAGGTGTGCCAGCTTATCGAATACGACGCACCATAAATCAACTTCTATGACCTCAAAAAACCTTCAGCACTCAGGGAAAAAGAAGTCTGCTAACTTTTAAGTTTTTTCCCCTCTTGCTCAAAGGTATGCGGTTCACCAGGAACAATACTGGAAAAGGGGCGTGTCCTTATGCAAATATCGTGACTTCGGTGTTACTGACACAGCGCTTTATATTTCACAGTTGCGTACCTTCGCTATTTATCAGTTCTATATTGTAAAATTAACAGAGATTGTTTCAATGTCACTGTAATGTGTCAGTAAAGTGTATGTGGCATATTTAGAAGGAAGAAAATATTGATTTTACGGAACGTTGCTGTATAAAATAATGAAATGTATTGTTTAAGACGGTGGCGCAGTGGGTAGCGCTGCTGCCTCGCAGTTAGGAGACCCGTCTGCGTTCCCTTCCCGGGTCCTCCCTGTGTGAAGTTTGCATGTTCTCCCTGTGTCTGCGTGGGTTTCCTCCCACATTCCAAAGACATGCAGGTTAGGTGCATTGGCGATTCTAAATTGTGCTTGGAGTGTGGGTGTGCCCTGCGGTGGCTGGTTTCCGTGTTTCCTGCCTTGCGCCCTGTGTTGGCTGGGATTGGCTCCAGCGTCCCCCGTGACCCTGTAGATAGGATATAGCGGGTTGGATAATGGCTTGTTTAAGATGTACAGGTAATTTTCAATACAACATAAGGTAACTTTCCTTATTTCCATAAAGTTAAAATATGTAATATTCAATCATTTTCCTTAATAAATAAATGACCAAGTATAATATTTTTGTCTCATTTGTTTAACTGGTTTCTCTTTATTTACTTTTAGGACTTGAGTGAAAATCTGATGATGTTTTAGGTCATATTTATGCAGAAATATAGAAAAGGGTTCACAAACTTTCAAGCACCACTGTAATATGATTTGGATTTGTTTAGAGTCCTGGAGACCCCATCTGGCCATTCCACAGCTGAAATAGCGCTAATCCCATGGAAGGACCCCTCTTTCCCACGATTCCTGCGATCCTCCATCAGTGATGACTTTACCTTAGGCAGGCAAAACAACACAACAGAATGGAAAAAAATGAAAAAAACGTCTGCGACCCAACTCCGCCCACCTGCTAGGCCTTTCTAAGCAGCACGTCATTGGCTGTCCATCAAGCAGCACGTCATTGGCTGTTACAAAAATGAGCAACCACGAGTGTCCTGGAAAGCCGATGTCACAGTACGCGACTTCTGATTGTGCGGTGTGTCAGATCTGGTGATCGAATCCAAAAGCACATGAAGGTTCCATAAGGAACATTTGCTTATTTAAATCATTCACTGACCCATGAAGCGGTAACAGATTTGGGAAATCCCAGTGGGCTCCTGATTTTAAGGGGGCTCTCACTGCATACCACCACGCAGACTCAGTTCAGGGTTTTCTTGATCAGTCATATCTTGTAGGCGCTCAACTAGACATTAAAGATTTCTGTTTTGACCTTTTCAAAACCCAAAGACACAAATCCATAAGCAAAGAACGACATGTTTCTGTGTCAAGTAGTGAAACTGCGAGGAACCACACAGCTCAACCAGAAGCCATCTTAGCCCCGTCATTTTTAACCATCTTTTAAATTATTATTTTTATTACTGTGTATATTTGGGGGGGCGTTTTGATAAATTAGGACTAGTTAACCAGTGCAGACGCAGAACGCTCGCAAAGAATGAAGCCTTTTAAATAATAAGGAACGCAACGTGCTTTCAACAGATGGCAAATATGAATAAATCAAGTGACCCAAACATGAAGTGGTGACATCTGACTGCCCTTAAAAATGCGCCCCAGCACCACAATCCCATTAAATGGTCGGACTGGCTAGCAGTGCGCCGGCGTTTTGGTGTATCGGAATGTGTCGCTGCCTGCATGCCGGCCGAACTCTGCCGAACGTGCGGTTCCCACACATTCACTCGCTCGCTCACACGCCCACTCTTCGCGGTAAGCCAACGTTTCCCCCCAAATCCCTCAAATGCTTACCCCAACTGTCCTGTCGCTCCCTCGCCGGCCTCCTCACCCCGAGTCCACCGGAGCGCCGCTGACGTGCGCGCGCTATATGCGAGAGCGCTTCGGTTGTCATAGAAACGCCGGCAGCGCGTTCTCGATCTGTGCGGCTTTTCGTCCCCATTTAATTCAGTTCTGAAAGTAATCGAGGACTCGAGGGAAGACCTGCCCGTCCAGTGTGGTAGCAGACAGCTGTTAGGCCCAGCTTTGTGAGTGTCGCCGTCTGGTGGCAAAGGCCGTGTGCTGTAAAGCAGAAGTCCCCAGCTCTGCTGCGAGATCATTAAACTTTGCGGAGCTCGAGATAAGAAAAACGTAATGTGGACATGTTTGGGTCACTTGATTTATTACAGAAATGCGCCATATAACATGCTTATGTATTGTAAAGATCTCCCGGTGGTGTTTGTTGAAGAAAGGCGCTACATGACACCCAGGGTGTTTGATGACACGGTGGTTGGTCCTGCTCAGAACCCTGGACTTGTAACTCTCTCTGGAGTTTCTGTGTGAGTTTGTCCTGGGAGGGCTCAGGTGGCAGGAACATCAGCTCCATGTGACCCTCTAATGGCAAGACAAGTTTCAAAAAATGAATGACCGTTTGTAACCTTTTCACGGTGTCCATGAAAGGCCCTGCTTAATATGACCTAAAGCGCTCCTCTCGGTCATGTCTCCCCTGAACCTATTGTCGTCAAAATCAAGGACACGGCGATCGAGTCACGATTCACTGGTTTCAGTTCGGTGGTCTCCGGGAGTCCGGGGATTCTGTATTTGTGCGGCAGATTTCACTTTTTGACGTTGAGAAATCTTTTTGTCTTCTTATGCGAGTGATGGAGCATTCAGACCAAGACGACTGGTATAAACTCTTCAGCACGAGGGGCTGTTTTCGCCTGTGATCGTATCTGCACGCCTGGAGGGGTGTGTGTGTGTGTGTGTGTGTGTGTTCGCTGACAGGAAGCAGACGGGCGGCTGACTGCAGCTTGACTTCTGACACCCCGCCGGCAGGTCTGCTCTTGCCCGCCTCGTGGGTGGGAGTCGAAACGGGAGAGTGGAAGAAGCGCATCCGCCCGCCACTGCTGACTCACGAGTTACACCGGAAAGGAGGAAATGAGGAGCATCGCGGGAATGCGTGGGAAGAGCCACCGCAGGAAGCACCCTGAGCCCCTTGGGCAGATGAGAAGGGGGGCGTAGTTCTGGTAAACCACCTGCCGTTTTACTGAGGGGAGCGCGGCCGCCAGGCTGGGTTTAATGACACGTTTACTAAGTTTCATTTAAAGTGGAACGACCATTGAGAGGCCAGCTGTAGACCCTGTGAAGCCCACCGTAGCAGGCTCAGTTGACCACGCCCCCTCTAACTCCCCCCTTTTCCCTCTCACGTGGCCCATAGCAACACCCTGTAGACAGTCGGGCCAGTCCTGAGTAAAAAAAAAAGACGGGGGGGGGGGGGGGGAACATTCTTTAGAATAAAAGATGCCAGGGTGGATCTTCAGAGCGATGCCATAGGGGAACCCTAAATATTCATTCTCACGAAAATCGTCCAGAAGAAGATTCCAGGAAGAACCTTAACTTCGATCTGTCACAGATCACGAATATATGGCAGCAGATTTGTCAAATACCAGTGGGTTCGTGATTGTAAAAGGACCCTTGTCCTACCGGACCAGCTCCACCAGTCTGATACGATAGCGTCTTTTTTCCAGGCTGTTGGAAAACCGCACAGCCTCCGAATTCAAATCAGACCTCTATCTCTGCACAGCCTCCATTACTGCTGCTGCTGCTGCCTTTGTTTGTTTAAACATTCAGATAATAATAATATTAATAATAATTCTTTGCATTTATAGCGCTGCGGTGGGCTGGCACCCTGCCCGGGGTTTGTTTCCTGCCTTGCGCCCTGTGCTGGCTGGGATTGGCTACAGCAGACCCACGTGACCCTGTAGTTAGGATATAACGGGTTGGATAATGGCTGGATGGATGGATGGATGGCTTTTCTCACTACTCAAAGCGCTCAGCAATTGCAGGTTAAGGGTCTCGCTCAAGGGCCCAACAGAGCAGAGTCCCTTTTGGCATTTACGGGATTCAAACTGGCAACCTTCCGATTGCCAGTGCAGATCCTTAGCCTCAGATGAAAGTTTGTTCTCAGGAGCTGCCGCCACTGACCGATCCTCATGTCCAACATGCAGTGCTTGGTGTTTACAGATGTCCATTTTTAATGCTCCTTAGTAGCAAAGGTCAGAAGAGCCGCCAGTTCTCCATCTGCCTTGTTTCCATTGACACCTGTGTGTATTCACTGTCGACTATCTGATGTAATAAAATATTTTGAAGGAAACTGAAGAGAAAAAGTGAACAGCTGAGAATTACTAATCTGCTTCAGGCTACAAATCATTTGGATGATATCCTTGGAAAGGAAAAATAATAATGAGCTGACACAGAAGAATGAAACACTAACAAGCCATAAAATTAAATATGATTTGTTATGAGCAAGAATGGGTTTTTAATTAAGCAATCGGGTGAGAACAAAAACCTGCAGCCACTAGAGCCCTCCAGGACTGACTTTGTAGACCACTGACTTACATGCAAATATTATTGAGTACCAATCCTTGGATTAAAAATCACGTCTAATGCTTTAACTGCAATATTTAGAGGGGCAACATATGGGGTAAAAGTGTGCTATGAAAAATCAGTTTGATATTATGAGGTTCTGTTCAGATTTTGTTTTTGAATTTGATGAGAATTCTTAACACATCTGAGTATTAATTCTTAATAGGACTTCCAATACAACTCGGAGTCCTGCCACGTGCAAACGTTCGCTGACGACACTGCTATGGTGGGCTGCATCAGGAGTGGGTAGGAGGAGGAGTACAGGAAGTTAATCAAGGACTTTGTTAAATGGTGCGACTCAAACCACCTACACCTGAACACCAGCAAAACCAAGGAGCTGTTGGTGGATTTTAGGAGACCCATGCCCCTCATGGACCCCGTGATCATCAGAGGTGACTGTGCAGAGGGTACAGACCTATAAATACCTGGGAGTCCAGCTGGATGATAAATTGGACTGGACTGCTAATACTGATGCTCTGTGCAAGAGAGTACAGAGCCTACTATACTTCTATAGAAGGCTGGCATCCTTCAACATCTGCAATAAGATGCTGCAGATGTTCTATCAGGCGGTTGTGGCGAGCGCCCTCTTCTACGCGGTGGTGTGCTGGGGAGGCAGCATAAAGAAGAGGGACGCCTCACGCCCGGACAAACTGGTGAGGAAGGCAGGCTCTATTGTAGGCACAGAGCTGGACAGTTTGACATCCGTGGCAGAGCGACGGGCGCTGAGCAGGCTCCTGTCAG
>JANRMT010062827.1:6191697-6215791 GCA_026402145.1 Polypterus bichir lapradei
ACCAGCAAAACCAAGGAGCTGTTGGTGGATTTTAGGAGACCCATGCCCCTCATGGACCCCGTGATCATCAGAGGTGACTGTGCAGAGGGTACAGACCTATAAATACCTGGGAGTCCAGCTGGATGATAAATTGGACTGGACTGCTAATACTGATGCTCTGTGTAAGAGAGGAGAGAGCCGACTATACTTCCTAAGAAGGCTGGTGTCCTTCAACATCTGCAATAAGATGCTGCAGATGTTCTATCAGACAGTTGTGGTGAGCGTCCTCTTCTACACAGTGGTGTGCTGGGGAGGCAGCATAAAGAAGAGGGACGCCTCACGCCTGGACAAACTGGTGAGGAAGGCAGGCTCTATTGTAGGCACGGAGCTGGACAGTTTGACATCTGTGGCATAGCGACGGGCGCTGAGCAGACTCCTGTCAATCATGGAGAATCCACTGCATCCACTGAACAGGATCATCTCCAGACAGAGGAGCAGCTTCAGCGACAGACTGCTGTCACCGTCCTGCTCCACTGACAGACTGAGGAGACCCCACACTATGCGACTCTTCAGTTCCAATCGGGGGGGTAAACGTTAACATTATACAAAGTTATTGTCTGTTATACCTGCATTGTTATCACTCTTTAATTTAATATTGTTTTTATCAGTGTGCTGCTCCTGGAGTATGGGAATTTCCCCTTGGGATTAATAAGCCATCTATCTGTCTAATGCAATTGTAAATTAAGCTTTTTGCAACTTTTTATTTAATTGCCATTTTATTTTATGTGAAGAATGACTTACTGACTGACTGAAGAACCACTTTATGTTGGTCTTTCTGTGCCAGGTGGGGCTCAGTATTGAGTTTCATAGATTTTCTTGGATTCATATTAATAATGGGTTGTGTTTTGCGCTTTAAATAAATCTCAATCATGAATTAAAGAGGAATTAAAGAGGAAGAAAGTATTCTCTCACCCAACAGGTCTAAATGTGAATACAGTAATTTTTACAGGAGACCCACTTATTAAGCAAGGATCAGTTACAGCTGCACAGAGACTGGACTGGCCAAATATTTCATTCCAGTTTTACAAAGAAAACTAGAGGTGTGGGAATTCTTATACAGATATGTAGTATCATGAAGGGTGATACGTGATTGTCATGGGTAATTTATTTAATTGTAAAGTGATTTTGATAAATATTTACTCACCCAATGTGGATGTGTGGTATAGCGGGTCCACAGCTCAAAATTGAAAAGGCCACTTTTAATAGATAATTGGCACACTCGCTGCTTAGAGGGGGCCTGGCAGTGTGGCCAGAGCAGTTCCTGGGAGCTTCGTGATGCGGGCGGTCCTCGCTTAAGTGCACAGGTGAGGAGTTGTCCACATCCGTAATAGTTGCCAGGAGCTGCTAATCGCCACACCTGATCCATATATCTATATATATAAAATTCTTTTCACGTTTGAAATGGAAATTACGTATGACCACAGAACATATTCTTCGTTTGTGGGCGCCATTTTTATTTCGTCTTTACGAATTATTATTTGTGTGAGAGTTATTTTACTGATATTGAAGTAAACACAAACACGCCGATCTATCCCATAAAAGTGCGTCCCGTGTCGCCCTCTCCCAGCCCTCCTCTCTGGACTCCAGCGCTGAGCCGTCCGCCGCCAGGTGCGTTCTGACAGAGAAGTTTTATTTATTCGTCCAAGTGACTGTCGCGGAAACTGCCACTTTCAAACTTTTTTTACTTGGCAGTACTTGATAGTAGAAGAGATGAAGAAAACAGCTTTGTGTCTTTCTACTTTTTAACTGTGCCGAGCTGTAGAAGACCGGCGAGGGGTTGTGACAACAAAGTGGATGCTGGAAGGCGCGGAATGTCGGGCTGCTCTGCCGGGTCGATAGCTTTGCAGTTTCGGGCAGCGTCCTCTCTTCTCACACTGTTTGTGACACTTCATGTGCCCCGTCGGCTCCTTGGACAGTGGAAATCTTTGCAAATGAGTGTAATCGGCGCCATCAAAGCGTAAATTGCGGTGCACGGCTACTTACTGTCTTTTAAGGTGAGTTCGGGTCACTAAAACCCTACAACATTCAAGGTTGCTTTTGTGATGAATTCTTTTAAGAAGATGGAGGGTTTACATCTGAGAAGATGTACCGACCTCTTCATGTGAAGTATTGGACTTTGGAATTGTTTGGACCTTCTGCCTGTTAAGCACGGAAGGGCAGCGTCCACATTTCTCTGAATAATTTTTCTCTTAAATCACAGGCACGTAGTGCAAGGTTGTCAAGCAGGTAGTTTATCCAAAACCACTGCAGTAGTAGTCAATGTACATTTACTTCTTAAATGTTAATGTTTTACTGTTTAATAATTTATACACTTCTTATATATCATTCAAATTCTCTTATGGAAATATTTTACTGTTTAATAATTTATACAGTACGCTTCTTATATGTTCTTCAAATTCTTTTATCAAAATGTTTTACTACTTAATAACTTATTTTATAAATACTACATTTTATTTTTTTCCCTTGCACTCAGTGAGCGAAGCCACTGGGTAATCAGCTAGTACAGTCATAAGAAAAAGTTTGGGAACTCCAAACTTTGTAGATGCAGATCCAGATCATCTGGATGACTTGATTTATGCGGGGATGATTCCAGTTCGGCGCGAAGACGATTCTTTATGTCGTCAGTTCACACACTTCTCGATGGTCCGGGATTTATTGGGTGATTTTTCTATGTAATAAACTTAATAAGTTATAGCGTAATGAAAATTGCATAATTAGATCTGGACCACCCTATAGTTAAGATATAGCGGGTTGGATGATGACTGACTGACTGACTGATATTCGTCACACTTTTCCTCCTCCTTTTGGGCATCTCACATGAAATGGAAGTCCTTTTTAGGGCTAAGTGCTGCGGCTTTGGCTTTTGTAATGCTGGTTATTTTATGCGGAAAATGCCACTGGGTATGCTGTTGTTTTTGATTGTCAGGACAGAACTTTTGAAAACTTTCAAGAGCTTTGTCAAAATGAAATAACAGTGGTGTACTTAAATAACCAAAAACAGAATTGGCGAAAGGGCAACCTGCTTACTTTTACCGTAACAGAGGAGGAGCAAGCAAAGCAGTAAACTATTACATGTCACTTAGAAGGCTTTAAAAAGTGAGTAATAAATAAAAACAAAGCGCTTTTGATCACACTTAGTTTAGGTATCCATTATTAAAGCAGCAATAAGTATTTTATTAACTGTTTTACTGACAATAATACATTATAAGTAATAAGGCTCTTGACATGTGTTACTGTCATTTTGATTGTTTTATTTCACATTAATAAGGCGTATAATATTTTTTATAACATGCTGGGGTTGATTGCTGCTTATCATGGATACCTAAACTAGAGTGTTACTGTGCTTTCTTTCAAAGATGTGTTCACATAAGAAAATTGTTTAGAAAAAGCTAAGGTACGATAACTTGAAAATACGTACTAAACAACAACCAGCGTGGCTTAAGGGAGGAAGGACTCGCCAAACCAATTCTACATTTTTTTTTGTGAACAGGCAAAAACAAAGCATAGAACAACAGTTACTGAGTCTTTCAAAAAGCTGTTGATAAAGTCGCACGCCAAATATGAATTGTGAAACTAAAATCATCAGAGGTAACAAAACTGGATCTCAAGTTGGCTAACTGGCAGGAGACAAAGAGTACAGATATGAAAAGAATGGGGCGAGGTCAGATGTGGAAACTTGTCACATTTGCAGATGATCCCAATATTGGAGTAATGGCAACAAAAAAAAAAAAAATCAGAAAGACTCGGACAAGCGTGGAAGAATAGTTTTAGGGTAACATAGCTTTCATATTAAAGAAATAGCATAAAGGGTTAATAAACGTCAGAGACCATTGCAGGCCTCACCAGATGAAGGTCAAGTGAACAATAAAATGTACTGAAAGATGACTAAGAAATCAGCAGATGTCCTGTAAAGAACCAGAATGGACACAGAAACTTTGAGGGTGGTGGTGCAACTCAAAGGTATAAGAAGAACCAGAATCTATAAATACAGTATCTCAGAAACGTGAGTCCACCCCTTAGATTTTTGTAAATATTTTATTCTATCTTTTCATGGGACAACACTGAAGATATGACACTTTGATCCAATGTAAAGTAGTCCATGTACAGCTTGTATCACAGTGTAAATTTGCTGTCTCCCACACAGCCATTAATGTCTAAACCGCTGGCAACAAAAGTGAGTACACCCCAAGTGACAAATGTCCAAATTGTGCCCAGGTAGCCATTTTCCCTCCCCGGTGTCATGTGACTCATTAGTGTTAAAAGGTCTCAGGTGTGTTAAATTTGGTGTTCTCGCTCTCACACTCTCTCATACTGGTCACTGGAAGTTCAACATGGCACCTCTTGGCAAAGAACTCTCTGAGGATCTGAAAAAAAGAATTGTTGCTCTACGTGAAGATGGCCGAGGCTATAAGAAGATCGCCAACACCCTGAAACTGAGCTGCAGCACTGTGGCCAAGACCTTACAGCGACAGGTTTAACAGGACAGGGTCCACTCAGAACTGGCCTCGCCGTGGTGCACGTGCTCAGTGTCATATCCACTGATTGTCTTTTGAAAATTGACGTATGAGTGCTGCCAACATTCCTGCAGAGGTTGAAGGGGTGGGGGGTCAGCTTGGCAGTGCCCGCCGCACACGGCATCGAATTGGTCTGCGTGGCTGTCGTCCCAGAATGAAGCCTCTTCTAAAGATGATGCACAAGAAAATCTGCAAACAGTTTGCTGAAAACAAGCAGACTAAGGACATGGATTACTGAAACTGATGAGACCGAGATAAACTTATTAGGTTCAGATGGCGTCAAGCGTGTGTGGCAGCAACTGGGTGAGGAGTACAAAGACAAATGTGTCTCACCTACAGTCAAGCATGGTGGTGGGAGTGTCATGGTTTGGGGCTGCATGAGTGCTGCTGGCACTGAGGAGCTACAGTTCATTGAGGGAACCATGAATGCCAACATGTACTGTGACATACTGAAGCAGAGCCTTTGGAAACTGGGTCACAGGGCAGTATGCCAACATGATAACCTCCGAGATGACCACTGCCTTGCTAAAGAAACTGAGGGTAAAGGTGCTGGACTGGCCAAGCATGTCTCCAGACCTAAACCCTATTGAGCATCTGTGGGGCAGGTGGAGGAGCACAAGGTCTCTAACATCCACCAGCTCCATCATGGAGGAGTGGAAGAGGATTCCAATGGCAACATGTGAAGCTCTAGTGAACTCCATGTCCAAGAGAGTAAGGCAGTGCTGGAAAATAATGGTGGCCCTCCACACAAAATATTGACATACCTGAGACCTTTTAACACTAATGAGTCACATGACACCGGGGAGGGAAAGGGCTACCTGGGCACAATTTGGACATTTGTCACTTAGGGGTGGACTCACTTTTTTGCCAGAGGTTTAGACATTAATGGCTGTGTGGGGGACAGCAAATTTACACTGTTATACAAGCTGTACACGGACTACTTTATATTGGATCAAAGTGTCATATCTTCAGTGTTGTCCCGTGTAAAGATAGAATAAAATATTTACAAAAATGTGAGGGGTGTACTCACTTTTCTGAGATACTGTATTTAAAAGCCAAATCCCACTGACTCACTCATCACAAAACCTCCTGAACCACGAGGACTTGGCGCTTGACATTTGGAGTGTAGATTACCCTTGGCTCACAGGTGCTCGCTGAGAAACGGTTTTAAAAATTTCGTGGTCCAAGTGCAAAATTTCTTATAGTTTTTAAGACCCGTTTGCATGTCTGTCTGCTTTTCATGAGAGAACGACTTAACGGATTTAGATCTTTTTTTTTTTTTCTATAATTTGCTTGAACATTCCGCTTGATGTTGCGACTTCTCTCATTGCACTAAGAATCATAGTTCGCTTGCAGGAGTGATATATAGAGTGAACTCAGAAGTAGAGAGCCGGGCGGGGCCCTCCTCACTGTCCTGTTTCACTAATACGCAGGCGAAGCCGCGGGGGATGGTTAGTATAATATAACAGACTTTTATTGTATATAAGTCATTTGGGTGTAAACCAACAAACCAACCAGAGGAAATATTTTCATTAATTGACACTGTATGTAAATTCAATCTGTATATATAAAAGTCTGTGTGTGTGTGTGTGTGTGTGTGTATGTTCCAGCATCACTTCCGAACAGCTGGAGTGATTTCCATGTTTCTCATTGGTCGACTAAAAATAACCCCACCCCCTTCTTTGATCTTGTATACATGTTATCATCCAGTTGACACTCGGAACGACCACCAGAGGGCGAACTGGAGGTGACTGCCAGCATTCTTTATGTTTGAGTGCCACTGTGCCCACCTGTTACTTTTGAAATTAAATAGAGTTGGCTGTTTCTGAGCGTCAACTGGATGATAACATACACACAAGACCGCAAGACAAGCACATTAGTGAGTCTTCATTGTTTGTTCATTTATTTTTATTTTTAAAGTTGTGTGTTTTTTTTTTATTTTCCTCCTTCCTAGTAGTTTATAAAATGAACGTCTACTCTTTGTTTCTCTGACCAGGCGGTAACAGATTGCTCCCTCTAAGACATTTAGCCGAGGAGTAATTAAAAAGATACAATGAACAGCTCTTCTCCTGCCTGATAACTGATTTGTCCTGGTAGAGGATGTTTCTTTCTTTAATAAGATGTTACATTTCTACCACACAAGCTTCAGAACTGGGTGGACATTTGAAAAATGAAGTTTAATGTATAAAAAAATGCAAAGTGATACACATGAGAAAAGGGAACATCACTATATATATTGTAATAAAAAGGCGCTATATAGGCGCCTGACCCGGCACAGATGGACTCGGAGGAATGTATAAAATTAAAAACTTTATTTTCTCTTCAGCTGTGGGGCACGTCTTCCCTGTGTCCCACATGCCCAACACAGTCCTAAGGCACAAGCAAAGACACACAACATACTTCTCTCTTCTACCACCACTCCTCCTCCTCAAGCTTAGTCCTCCTCCTCCCGACTCTGACCGCTGAGTGGTGGTCGCTGGCTCCCTTTTATCAGGCGCCCGGAAGTGCTCCAGGTGGTTGATTGGTGACATCTAGCTGCACTTCCGGGTAAGGTGAAACCAGTGCCCAAAAAAGGCCAGTCACTCCTGCCGCAGCACCCCCTGGTGGCGCCTGCGGAACCCCACAGAGCTGCACAGAACTCCAACCCCCAGGAAGCCCTGGGGGAGTCCGAGGCACCGCTGTAACCCAGGGATACTGCCATCTAGTGTCCAGGGGGAGAAACTGGTCTTCCCACCCTTGTCCCACTGGCAATTGTGGTGAAGGGGCATCCCGGGCAGACATGGACCCCGGCCATCTGTCACAATATATAAAAACTAACATCTGTCTGTCTGCTTTTCATGAGAGAACTACTTACAGGATTTAGATCTGGTTTTCTTCTATAATTTGCTAGAACATGCTGGTTGATTTAGAGACTTCTCTCATCGTGTGTATCGTAGTATCAAGTTCGGGTGGAGTAGTTATTTATTTATTTGTGCAAATTCAAGAGAGATGCTACGGGCAGAGGGCAGCATGACATCAGGAGTGGGGCCCTCCTCACTCACGTGCCAGCCTCAGACTGAGTTGGGCTTCCTCTGCATTTTGGAGCAGACCTTGCCTCCGCTTAGCTAGTGATACCTGTTTGTCCTGTTTCACTACTAGGCGGGCGGAGCAGCGGAGAATGGCTTGTCAATTATAAACACAAGATGGCAGATACCAGCCTACAGGAAGAAACCTCTGGAAAGGATTTAGGGGTTTATGTTGACACAATACTTTCATAATGTAAGCAATACACAGAAGCGGTTAAAAAAAGCAGATAAAATGTTAGATTATATCATAAAACCTGTTAATATAAACTGAGGAACATTATACTCTAATGTGGTCTACCTAATTCACTGCATGAAATGTCCTGACACTGCACTCTATGTGGAAGAAACTGGACAAACACTCCGCCAGAGAAAGAATTTCTGAAGGGTCCACATTAAACGTGGCAACACACAGATGTTCCTGTGGTGGCCCACTTCAATAGCCATGGACACTGTGAGAGGGACTTTAAAGTCACAGGGCTTATGGGCAACTTCAGCAAGAGAGAAAAGAATGGGAAGTTAAACCCAGGCTAAAATGTAATACATTACAACATGGTGCAAATAGAGACATGGGTCTTATGGCCAGATATGAAGATTGTTTGCATCTCTAGGACTGACCAGACAACCTCACTACAGACCCACATTGTATTGAAAAACTCATTAGAAACTTGAAAAGACTTTGTTGGACAGTTATCTTATCCAAAAATCTTGACCATACATTGTTGTTCTCTCTTGTTAAATGGACCCTAGCCTGAAGGAGTCTATTAATTTTTTACATTTAAGATTTCTCACTTAAAGATTTACCGATGTTGTTTCTTGTTCTAGTGTGTGTATATATATATAAACACAGGGAACTCCAGTTTCTGTATCACATCTCGCCTGAAGAAGAGGCCTGAGTTTCCTCAAAAGCTTGCATATTGTAATCTTTTCAGTTAGCCAATAAAAGGGGTCTTTTTGTTTGGCTTTTCTCGGAATATATAATACACTATGTGACAACACATCTAGAATGTCATGTGCAGTTTTGGTTGCCACACTACAAGAAAGACATAACAGAACTAGAAGATGTGTGGAGGAGAGCAGCCAGGGGCCACTGCGGAACTAAAGGGCCTGTCATAGTGTGACAGACTCAGAGAATCTGGAGACAGTAGGCTGCGTGGGGGCCTAATGCAGGTCTTCATAATTTTCAAAGACATTGATAACATAGATAATCCTGTACTCAAGGACACCAGTAGAAGTTAAGGGGAACTGCATGTAGGACTGAAGCCAGGAAGCCCTTTTTTCTACAGAGAGATGTGGGAATCTGGAATAAACTACTGAGCCATTGAGTTGAAGCAGAAACCCTGACAATTATTAACATGAATTTAAATAGATGTTGGGACAGCGTAGCTATTAGCTAAACAGATAAGTCTGATGGACTGAATGGTCTCCTCTTATTTGTCAAATTTGTTATGTTTTTAAGGTAATTGTCCCAATATGATTATACCCTGCTGTGGGCAGGTGCCCATCTAGGAATAGTTCCTGCTGCCCTGCTAATGTGGCTCTTCACCACCTTAAAATAATGTTGTTTAGACAATAAATTGCTGTGCTTTTTAAAGAAGAGTAGTACAGTGATCCCTCCTCGCTCGCGGGGGTTGCGTTCCTGAACCCCCCCACGAAAGGTGAAAATCCGCAAAGTAAAAACCATACGTTTATATTGTTATTTTTATATTGTCACGCTTGGGTCGCAGATTTTGCACAGAAACATGGGAGGTTGTAGAGACAGGGACCTTAAAACACTGCAAACAAACATTTGTCTCTTTATCAAATGTTTAAACTGTGCTCCATGACAAGACAGAGATGACAGATGACGTCTCACAATTAAAAGAATGCAAACATACCTTCCTCTTCAAAGGAGTGTGCGTCAGGAGCAGAGAATGTCACAGAGAGCGAGAAAAGCAAACAATCAAAAATCAATAGGTGCTGTTTGGGCTTTTAAGTACGCGAAGCACCACGCGGGAAGCATATCGTATATCATTGAGGAGTTTTATTTAATACGTAATATGTGCTCTGATTGGGTAGCTTCTCAGCCATCCGCCAATAGCGTCCCTTGTATGAAATCAACTGGGCAAACCAACTGAGGAAGCATGTACCATAAATTAAAAGACCCATTGTCCGCAGAAACCTGCGAACCAGCGAAAAATCCGTGATATACATTTAGATATGCTTACATTTAAAATCCGCGATGGAGTGAAGCTGTGAAAGTCAAAGTGCGATATAGCGAGGGATCACTGTAGTAGTAATACTGTTACATGTACAGAGAACAGTAATAATAATAATACATTTTATTTATATAGCGCCTTTCCCATGCTCAAGGCACTTACAGAAAATAAGAATGAACCGCAGGGTATACAGTATATAGCATTGTACAAACCAAATAAATAAATAAAGAAGATTAAGACAGTAAATTCAGAGAAAGCCTAAAAGACAACATAATTGATGGTCTCACACACACACACACAGGTTACATGAGCATCTTGACATGGAGGTAAACTGAGAGAAGGGTAATAAAGTCAAGTAGAGCTAAAAGCCTTCCTGAACAGATGAGTTTTAAAAGAATTCATGGAGTCAGCTGACCCGATTCATTTCTGTAGGTCATTCCAGAGTCTGGGCACTCGCTATACAGCTGTAGGCCCTGCTGTCACCAAAATTCTTACTTGTATGGCTGCTCAACATGCAACACGTCACCCCTCACTGGCTCCATGATAAACCAGAATGCATTCATACAGAACTCCATTGCATTCAATAGTAAGCAGAAATCGTCTTACCTGATGGTAGCCCTTCCTCTTGCTTCTGCTCTTCCATTTCCAAAAACCTTGCAGAGTCTCAAGTCTGTTATGCAGGTTTTACAGCAAGTCCAACAATACAAAACATAACAGACAATTGAAAGTTTTACCTTTAGCTTGATTTCTCTTTAAACTGGTCCTCTACTTTCTAGATGGAGCCAATACATGCAGAGAATTCTGGGTACAGACAGCACTCCGATGTTCCGATTCGTGTCATCTGTCTAGATTCTGGAATCCTGTCCTGGGTGGGCCCTTGTCTTGTACTCATGATGCCCCCATAACCCTCAACTTGATTAAATGGCTTTGATAACAAATGTAATGGTGGCCGCTTCATTTCCATGCATGTACAATTTTTACTTTATGAGAGCATAATTTGCTTTGCGGCCAATCTTCTTACACTAAAAATCTTAGTTACAATAAAAGCAAACATCAGAAACAGATAGCTTTAATGGAAAGCTATCTAATAAATAGCATTTATTCGAGATTTACTACATCTGGATCCTGAGTTGGTTTGTCGTGTGGTGGGTGCTCCTAACCTCATCCTCATCTAATGCTAAGAATCACTGTGTCCCTAATAATCTCTGTCATCCTTTCTTAAATGCTATTAATAACCTTTCTAAACATCTTTTCCTCTGCCTACGGGGAGATGGCCGAGACGTTTCTTTCGGGAATACCCAAGTGGCGAGGCATCCTCATCTTGCCGCTTCTTGTCATCGCAATGCCTGAGTTCAAGTGAGAGAAGAAGTGAAGAGAGACCCGTAAACAGGTGCCATGTGCATACTCTCGGATTTTATTCAGGTTTGTTAGGAAGATTCTGTTCGGGATTACAAAATGCACCGGTAGAAACAGCAGAGAGATAAGAGAATTCATAGCCAGAATATTGGTACATCAGAATCAGGCATCATCTTTCCAAGTTCACATTAGAATTTAGCTTTATGTCATTTTGAAACTTGTTGAAATCTTGGTGACTTAACGCAACCATTTCAGTAACATGTATATAAATATCTCAAAACAAACTTTTGTTAATTTACCAAAGATTTTTTTTTATTTATTTTTTTTTTAAAAATAGAAGAAAAAAGAAACACATTGCCTTAAAAACATCTACATTGTTCCTGAAGATGACATTATAACCCATATATTGGCATGCACATTGCACATGCAGTTTGTAAGTAAATACTTCCTTGTATTTTATGGTTTACTTATTTCTTTTTTTGTTAAATTCCATGACCACTCCTGTTATGCGTTTTAATAAGTAGCCAGCTGCATGTCTGCTGGAGAGCTCCTGGGCCGTCACAGACAGTCGAGTGACACTCTGAACGGCTAACTTGCCATCATTTTAAAGGAATGGAGAACCAGTCCAGGAAATGAATCGACAAACGGTACTAGAAGAGAGAGAGCGAGCTAGAAATACAAATCAGCTTTATGCTGTGTTTAGCATCCGGCTGTGTCTAATACAGCTTTTTTCTTTTATAAATTGTTAATTTATTTCCACTGTGCTCTGATATTTAAAATCAACTGTAGAAAAGATTTGTTGAAACACTGGAACCACACTGGGGAATTTTGTCCAAAACATTATTATTATTATTTTTTTTTGGGGGGGGTCAGATGTCTTACAAGAGTTTCCAGAGGGGATCAGTGGTGACGTGACTGTGACAATACAAGGGGAAGTACCTCCAATGAATACGAAGGCCACTGGGCGCCTTCTTCTCTATGGGCATGTCTACAAATTTGGAGACTTCTCCAACGGAGTTCTCGCCTGTTCACCATTAGCCAGAAAGAGAACTCCTGTCTAACTGTCACTTCTTTCCAAAACAAAAGATCCAAAGTGACAATCTTTGAACACTGAGAAGACGAAGCACGCTCAAAGTCTCTAAAAAAAAAAATACAACTTTTGGCAAACATAAACAGATTACCCAAATACGTGCTGAAATGCCCACTTTCTGCAGACACAAGGGTGGCAAACTGAGCCCAGAGAGTGCCCGACGGGACATCGGTCCTGCCTGAGTGTGCCGCTGTTGTAAACTGTAAACACGATTACACCTGGGAGCCACAATGGCTCAGTGAATTGTTCTCTTCAAAGTAAAGCATACAGCCGGCCGGCCCAGGGGAGACGAGAAGGCCTCAGCAGATGCGTTTCAACAATTCGTGCTACTAGGAGGATATTTGTTGTAACTTTCCTGCCCCAGGTTCACCCGAAATGTGGCCTGACATGTGTTCAAGAAAGTATTCACTTTTTTATTACCTGATAAATGACTTGTTTAAATGTTAGAATATCTGCTAGACTCTTGGCTTATGCTTAGAAGGCATTACTCTGGTTGGCTCTTCAATTCACATGCATCCTTTTCATGAACTGTTGGAGGTCCAATTAATGCAATAAAAACATTTAACATATACATTCATAAACATACTGCTCGAAAAGGAAATCCGGCAAACATGAATTCTAATTATTGATTTTCATGTGCCAGCAAAAACCAAAAAAAAAAAAGCAATGTTTAATCTTGAATTAGTGATGCCCACGAAAAGATTAAAAAACAACAACAACAACATCCCAAACTGTCTCTTCATTTTTAAAAGGCAGCTTTAAAACATGAACTTTCCGTCGTGTACTGTTTAAGCTGACACCCAAGTTGAATGTTTTTGGTTGCAAACTTTATTTGTCTGAAATGGAACCTTCATGACGCAGAGTTTACCCTGATTGTATAGTCAGCAGACACAAGCAGTTTTGGCTACAACCCCGAGTGACACTGTGGACGGTGCTGCAGGGCCTCAGCCAAGGCAGAGCAAAGGAATGGACTCTTTGGAGTCGTCGGGTGTCGTCTGGGTTGGTGCGGTTTGTGTGCAGGTAGATATCTGCTTGATGCTTTTACACTATTTACAATAAGGCATCAAAAATATAAACAGAAGTGGCAACATCAAACAAAACAGACTCTTTTTATAATCGTAAAACAGCTGTGCATGCCCGTTTTTAAAAATCCTGGGGTGATCTGAGGATTGAAAGGGTTTATGAAACACGTGATGATCAATGAGCTCTACCAGCGATGTTGGTGAGAGGGTGACATACGAATGAGTCAATGAATTAGCAAGACCATGCCACAAAGATTTGCCAGTTTCTTCCATACAGAACTTTAATTGAAATTCTCTGCCTTACATGCCCATGAATACATTTAAATAAATATTCAACACTGCTCTTAGATGAAAAAAAGCATCTTAAGAAAATACATTTTATGTCAGTTCTTTTACATTGATCTACACCCCATGCTTGTTCAGGCGTACACGTCTCCCGTTCTTGACTAAAAGGAAATAATTCAGCAGTGGCAGTTGTGGTCAGATACTGGAACTCCTAGTGATCCACAAACGTTAGAGAATCGGAGGTTTCCTGAGAGGCCCTTCTACAAATGAACTTACCTGCTAATGATTAGTTATCACAATTTAAAAAGTGCATTTTGTCCATTTACATATTGATATTTCTGCTTCCAGTTACGCGCAAGCAAAGGTTAAGCAAATCATAATTAGCAATGGCCAGACTATTTCTCGGTTGTGTTGGACGTTAGAGGTTTGAAGATTTAGAAAAGCACAATGTGGCCACAATTTTCAAAGCATGCTTTACTAAACAAGAAGTAAATTTCTGTATAGATTATTCGATTATTTAATGGCAGAAAAATGAACAAGTAAGTGTTTGAAATATACTGAATTTCTGATAAAACTGAAGTTAGTTGATTTTGTTACAATGGGTAGATTTACAGTTTTTCCTTTTTAAGTTTCGAATTCTAAACCTCCAAGTATGCTCAGCCGGACACACTACACAATGCTAACATTAATCATTAGTATGTTTAATGTACCTCTTACTTCTTTATTGGTGGTCCTCCTACTAGCACAGTTAACCTGGATATTCCTGGACCACCTCAAATGTGAAACTGGAAGAACTGGCAATGCCTCGCTTGGCGAAGTAGGAGAGTGAGTCTTTTAAGATGTGCCATTGTAGAATAGCCTTGAATTACAGGACGTTTCACTGCCTCACCTTCCGTGGGCACAACCAGAAAGCATAATATATTCATTTACCAATATTTTATTAGTCATAAAATAATAATCATTATTAGAAATGCAATAATGAAATAAATCAGAAGTCCAGGATGAATATTATTCATTTAACTCGTATGGAGCACATCCCACACTAAGGAATAACTGCTACACAATATTATACTCAATTTATTTTAGGCCCATAAAGAACACATGAATACATACAATGAACTGAGAAATCCTTCTTGCATGATCACTTTGGTATAAGGAAACCGATTTGTCACTTCCAATGCGTTTTCATTTCTGTTCTTAAATTGAGAGTATATATTAGCAATACGGGTCAAACTGAGAGGCAGTATGTCAGCCTGCTGTATGTTGGATTAGTTGACAAGAACATTCAACTGAACACGGATGTGCCTGTAAGATTTGATTCAGTTTGTGCATCCGTTTGAAATTCAATTCATGTAATACACTTACTAAACTTAGAAAATGTACCCGACTCATCTGTCGCATAGCAAGTGAGAGCTAAACGGGCCAAAAAAGGTAAGATTTTTGTTCATTGGCAAGAGACTGCTAGCAAAGCAAAACAATAAAAACAAATCCAAAGCACTACGTCTCGTGCCAGTTTCTCTTTTTTTCATTTATGTGGCAGGGTGAGACTTCTAAAGATGAAACTTTTAACATCAGTGAGTGAAAATATTAGGCACAAATTTGAGAGTGCCTCGCAGTTTTCTGTGATCTGACACAACATAGGTGCGCTAATATGCATGGCGACATCTGCCCTAATATCGGCTCTCTGTGTAGTTGGAATACTTAGGAGGAGGGTCGTACATTTTTATATTGGTGTAAAGTCGCAGTTGTTTTGAAGTACTGTTAATTTAAATATTTTATTTCCCGTTGCCATGGTGTAGACTCAAATGGCTTCTTTGGAAAAAAATAATCAAAAAAAGGGATGAAATATAATTATGTTAATAAGATATGTTCATATAGTGAAAGAAATAATTTACCTTTACAAATTCTTGCACTGTTGTGCATTCTATTTAGCAGCAGGAGATCCATTTGATTGCAACTCTGACTTTTTATATTAAACTCAAAGTTCAATGGGGCTCACATGCTTTGTGATGCTAGCAGGATTGATCAGAGCTGAAGGACATGTTCTTGTCAAAATTGTTCTAATGTTTTAATAAAATCTACATCTCTAGTTAATCTAATGTAATCAAATCTAAGAAAGGGCACAGAATTGGTTGTAAATTTGAATGACATGAAAAACATGAGCTACCTTAATATTGATTGATACCATTTCCTATGAAAAATGGGTCTTAGTTTTAAAATAATTTACACAGGGCTGAGTAAAACAATGAGCCGGTCAGAGTCTCTGTGGGGTTTGTACATTTTCCTCTTCTCCTCTGCCTTGGGTTTTTTTTTCACTATTACTTCTGTATCTCAATGATGTGCAATTGATATCAATGGACGTGTAATTTGGCCTGAAGTACACGTGTGCCCTGTAGTTATGTTCCGCTGTGTCCCGTGTCACACCTGATGCTTCAAGGATAGGCTTCAGCTTTCCACCACTCAATATTAGACAGACAGTTGAGAAAATTGAGATACAGTAAGCAGAGTGGGATCCGAAAAAGTTCTCCCCCACATTTTGCACCCCCCACAACTCACCCCTCATACAGTTTCACCCCAGATATTTTTCCAATCACCTACTGGATCATTTTAACTTTTTCTAAAATTATTATTTCTATTTTTTATTTGATTTCATTTTAAATATCGAAATAGCGTTCCATAGAACTAGAGTTACTGGACTCTGCGCGTTTTTTCGTCAGCACCGTTACTCAATTTAATGTGTCCGAGCGCACCACGGCCGTTACGCAGCGCACGTTTGCTGTTTTTGTTGCCTGACTATCGGTAATGCTGAAGAACAAGCAGTGCGTCACAGACAGTGCAATCTCAATATATACGGCGCAACGCACCGCGCGGTATAATACTATAAAAATTTACCATGGCAAAAAGAGTGCCGTCAATAGGAGGCAAAAGAAAAATGGTAGACGATGACAACCACATTTACGTGTTTTCAAAGAGAACGGTAGATTTAATTTTATTTTAAATGTTAAATGAATTTGTTTTGACTACGGAGATAACAGTGACTTTAACGTATAATTGGTGCAATTGGCCTGGAGACTAAATAGAAAACAGGACTGTAATTTTTATTGAAACTTTGATATATTATTCAAAACATTATATAACATTATAATTGTCTTAATGAGCACTACTTAAATATATTTCATATCCTTTTTGTTAACCTTAAAATTCCACGTATATTTTTAAGTTTAATTGTATTTGACGTATTTCGTTAATTTTTTGGCAATTTTAACGTGCACTTATTAAATCAAAATAAATTGGAAGATATATAAAAATTAGGCGCTTTATTTACATTTCTGTAACCTACTCATTATCTACCGGGAGCAAATTGTGGAAGGCGAAATGTGGCGGGGGCACAATATGAGGGGCTAAGTGTGGGAAGCAAATTGTTGGGGGTGAAATATGAGGGGTGTCTTTTCCGTAAACCAAGAAGATTTACTATTACATCTCCAAACTTCACTTTTAACAATGGCCTTGAATGTATAAATGAGAAAAAAACATTGTGGAAAATTCATGCACCAGAATTAATAGCAACTGTTATCGTTAAATAAATCTATTGAGTTTTCCAAAACACAGTTTCCATTATGGGCTTGGGGTTTGGTGAAGATTTAAATTCCAATTTCCCTATAACTGCTGATAACTTTTTCTTGATGCAGTGTTTCAGATGTGAACTGCACTGATAAAATTTATGTTTTGTGAAATAAAAATATCACTCAAGTATTTCACAATAAGTCGACTTGTTCTTAATCCTACTTTTTGTAAAAATTGATTGATTTGTATGTGATGATTACAATAAAATTAATAAAAAAAATGTATTTCACAATAAATCAATATATGTTAAGGATTTGGAAATAAAAGGGTTACAGTGAAGAGACAGGTGAACATTTTTATCGATGCATCTAATTTCTATCCCAGCATCAGGTACAAAGGACAGACTAGCACTTGACACCATTTCACAACATGGCATGCTTATGTCTTCAGACAACCGTGACATGCAAGATAGCAGTGTTAACCAGTGAGCCATACGATAAGCTTCTATTGGCCTAAAGTCAATCGAAAGATTGTGCTAGTTGGATTTGTTCTCAGAGTAAGAACATGGGTCCTTATTTAACACAGTTTAAAATTTGAAGTCCTCGCACATAAAAACAATTCGGACATTACATTATATATTTGAAATATAGGGATCGTTCTTCAATGAAATACGCTGCCCTTCGCCAGTGGGGCGCAAAACTCTAAAAATGTGAATGCTCAGTGGGAACGTGGAATGGTTTGCTCAAGCTTTATAACACACTGGTGAGGCCTCATCTGGAGTCCTGGGTGCAGTTTGGGTCTCCAGGCTACAAAAAGGACATAGCAGCACAAGAAAAGGTCCAGAGAAGAGCGACTAGGCTGAGTCCAGGACTACAGGGGATGAATTATAAAGAAAGATTAAAAGAGCTGAGCCTTTACAGTTTAAGAGGAGACTTGACTGGACATTATGAAGAGAATTAGTCCAGTGGATCAGGACGGTGACTTTAAAATGAGTTCAACGAGAACACAGAGGCACAGTTGGAAACTTGTGAAGGGTAAATTTCGCACAAACATTAGGACGTTTTTCTTTACACAAAGAACGATAGACACTTGGAATAAGCGACCAAGTAGTGTGGTTGACAGTAAGACTTTAGGGACTTTCAAAACTCTACTTGATGTTTTATTGAAAGAATGAAGTGGACAGGACTGGCGAGCTTTGTTGGGCTGAATGGCCTGTTCTCGGACTTTGGACTAAATAAATAAAGACCTCATTGAATCCACATGATGCTGACATTACGCTTTGATCACTCACGTGAGATGAGCCGGGTAACTTTCTTTCACTGAGTCTTTGGGGATTTGTAAGCTGTGTTGGGTTGCAAGACAACATGGTAATACCGTTTACATGAAGTCATGTATTTAATAATTCATATTTGAAAGAGTAAATTCCATCCAAAGTGATGATGAAGAAGAGGAGCATGATGAAGATGAAGCTGATGAAGACAAATATGACAATGACAACCTAACAGCTTGCCAATACAAACATAATGTGTTGGACTGAAGCTGTCGAGTACAAGACTTATGATTATAACTGGATGGGAAGACTGTGTGTCCTTAAGAGGGTCTACATAATGCCAGCATTATCACAGTCACTGCAAACTAACCTTTCTACTGACACTTGTAATTGCTCTCTGTATATCCCATCAGCCATCTTTAGTATCAACCTACAGTCTGCTGCTATTGTGTAAGCTAGACTGGATCTGAGCAAATGTGTCTAGCCATGGCTTGTAAGGCCTCAATGCCTCTGGAAGTTTGCTTCTCCCTTTTTTCTTTTTTTTGCACAAAAGCCTGTCTCAGTTTTTGTTATTTAATCAGGCATTTGTACAAAAGGCACATACACTATTGTAAGAGTGCAATAAGTCAACTGTTTTTACTGAACAGGCAAGGGTGAGAGTCTGGGTGGTATGGGTTGTGGGTGGGAAGGAAACGGTGCAGCTTTTAAGCTGCTCTCTGCCTTCATTTTGGGATCTGGTAGGGTACAGTACAGAAACACCGAGTCGTATCATTTGGCTGAAACACACTTTTTTCGCTAACAGCTCACTTATTGACATCCCTCTTTGCTCACCCACACCCTCCATTAACAACCCCAAAAAAGACATCCTTGCCACTATTTCAATACCTTCTTCTCTTTCCAACAGAAAGAAGTGTGACCATTCTCAAGCTGGCACGCAAAGCACTTTTACAGAGGCACAGACAAAAAAAATTGGCATGGAACACCATAAATATCTCTAATGGTTTACTATACAGCCACGTGATTATTCTGTTGTCATCAGAGCAAGTAGAGTGTGTCTAGTTACTAGAGGGGTTATCAGTATAGAGAAGTACACTTTTCTGATTGGGCGGCACGGTGGCGCAGTGGGTAGCACTGCTGCCTTACAGTAAGGAGACCTGTGGGTTCGCTTCTCAGGTCCTAAATGCGCGGAGTTTGCATGTTCTCCCCGTGTCTGCGTGGGTTTCCTCCCACAGTCCAAAGACATGCAGGTTACGTGCATTGGCGATGTCCCTAGTGTGTGCTTGGTGTGTGGGTGTGTGTCCTGCCCGGGATCTGTTCCTGCCTTGCGCCCTATGCTGGCTGGGATTGGCTCCAGCAGACCCCCGTGACCCTATGTTAGGATATAGCGGGCTGGGTAATGACTGACTGACTTTTCTTATCTTTATTTCAAACCATGAGAGCTACACAGACCGGTGTGAAACAAAAGTATTACCTTAAACATATATAAAATTCAGTTAAAAATTCCGTCTTTTATAGGAAATGTGGTTTGGTGGCTAAGGATGGCGATTGTAACCGGCAAGGATTTTAAGTCACATGACCTACCAGTGCTCACACGGTACAAAAAAATAAAATACATTGGCGAGCAACCAAGAGCATCCTGGGACTTCATTTATAAAAAAGACACATCCTACTCTGACTGGCTCAGGGAATTGTACCTTTGTAGTCTTAAAAAGGGAATTTTAAAAGTATGGATAGAGTGGATCTAGCAGATGTTTTTTCTAGTGGATCAACTAACTAGTGGAACCTAAAGGGAAGCCAGGAAGCACTTCTTCTCATAAAGAGCTGGGAAAATCTGGAACTAACTGCTGAGTCATGGAGAAGCCTTGACAGTTTGGAAAAAGCATCTGAATTAGACACAGTATTGTAACAATTGAGCTCACCAAACTAAGTGCGATGAACTGACTGGTCTCCTCTTGTTTGTTAGTCTTATTATTTTCTTACAATGTTCTTCTGATAAAGAGGACAATGAAATGACTGTACTGTCATTTTAGTTTGCCAAAATCAAACACAATAGTAAACCTAACTGAGTCATGAACTAGCCAGTGTCACACTTCATAACAGACAGTGGCGAGGATTATACAAATTTGTAATGCTATGTTAACACCATGACAGTCTGCTGGAGAACCTTTCTTTCAATCCCATGTTTTCATCTGGTGCAGTTTAAAAGCATGTGGGATAGCATTGGTGATATGAAGTATGTAGAGTTGTCACAAGATAAAATGAGAAGACTCAGTGCCCAAAAGATTTAATTCAACAACTGGAAGCAACAACAGGAAACAAACAGTCGTCCAAATCGTTTAGTTTCTCTTACCACTCACCCTTTTACATCTTCTCTATCTCCACCTAGTGGCCAAGTACAGAACATAAAGTACTGGCCCAACTATGGGACTGTAGAGCAATAGGCGGCCAGTTCAATCCCTTACACCAGGGGTGTCGAACTCTGGGCCTGAAAGGCCGCAGTGGCCGCAGGTTTTCATTCTAACCCTTTTCCTAATCAGTGACCAGTTTTCACTGCTAATTAACTTCTTTTACCTTCATTTTAATAGCCTTGTTTTTAAGGATTAAGTCCCCTAAATTTATTCCTTTCTTCATTAAACGGCAGCCAAACAGAAATGAGGTGTGAAACGAGCCGACAGATGAGCAGCTAAACTGGGAGTTCAAACTCCGACCAATTTCTCTCCAATCACTTTCTTAATGAGAAGTCGATTCTTGCTGTTAATTCCGCCTGTTATTTAATTCTATGGCCTGTTGCTGCTCTCATTCTGCCACAGCAGACATTTCCTGAGAGATCAGCCTTACTGACGTGAAGACGTGAAACGACCCGACAGATGACCAGCTAAATTGGTGCTTCAAACTCCAACCAATTTCTTAATGAGAAGCCGATTTTTGCTGTTAATTAAACCCGTTATTTAATTCTATGGTCTGTTGTTGCTCTCATTTGGCCACAGCAGACATTTCCAAAGCTGTTGTTTTTCTCTTTTTTTCTAAGAACACCGTCAAGATGTTTTGGTGACCTGAGAGATCAGCCTTACCGAGACCTCCACCTTTCTTTATTTTCTGATATTGTGCGATGGACGCAGGTGAGCTGGTCATGTGGCGGCTCGTTTCGTGACTCCTTATTGTTTGGCTGCTAATTAAGGAAGAAAGAGACAAACAAGGGGCCTGAATGGAGTTAATTAAAATGAAGGCAAAAGAAGTTAATTAACAGCAAAAAAAAACTGGTCGCTAATGAAGAAGATGGTGAGAATGAAACCCTGCAGCCACTGCGGCCCTCCAAGACCGGAGTTTGACATCCCTGATCTAATGAACCGCTAAACCGGCTATTTACTAGAAAAGGAAGCATCATTTATAAAAAAGAATGCATTAAAATATGTGAAATAGGGATACAAGATTTCACTCTTATTGGTCTCTCTAGCATTAGGGGATTCTTCGTCCTGCTGTAACGTTTGAATCTAGTAATGCTGCACGTTGCAAATGACATCCTCGCAAAGTGTACGTTTTCTTCATAAAATGTGCACATCTCGTTTTAGCCTGATTTTAGATTTACTTGGGGGGGGGGGGGGCCAAGAAATATTTTTCCATGATTCTCTTTTGGCTTGCATGAAAGTGCCTTGTTCACTGTTGGAATGGTCTCCACAAATTAATGGAAAGAAGAGAGAGATATTGCATTAGGAAACAATAGGTGAAAGATAAGACGACGGAGAATACAAGGGAAGATGGACTGACAACATTTTGGCTGTTGAGCTTTTTCTGGGTGTGAATATATTTGTTGCGTTTTTTTATTTTTCACCTATGTTTTCCCATTTTTCATGCCGACACAACCCTTGTCTAACTCATGGCAAGCAGACCTATTGCAGCAAAACAACATTCCATATAGAAACCATATAAACGCTACGTATGGTTAGGCCTTTAGAGATACACATTTCATGTTTTTTTCTCCAATTTCTTACAGAGAGTGAGGTGGTATTTGACAATCTGCACATCTTTACAATGAAACATTTTTCAGTCTCACAATGCAGTTTTCATTCTGGGTAGCCAGGGCACAACATTTGAAACCCGCAACAGCAGAGGGGATACATTCATTTTCAATTTAGTGGACCTAATAAATGGGAATACTTTGAACTCTTGTACTAAAAAAAAAAAAATAAAACCGAACAAACCATTTTACCTGAAAATTGGGTTGAAAAAATATCGACATACATTTTCTTCATGTTTCGGTTACCCTAAAATCAGTTCTCTTTCTTTAGGAGGAAAATGTAGAATGAAATATTTATCTCTAAAACGGAGGACGCTGTTGCATCAAGGCTGTAAATATCTTTAATTCTACAGAATTTGTCACAAGTTCCTTTTTTCTCATCAGGAAGTTTTGTAACATTAAACTAAAGTGCTGTGATTTAAAATGAGAATTCATTTTAAAAGAGTGCATAAAAGTAGACATTTGGCCGAGTCTCTGTCTCGTTCCTCACAGCATTCATTTTTTGTTTTTGAAGATCCTACTTGTTGTACTACTTGGATATAAAATATCACACAAGGTCAGGGGACATTTTTACAACTCAATCAAGTCCAAATAGTTTATTTAATAAAAAAAAACAAAAAAAAAAAACAAATGGCATTTGCCTTTTGCAGAGTGAGGTTTTGGAAATTTGTATTAATATTACAGACCTTTGTCACAGTCTGCGGTGGGCTGGCACCCTGCCCGGGGTTTGTTTCCTGCCTTGCGCCCTGTGCTGGCTGGGATTGGCTCCAGCAGACCCCCCTCCGTGACCCTGTAGTTAGGAGATAGCGGGTTGGATAATGGATGGATGGACCTTAGTCACAGTTGGACCTCTTTCATACTACATAAATATATTAGTGAAACTTCGTCTCCAATCATTTTGCTGCAAAACAGAAAAAAAATGAAATTTTCCTACTAGAGTAAGAGAACTGCAGCATAGAAGCAAATAAACCCCCTCAAAGCATTTCATGGTTCTTCATGCAGAATTCCACTGGATTTATTCTAAATTTCAAACAAAGCTGAAAGGGTGCAACAGAATACTCAAGCGGGCAAATGTTTTAAAGAAGAAATACTGAAATATAGCGTTTTTTTTTTCTTTCCAAGTTCCTTATCGCAGGCAACAGTAGGGTTGAGCTGTGAACTCCCAGTGGCTGCAGGTGTGGTGTGCGAATCTCTCATCCCCACCCACACTCATAGCAGCTCACACAGTCACGGTAGCAGGCGCTGAAATACTGTTATTAACAAGTAAACGTAAATGATAAAACTCATCAATATCAGGAAACTGTGATTCTTCTTACTTCATAGTTGAAAGAAGTGGTTGTTCCTTTGTATTTGTGGTTTCAGGCATAGATAAGACTTTTGCTGAATAGTTTTTTTTTCAGGATGTGGGGTCGGGAGTTGACCCCTCAGTGCTTTAAAGAAGTTTGATTTATTTCATTATGATTATGTTTCAAAATACCCAGGTTTTCCACAATACTTCTTTCCCCCTCCCTGCAAGGATTTTTTTTTTTTTTGCAAAAAATTGACATATCTTCCTCTGTTCACCACAACAGAACAAGGCCACAGAAAAAACACCCTTGTTTCTTATTTTTTCTTCACTTGGCAAATTTAGAATTATTCTAATATATATATATATATATATATATATATATATATATATA
>JANRMT010062827.1:6216191-6228363 GCA_026402145.1 Polypterus bichir lapradei
AAAAAAAAAAACTTGAGGCTAGCACCAGTCATCCTCATCAGTTTCACTGTAGGGTTCATGCAGGCCCTTTCTGGTGCCTCCTCTTTGCAGTTGCTTCTGTGTCCCTTGATGGTGGGGGGAGGAAGAGGTGTAATACCCATTGGGCACCCGCCTAGTAGTAACATGCCTCGATGGCGAGGGGGGTGCCCGATGGGAAGTCCTGGGTGATCGCCCCATGTTGGAACTGTTGTTAGGGGCTGATATCATGGCCTCTTTAAAGGTGCGATGGTCATCCTCATCTTCTGATCCCGAGCATTGATAGTAGCATCTGTCCTGCTCGTGGTCCTGCTGCGACATATGGGAACTGGCGGTAGACCACCGGCTGCCACTGGTATGCCTCTGTGCTCGTGGGGAATCGTTGCGCTCTGGATTCCATGGAGCAGAGCTGTGTCTTTCTGTGTGAGGCCCTCCTCGATGGTGGTGGTGATGGTGATGCTCGGGCGCCGGAGGGGATAATCGTCGAGGAACAGGTGTTGGAACCCTGCCAGACTGCGGATGGGGTGTACACGATGTGCTCATGGCCTTACGGACAACTGGGGAATAAGTGACATGGGGACGGGGAGTGGAAGGGGTCTGTGGGAGCTGTCTGCGGCCGCGGCGAGGGGTGCTGGTGCCAGATGTTGAAGGGACAGGGCTCCCACTCACCGAACTACTGCCCTACATGAAAATTGAAACAAAGCAAATCAAAAGATACAACAAAATTAACAACAAAAGAAGAAACAACACAGAGACAGAATAATAAAAAATGACACCCAAGCAAAGAAAAAATAAAAAAAAAAGAGGGATGGAAAACATAAAAAAAAAAACACAGAACAAAAAAAATAAAAAGGGTTTCCAAATAACAAAACAAAACACAGAGAGAGAAGCAACAATTACAGAAAGAAAAGACAAAAAAGTAAAAAGAGAAATTGATTTCTGTAAGTCTTGGTGTTCCAATAGCATTTCCACTTAAACTTTAGTCCTATTGGCGCAAAAAGAGTAAAATGAACTTAGCAGCTAAGTCTGTGGTTAGACTGTGGTGCTGCTGCTGCTGCATGCATAATTAATGGGTCTCAGAAAATTATTTTAAAATATCCAATCACATTCTTGCTTTCCTAGGACATCGGCTCAACAACAACAAGAACAACAGTTGCAGCAACAGTAATCATAAAGCAAGCTAAATTAAAGAAGCAACAAAAAAAAAAACAACGTATAATGCATGCTGGACTGTAAAATAAAACAAGCAATTAGAAAAATCACACATGTAGGTTACTTTGCACAACATCACCCCTCCATGGACTTAAGTGGCATTTTTTGGCCATTGACCAAAACACAAACAACTCTAGTGAAACAGATCTCTGCAGCTCCTTCTCAGTTAATTATATGGAAAAACAGAAATGACAGATCCCAGCGATGCTCAACTAGCAGATTCTGCTCTCATATAACCGGCATCTGAGGGATCCGCTGCAGTGCTGATAGCACGTTTACAGTATGTGTGTGCGGTTCAATCTCAGGATGTGGAAGACATGAATACACAAGACTTAATGCAGGGGACTCCAACCTTTATTCCCTTGAGAGCTACTTTTACAAAATGAAAATGGCAGAGAGCTCCTCGTGTCTTCTAACATTTACTCAACCCAAACAAACTGAACACGCTTGTTTCGCCTGAACATTTACACAATGTTGGTGTCCACAACTCACATTTTGCGTTAAAACATCACAAAAAAATATTTAGTGCATGTTGCATGTGTGTATGCATTTTCTCGTGTATCTCACACTATTGAATTAAAGCAGGAATGCTGTCAAAACAAAACAATCTAATTATAATACACAGATATGACTTCTTCATTTGACACTTTGTCACATGTCACTGTGTCACTTTATTCACAGGTCAAGTTGCATGTGTGATGCGTTTTTTAGTTCGTCAGATGACTGGCACTGAGGTGTGTGGTGGAGTGGAGCCCCTGAGGTTCCCTCTGATGGAGTCCTTTAAAATGTTCGTCTGTCTGTCTTGTTCTGAACTTTGACTTCATGACATTCACGTCAGACTCACAGAGGTATGGAGACCCAAACACAGCAGACATTTTCAGAGCTGCTTGGTGAAGATTCTTATAGTTATCTGGCTCTACTAAGCTCCAGAAATGCTGTTGAGACTTTAACTGCACATTATTTTGAAGGTTTACTAATATATAAAATATAAAATCCAATGTCTCTCTGTCTGTCTGTCCGCTTTTCACGAGAGAACTACTTCACAGATTTAGTTCGGGTTTATTTCTATAATTTGCTTGAACATTCTGGTTGATTTTGCGACTTCTCTCATTTTGCTATGTGTCACAGTTCACTTGCCATACCGAATTATTTGTGCGAATCCGAGAAACACACCACAGGCCGAGGGGCGGGTCCTTCCTCACTCACGTGTCAGCTTTGGGGCGTGGTCCTTAACTCTGCTAGCAAATGAGAGAACAATTGAATTCAACTTTGTGTATTATTTAGGTCTTGATGAGTTTGAGTCCAGATATTCTCTTAAGTGTGCGACACATTGAAAAGACAGACTGCAATTCAAATTGTGAATCGTGATATGATTTTTTGGAAACATCGCCCACCCCTAATTTGACTAATCAAAACCCTTTGGCAAGCTACTTGGAAAGGGGTTACAAGCTACTGGTAGCTCACGAGCGACATGTTGGAGACCCCTGACTTAGTGAATGCAGCAAAATCTAGGCAGGAAATTACCTGCAGTTTCCAAGAGAACAGAAACATCAGAAAAATGGAGTTTCTAGCAGGGCAAAGACGTAAAACATTGAGCTAACCCTAACCTAACCCTAACCTTGTTGAACTGAAAGATTTCAGTGCTCTGTAGTGGTCCAGTCAAACACTGGGCAGAAGTCTAACTGAGGAAGAATATGCTGTGCCCTAGTAGTCTGAATCCAAAATGAGGATGTTTGAGCAACACTGGAAAGAACACTGGGTGAAAGTGGTTGCATACTGGCAGCTGGCAGAGACCTTTCGCAAAATACGCAAGGCTACAGTTATTTTCTGCATTATATTTATAATTAATTTTGAAAGATCTGCGGAACTATATTTTCACATTATTGAGTTTTCTGTGTTGTTCAATGACAAAAAATGATTTAATAAATTGTAATGCAATTAAGGTATAAAACATCAGTACATACTTAACAGAATAAACAGACCTGAATCATTTTTATTTCTATGAGAAGGGTTGTGAAAAAACTGAACATATCAGTAGTAAGGCTGCATGTTGTTATGCTACATTCCACCTTATAAGTTTATTATTTCCTTTTATTTATCAACGTAGGTATAGTCTATCCATTTGCTATCTCAGCAGGAGTATCCCACCCAACAAAGTATAATACTCAGGTGCAGGTTCACAAAATGCAAGAAACTAATCTATAGTAAATTATTCACTTCTGGGTCTTTACCATTACTGTTTCTAGAATCAGACAATGAAAGAGAATGTTTAGGCTTTTCTTCAAATTTACAGCAACAGCTTAAGTAAAAAGTTTTGGAAGGTTTGCAGTACTGTGACAAAGTGTTTAAAAGCCAGTTTCACATTAGCAATCCAGCTTGATTACTGGGCGCACGGCAAAATAACCCTCTAGTAGATAAAGAGCTGGGACTGGAATGGAAAAATGTAATATGCCCACTGTCGAAATAGCAAACCAGTAACACTTTAATAAGTGGAAACTTATTTACACCACGCAAAAGAGCTGTAATTGCTGTACTGTCACCACACAGGTTTCCCCTTATCAGAATCAGAAATCTTTAATATAAGAGTGAAAACAGCAATGCGTGTGAAGCTACAGTTAGTTGCGCTTGGATTCAGGAGAGGAATCAAGGCATGACTTATACCAGGGGTGCCCAAGTCCAGTCCTGGAGGGCAGCAGTGGCTGCAGGTTTTCATTCTAACCCTTTTCTTAATTAGTGATGTGTTTTTGCTGCTAATTAACTTCTTTTGAATAAATTTTAATTGACTTGGTTTTTAAGATTTGTTTCTCTGAATTTCTTTCTTTATCATTCCTCTGAGTTGCTTCATTTCTTTCCTTAAATGGCACCCAAAGAGAAATGATACGTGAAGTGAGGGAGCCAACAGAAGGCCACCTAAGTCAGGGCCTCAAACACCAACCAATTTCACTCCAACCAGTTGCTTATTGAGGTGCCAATTCTTGTTGCTAATTAAACTCGTTCTTTAAGTCCATGGCTTGTTGCTGCTCTCATTGTGCAATAGCAGACATTTCCGAAATTGTGGATTTTTTCTTTTCTAAGAGCAGATCAGTATTCCTGAGACCTTCACCTTTCTTTATTTTCAGATATTGTATGATGGTCACAGTTTGCTGGTCCTGTTTTGGATCATTTCGTATCTCATTATTGTTTGGCTGCTAATTAAGGAAAAAGCAACAATTGAGGGGTCTGAGTCTTCAAGAACAAGTCAAATAAAATGAATTCAAAAGAAGTTAATTAGCAGCAAAAACAGGTCACTTATTAAGAAAAGGGTGAGAATGAAAACCTGCAGCCACTGCGGCCCTCCAGGACTGGAGTTGGACACCCCTGACTTATACATTCAGAAATACTAAATAACAAAATGTTCTGTTTAAAAAATATATGTGAAAAGTGATATAGTGTAGCAGATCGACATTTTTATTTGTTTAACTATTGTACATGTTTAGGCCAAATTTGCACTATCATGTGCTCTATTCTATATTAAATTTTGTTTTTTACTACTGTACTTTTAGTTCATTTATATTAATTTTTCAGGCCTGCTACGTTTAAAGGCATCTCCAAAATGAATAATCATAATAATAGTAAAAAACACTAAATAGCCATATACAGTAGCAAGCATGTTTCATTGATTTGTGTTATTCTGGGACAATTATAGATAGATAGATAGATACTTTATTAATCCCAAGGGGAAATTCACATAATCCAGCAGCAGCACACTGATAAAGAACAATATTAAATTAAAGAATGATAAAAATGCAGGTATAACAGACAATAACTTTGTATGATGTTAATGTTTACCCCCCCCCCCCGGGTGGAATTGAAGAGTCACATAGTGTGGGGTCTCCTCAGTCTGTCAGTGGAGCAGGACGGTGACAGCTGTCTGTCGCTGAAGCTGCTCCTCTGTCTGGAGATGATCCTGTTCAGTGGATGCAGTGGATTCTCCATTAATGTCAGTATTTTTTAAACAATATTTTAGCAAAAATATTCATAATAAGGATATGCATAATGCTTCAATTCATTGGTAGGCAGGATGTGGGTCATTAAATCACGGATGGTGGGTCACCTGCTCACAGATTCCTCTAACAAACGCCTCCTGACCTGCCCTCAGAGCCCTGGCAGCCATCCTTCTCAGTTCCCCGTACAGACTGGCGTTGCCATCAAGCTGTGTGCTGCAACTCCTCTCCATGATATCCAGGGTGCCCTGTGAGATGAAACATCTCCTTCTGGGCACACTGGCAACACCAACACAACCTTCAGGGTCTTGCCATGGAAAGTCTCCCACATCACATTAGGGTCAGCAGTGGCACACAAGTCCATAGGTTCCTCACACAAACTGCGTGGAAACCCATTAGAAACAGCCTGATCTTGGAGTCTGGCCAGGTCCAGCCTCATTCACCTAGTTAAACATTGTCGGGCAGCCAGTGCGCGCCGTGGAATTTTCTAGGGGCGCCACGAAAACTTTTGTAAAATATTTAAAATTGCTAGTGTTTTTGAACTTTTGGTTGATTAAAACGATAATGTTTAAAAAAAATATATTTTATGTTGGAAAAACAGATAACGGAACACTTACGGAAATGAAGTCTAAGAAACGCGAGAGACTTCAAATGATCGACAAGGAAATGCGCGTCTTTCTTTCGAAAATCGATCCTCGCATCAATCTCATATGTGCTGAAAAACAATCTCAACGTTCACATTAATTAAATTTAAGATTTATCCTTTGATTCCTCTATTAATAAAATGTCTTTCAAACTTGTAAAATTAACTGTTTTTATTGGCGATTGTCCATAGATTGTGTCGTCACGACTTTATTTATAGGCAGTCCCTCAGGTGCGCCGCGAAAGAAAACTTTTGGACTTAGTGCGCCACAACTCGAAAAAGGTTGCCTTTCACTGACCTAGTAGGTGGTAGCCTGCTGAACCCAAGTTGGATCTTCAGAGTTGCAGCAACAAGTCTGTGGTCAGAATTCACAAACTGGGCACTACTGCAGACCGACCCTGCAGTTTTGTAGGAACCTCCAGTGTCTGCCCACGAGGATGTGATCGATCGATCGATCGATCTTCACCGCGCCACCAGTGCATGCTCCCCGACTTGACTTGACACTATTAACAATGGTAGGCACTTTTTTAGGTTCAAAGGTTTAAAAGACGATCAGATTAATTGTGGTTTACAAGTAAGGGTTGGAGTGCTAGTGTGAAAGGTGCTTTTGATTCAGACTTGCATTGTAAGCATAGAAAAGGGTTAAGTACTGCAAGACCTCCAGAAATGATGTAATAGATAAGCATGGAAAACAGCTCAAGGAAAGGTGTGGATTATTATTATTATTATTTTTTACAGTATTCATTTATGTGGACAACTATGTATGAGGCCCACCTGTCTGTGAGGCATGCAGTCTCGGCCTTCACTGGGAGAGCGTGACCACCGGCGATCCCTTATTCGCTGTCCACCATAATCATGACGCTCAGGAGGGTAGCGGTCCTTATCCACTGAACCATGGTGATGATGATGGTGGTGATGGTGCTTCCTGTCCTTTGGCCGGCCACGCTCCCGGTCTTTTTCCTTTGGAGGTAAATCTCCCGACTGAGTTGTTGTGCTGAGGTCGGTGCCTAATCCTGAAAACCAAGAGATGGGTTATAGGAGGACACACTGCAGCCAGACGTATCTCTTCAGGGAAATGACCGCTAATGCTGTCTGCACTAAAGACAACACATTGCATCGATTATGTCATGCAATATCGAGTCAGGTGAGAAATACTGAATGTCATTTGGTTTCTACACACAATACAGCATATTATTTTACAATCCGTGTTTTTAAAAAAACTTTAATTTTATAATACTTTCAGCTATAAATGCGATTACCTGGGTGAAATGAGTATTAGGGACTGAACATGGAAGGAGAAAATAACCATGGGAATGAAATGAAAATGTGCAGGTAGGGGGGGTTAAATTATAAAATCATTTTGCATTCTGAACACATTTCTGTTGATGAGATGCAAACGGAACATTTAGTTCAAGTTAGACTGTTAAGTTGTATTGTGCAAACTATTGGTGATCCTATTAAAATGCAGTCAGGTACATTAGCTTCAAACAGAAGACCAAACTCTTCTTGTAGCTCCTAGTGAAATGGTGCCTGACCTCCTTGGCACCCCCAGAATGGCACAAAACAGTGAGTAAGCCCCACAGAGTACGTCCTGTAAACATTGATAGACGGACATACAGTAGAGGCCTTCAGTAGCAATAAAAGTGCAGTTTGGCATACCAGCTTGAAAATGCAATGGCATCTGGTTGGCAGTGAGTTGAGTGTGACTCTTGGGTGCCACAGTTGTGGTTCCCAGTTTTTATACGCTGTTACTTCCTCCTGTTATCCAGTGTTTGTAACACTATGGACGCGTTACTGCCAATGGAGGTAGATGTCTGTAATGCAAGGCACCAAGAGGACAACTTGGCAGGCCGATAATGTGTGGGGCTAATAGTTTTGAACTCATTCCTATTTCATTGAAGTAAATTCTCTGTATCATTTAAATGAGACAGTGGTCAGGGCTGTCTTAACGCATGGGCATGCTGGGCAGTTGCCCGCGAGCCCCATGAGCATTGGAGCCCCATGCTAATCTATGTATGTTGTGATTTGTTGATTAATCTTTGCTGTTCAACATGTTTTTTAATGTTTAAACACTGATTTTGTTGGAAGTTCCGATACAATAAACATGTCTAATCTTATCGACCATTTACATTTTTATTCCTGTGAGTGGCTGTGTAGTTATGGGGCCCCAGTGCACTGCTTTGCCCGGGGGCCTATAATGCTGTTAAGACGGCCCTGATGGTGGTATATGTTATATTTCACAAGATCCATAGCGTGAAGAAGTGTTACCTGCCTACTATCTTCAATGAACCTTTTTTTTGGTCTCCATGAACTACTGATAGGATATTTGTATGTCTCTCTTTTGTTGTGCATTTTATTTCTAAAGACATCAGCTGTCCGCTGAGGTTAGATATGGTGGACTGGGTGGGGTGTATGGAATGCCCCCTTATTCATTTATTGTTTTTCTTTTATTATCACAAAGTATAACGCCATTAACTTTTAATAAAATAATACATAAATTATACTGCTGCCTCACAGGAAGGAGACCTTGGGTTCGCTTCCCGGGGTCCTCCCTGTGTGGAGTTTGCATGTTCTCCCTGTGTCTGCATGGGTTTCCTCCCACAGTCCAAAAGACATGCAGGTTAGGATATCAGCAAGAGTGAAGGTCTACAGGACGGTAGTGAGACCAGCTATGTTATATGGGCTGGAGATGGTGGCACAGGAGACAGAGCTGGAGGTGGCAGAGTTAAAGATGCTAAGATTTGCATTGGGTGTGATGAGGAAGGACAGGATTAGGAATGAGGACATTAGAGGGTCAGCTCCCTAACCCTAATGCTCAGGTTGTACGGTTGGGAGACAAAGTCAGAGAGGCGAGATTGCGTTGGTTTGGACATGTGCAGAGGAGAAATGGTGAATATAATGAGCGAAGGGTGCTAAGGATAGAGCTGCCAGGTAAGAGGAGAAGAGGAAGGCCTAAGAGAAGGTTTATGGATGTGGTGAGAGAACAAGATGACGAGGACAGGAAGATATGGAAGAAGATGATCCGCTGTGGTGACCCCTAACGGGAGCAGCCGAAAGAAGAAAAAGAAGAAGAAGACGACGACAAAAATGCCAGTTTTGGCAGACCAGATTGTTACTATTACATTCCATATAACAAAATGATGTAAGAAGTCAATGCCTTGTAGCATCTTTTCAATAACAAAATTGTTCGGTTTGATGATAATGAAATAAAGCTTTATAGGAACATTTGCTGATTAATTTTACATTTTAGTAAAATGTAGTACATTTTTGTAAAAATGTAGAGTTTTTAAATATATAGATCCCTACAAACAAATAGCTTGTTTTTCTCACTTTTTATGCAAAAATAATTTCATTTCTATATTATATATATATATATATATATATATATATATATATATAAGTGCAACGTCTGTCTGTATGTCTGTCCGCTTTTCACTAGAGATCTACTTCATAGATTTAGGTCAGGTTTTTTTTTTTTGAATTTGCTTGAAGATGCTGGTTGATTTTGTGACTTCTCTCATTGCGTTAAGTATCACAGTGCACTTGCTGTACTGATTTATTTGTGCAAATTCAAGAGACACGCAGTGGGCCAAGGGAATGGGAAGACGAAACCTCAGGAGTAATGAGCCGGGTGGAGCCATCCTCACTCACGCGCCTGCCTCCATTTGAGTTTCTCCACCTTTCGTCACGTGTTGGAGCGTACCTTGCCTCCGCTTGCCTAGTGGTACCTGTTTTTTCAGCAGATAGTATCATCTGGAGATTGTTAAGGTGTAACGTTTGATGTTTTTGACAGAGAGAACAGAACAATGCATGTTTTAGAGGATACCTCCTCACTCACGCGCCAGCCTTGGGGCGTATCTTACCTCTGCTTAGCTAGCGAACGAGAGAACTTCTTAAAGGATTTAGGTCTGTTTTTTTTCTAGAATTTGCTTGAACATTCCGGTACATTTTGCAACTTCTGTTATCACACTAAGAATCATAGTTTGCTAGCAGCAGTGATTTATTTGCGCTAATACGAGACAGAGGCTGCGGGCCAGGGGGGAAGGATGGGGGGTAGAGTGACGTTAGGAGTGGGGAGCTGGGCTGAGCCTCCTCACTGTCCTATTTCACTACTATGTGGGCGGAGCCACGGGGGCGGCTAGTTATATATGTTTGCAGTTACCACTAACACATGAAGTTTCCCATAGTATGTGAATACGATACATGCCTTCCCAGGGAGAGTAGACTTATTGTTGTTTGGCATCACATAGTTCCCTGTAATTTTATAGTGCCATTAAAATACTCTCAGCTTAAAAAACTCTCTGGTGAAACCTGATTTCACTGCATCCACCAGGGCCTCTCTCTTTTTCAGTGACCTTGGGATAGAGTTTACTATAGACAGCCATCATATAAAATGAAGATTGTTGTGTTTGTAGAAGATTTTAAAAGGCATTATTGATTAATATTAAAAGAGGCATTTATTCTGTCCAATATATTTATAAAAACTGCTATTACAAGTGAAATGGGGGCTGTATGCATGCATAAATACAGTAGATACATCTTCCAACTTGCTTATGCCAATTCAGAGTTGCAGGGTAGAAAACCTATTGTGGAAGTACTGGGTGCAGGTGAAGAGCCAACCCTGGACAGGGAGACAGTGCTTTACATGACCCATCTAGCACACTCATGTGGGGCGCATTTAGAGTCACCAATTATCCTAAGCTGTACATTTCTGGGGACCCACACAGACAGAGTGTGTAACCTCCACATAGACAGAGTCACTGGATGTGTGAAGCAGCATTACTTGTTAAATGTATCTTTATTTATTTTTGTATTTACTTACTTATTGATTGATGGCTGTATTATCTGCCTTGTGAGTTTTTATCCTTTATGTTTCTGCTGCTGTATGCATTTGAATTTCCCCATGGGATTAATAAAAGGTTGTCTAGATAGATAGATAGATAGATAGATAGATAGATAGATAGATAGATAGATAGATATGAAAGGCATTATAAGATAGATAGATAGATATGAAAGGAACTATATGATAGATAGATAAGATATAAAAAGGGACTATATGATAGATTGATAGATAGATAGATAGGATACTTTATTGATCCTGAGGGAAATTCAAGTACTAGTAGCCAAGAATTAATTATACCGAGTTAAATAAAAACATTTAAGCACACTTACTGCACACTAAATACTGGGCTCAATTAATTGTGCAAATAATACTGCTACCAAAGTGACAGGTGGCACATAATATCAAACTGACAGATACTAAAGTGACTTAATGTCAAAGTAAAATAAAGTGACATGGCTTTTAATGATAGGGTAATAATAAACAAAAAAAAGGTTATATGTACAGTAATGACCAAGTAGTGAGATATTAAATACACTTTATGTAGTGCATAGCTAATACGTCCGATATACAGTAGCTTATGAGAAGAGAAGGAGTATCAGGTTCAGAGCTCAACTGTTGTAAAGAGCTGAAGAGTCTAATGGCTCTGGGGACCAAAGATCTCTTGTATCTTTCCATATTGCAGTTCTGTGATAGCAGTAACTCTTACATTAAAATGACACTTTCTAAGGGGGCCATTAATGTAAAAATACAATAAAAATAAGCAAGGTATTTACAAATACAATTAACAAACATATATCATTGGCTGTTTATAAACATCAATATCATGTAAGACTCCTTATAAAATATAAAAAAGCTTCTTGCCTGTGTCTGCATCAGTATATCTGCTAAGTGACCTCTCAGAGGTGCGATGTCCTCTCTCTCGGCGGCGATGATGTCGCTGGTTCTCCTCTGGGATTACCCGCTCGAGGGAGTAATCGTCAAGCCTCATACCTTTGGACCGGCCATGACCGAGGCTGGAAGCTGAGCGCTTCATTGGGCTTGTGTCCGTGATGGTCTGCAAGGATACAGAGACAGTAGTGACAGTTAGTGGGGATCATTTTTCCTGATGTGTGACATTTGGCATCTCTTCACCACTGTATTCTACCGTTTACAAACAGCATGCACAAGAAACATGATTACGATTTTACAGATTTCAGTTATTCATGTCAAAGTTCTATGATATGAAAAATGAATATGATGCAGTCATCTACACAAGCAGATGGAACATTGTACTTTTAGAGTAATGCATTTTTAAAAGTTTAAACTTTATTCAGAGGTTATGCCAGACTCATATGAGCACTATAACCCCATAAGTCTGAAACACTCTTTAGCTCAGATGTTGGTGCTTTTGACATTGATTATGTTTTAATACTGTGTATTGTAATTTTCTGGTTATCAGTTTCATCCAATGAGAGAGAAAAGAGCTGTGGCACTGAA
>JANRMT010062827.1:6233363-6273780 GCA_026402145.1 Polypterus bichir lapradei
TACACAGTCCTGAAAAAGGGACGTTTCTTTTTTTGCTGAGTATATATATTTATATATAAGGTTTAATTAACGTTTTGGATTTCCTGTATGTCTAAATGAGTCACTCAATCGATCATTTAAAAACTAATTTAATTATCTACCTAAGATTATGAAGTGTCTTGGGTTGATACACAGTGCAGAAGACAGCAATTCAATCACTACCATTAACTCCTTGTCTGACCTTGAGGGGGTCTCCTTTCAACATTCCAATTGTAAAAACACTGTACATGCAAAAATGTACAATAGGATCATTTCTAGCATACCTTAAGATTGTGTTCACTGCAGCGAGGTTGAAGTCATTTACTCCTGGATGGGTGGGTTGCTTAAATAATTAAGCCTAAAGCACTAGTGTAGGCTGCAGCAGTTCAGTATTGTCATGATCTTTGGTCTGTATGAGATACAGTTATATGATCCATGCACTGCTGCACCACAGTAGTAAACAACCACTGAATTTCAACTCATCGATACTCAGCAATTTACATAATGAAGCCAAAATGATTAGCATGACATATGAACTCTCACAGATCAGCTCTGTAAAACCATGCCATAATCACTTGATGTGTTTCAGCAAAGGCTCGAAAATGAGGCCAATGCACTGTGTGGAAGTTCATCTAAAAGATCAGCAAATGAAACCCTCCTGATTCATTTAATTTGAAGCAGAAACCTGGGCACAAGAAAAAAAACAATGTTGTTTGCACCGAGAGCAAGTCTTCTTTGCTGCCAGGCTCTTAAAGAATTTGTGCGTCATACTTTGGCTTCTTGTTTCTAAATTAGTAATGAGGATTCAAGACTGGCACACAGTTTGGCTTTTTTTCAGTTGAATTTTGGTGAACTCTTTATTCATGTGTGTTACTTTACAGAACTATATTCTACTTCTTTAAGTCCTTTGCTCATTATAATTTATCAAAATCAGAAAACTTTATTAATCCCGAAGGAAATTACTTATGTTACAACTTAACAACAGACATGGGACATGTTACACTAAGGGCAAGTATAAAGTAATCATGTAAATATAAATCAAGTATAATAAATGTAAGTATCAAACTAAAGTACAGAGTATTGCACCTTAAGTTAATATTGCACATTATAAGAACAAATAAGATTATTCTCATGTGAAGAGCAGACAATTTATTGCATAAGAACAGATTGTATGTTGCACATTTCAAATACTTGAAAAAATGTACCTGGATATCCAATAAAGAAAAAGGGTAATAACTTAAAGTGTGGGTGAGCGACCGGATAAAGAGTTCTAGAGTCTGATGGCTGTGACGTTCAGTGGAGCACTTGATGCTAGTCAGTTTACTGCTGAAGACGCTCCTCTGACCAACCACAACACTATGAAGTGGCTGACTAGCGTTTTCAATAACAGACCGAAGCCTAGACAACATTCTCTGATCTGCCACAGTTTCCAAGCTGTCCAGTTTCTCTCCTACCACAGAGGCAGCCGTCTGAATCAGTTTGTTTAGTCTGCCACTTTCATGCTGCTCCCCCAGCATGCCACAGCGAAGAAAATGGCACTGGCAACCACGCTGTTATAGAACATCCGCCACATAGTGCTGCTGACACGAAAAGATCTGAGCTTGCGTAGGAAATACAGCCTGCTTTGACCCTTCTTGTATACGGCCAGCGAGTTCCTGGACCAGTCTAGCTTATTGCTCATATGCACCCCTAGATACTTGTACTCCTCAACAATCTCCACCTCCACACCCCTGACAGACAGGGGAGTGGCTGGAGATCGCGATCTTCTTAAATCAACTACCAGTTCTTTAGTTTTACTGGCATTGATCTGCAGTTGATTCAACTCACACCAGTCAACAAAACTTTCCACTACCTTCCTGAATTCCATCTCGTCTCCATGTCTGACACTACCAACTATTGCAGAGTCATCAGAGAATTTCTGCAGATGGCAACCCTCTGTGTTGTAACTAAAATCTGTAGTGTACAGGGTGAAGAGGAATGGTGACAGAACTGCCCCTTGTGGAGCACCAGTGCCACACAGCACGGTGTCAGACACAGAGCCCTGTAGCCGCACAAACTGTGGCCTTCCCGTCAGATAGTCCATGATCCACAAAACTAAGGGAGCATCCACTTGCATTTCGAATAGCTTGCTCCCCAGTCTGGCTGGCTGGCTGGTGTTAAAGGCACATGAGTACATTTATGTACTTTGGTTGGGGTATTTATGTGTGTTATGTGCAAGAAAATACTACGGAAGCCAAGAGAGGACATGCAATATTGTTTTTTTTTTTTTTTTTTTTTTTTAATTGTCTCCTCAAGATAACGGAATAATTTTATCGAGATGTTGAGAAAATGAAAATTAGTTTTCTTGAGATAACAGAATAATTTTATCGCAATCCTGAGAAAACGAAACTTAACCTTTGCTCCTGGCATCAGGCACGCTTAGATTGCGACGCCTATACAGCTGAAGCCTTGCTAACCTTCTTCTTAAATGACGGACACTAACGTTTTTATTTTCTAAACTAAGGCATAAACATATTTCAGCCTGTGTCAATCCTTGATTGAACAAAAATGTGACGCGCTGATCAATACAGTTCTGCTCTTCTGCCATTTCAAACAGGACGTGGCTTCAATAAGCTAAACATTAAACGTTAGACAGAATCCTTATATATAATTTGATACCATCCGTATGTATGGTGTTCGCGTCAATACCCCATATGTATGGTGTTCATGTCAATACCTCGACTCAATACAAGTTAAAACCATGCAATTGGACTCTGCCTCTGTAGTTAGAACATAATGTGGCAAACGCGGACGCAGTATTGCATGATTGGCTAAGAATGTTCGAATGCTTCATTGACGCCGCTGGACGGCTGAGTATAGCAGATAAGAGTAAGTTCAGTTGGTTTTTGGAACGTTGGTTTGGTGGGCGTACTTTCCAGGACTAACATTGTCGACTGACTTAAACCCTTCGACAGCTCCGGAACCGTAAGTAATTTAGAACGTATCGCCATTTGCTTGGTACCCCAAAATCTATCTTTGGGCAGTTCGGTTTTGGCATCCATCCTTCTCACATCTATTAGCAAACTGAGTAATGACGGCTGGGTATTAACAATGGTCATTGTTTAAATTTTAGCTGATCTCAGATCTAAAATGACCACACCAACATAATTATTACTCGGACTCTGATTAGAGTCGTAAAATATGGTTTGTTTTGAAAATTTTTTTTGCTGGAAAAAAATCAAATGAGGTGCGCTGAAGAGCTGAGTTCACGTCTCGCAGCCCCGTTTAAACAGGAAGCTCTTCATTACATCGGCCAAAAAGGTCTATTGTAAGCACAAATCAGTGCCATAACAAAATAATTTCAAGGACTTAAAAAAACAAATAATTCTTTGCAGAGAAAGTATGGATTTCACAAAAATAGAATTTGTAGCCGGACTCAATTCATAATTTCGAGAAAACAAGATCTTTTGTTTTATCAAGATCTTGATAAAATGATTCCGTTATCTCAGGGAAACAATTTAGAAAAATAACAAAATTGCACGTCCTCTCTCGGCTTCCGTAAAATGCACAGAACTAAAAAATGGGTCTATTATTTGAAGAATATGGCCTCGCCAACTCCCTGATCAACTGAGCTCTTACCCTTACCCTTACGTCACCTACGCTGAACTCAATTTGATTCTGGGGTTGCTTTACATTGATGGGCCCTGCTTAGCCTATTGGCATGTGGATCAGCTCTACTGTGTGGTAGATTTTAAACTGAAACTTTTGAACTGTGTCCCAGGTAAGGCATCTCAGCATCTTAGACACTCACTGTCCACAGATATATTGTATGATAGTTAACTTCAATTTCTGTCTATACAATGCATATGCCAAGTACAGGCAAAATGAATGTATATGTCCTTATGTAATATCTTTTGTAGAGCATTTTGAAAGCTTTACATACTAGGAAAAAAATGTTGGTCTGTTGCATAGGTGCTGTGGTGGTCAACATTGCTTTCACCTGAAGACATTTGAGAGATAGGACATCTGAACATCCCTCACACACAAAGCTTTGAGACACCAAATAACTTTGTGTGATACATGCAGTGGACATGAGACTTCACAACATCCAGCAGTAAAATGAGACAGTAAGAAAGACAAAAGACATATAGTAAAGCAGATGAGAGGAGACCAGTGCGTTGATAGTTCTTACTGATTTTTATCACATCTACGGGTTATTAGCAAGTACTGGTCAAAAGCAGCAGCATCTGAATGAGGTCAGAAGTCACCCCAAAACAAAACACACACACAAAAAATGGAAAGCACTAAGTTATAGAGGGAGAAATAATCAGAGATAGAGAGAAAGAGAAAGAGAGAGACACAAGGAGAGTCAAAATCTCTCTAAAAAAAGTGGAGGAGGCCAAGAGAAGAGACTGAGACAAGGTACATACACTGAGGTTATTCCCACGGGGCCGCCCTTTCCTCCTCTGCCAACAGCCACACAAGAGGTGCACACACACCGAAGCAGGAGACAGAATCAGGAAGGAAAAGTGAAAGCAGGGAATGGAAAGGGTGGGAGGAAGAGGAGTGGACAGAGTAGCCACATGAAAAACAAAACAGAAGGCAAAAGTTATAAATTACAACAAAAAAGGTTGCAAACAACGTAAAGAGGAAATGTATAAACAGGAAAGGGTATTTAAGAATGCAGAAAAGAAGAAGGGGCAGTGAGGGTATGATTGGACAAAACAGGGGAAGGAAAGGGAAATGGAAGAGGAAAAGAAGAGAAAGCACAAGATATCCCAGTTAGACAGCAAGCAGCAGTAAGACAAGTGCAGTCACAAATAGCACAATAACACACTTACCACAGGGCATGAGACACTGAAAGAAAAATGCATTTACATAGTGACAGCGCTGCACATCATGCAGCGTACATTTGAGAGAAAGCAAAACAAATTTATAGACACCAATGAGCACAACGATCTGTGAATCATGGAGAAGGTGGAAGAGGAAGGGCGGAAAGGTACACTTGACCCAGTATAGACCCGAGTAGCTGAAACAGACCACCTGAAACTCCAGTCCCAACCCTTACCCTACACTGAAGGCATATCCCCATCAACAGTAAAATTTTTGTCCCAACACTTTTTTCTTGATGTCAACACTGTTAATTATTGTCAAGTGATGCCCATTCTCTTCTCAGAATCTCGAATGAGAAATCATGTAGTACTAGTTTGCGTTTAGGCGATGGAAAGTGCTTTTAGGCCGCCTGTGTTATCCGCACCACAGCTCTAACTGTATTAGCACCAGCCATTGGCCTACCAATTGGAAATGAGCGTTGAAAGGAAAGTTCATTCTTTTTCACATATGGGCTTATTGTAACACTAGCATGGAAAGGATTTTTAGACCAGACCATTTCTATTTATAAAACGTGTCCAAGAAGAGTTATATTAATGAAGATAGTCAAGAAAAATACAATTTATATAATTTACAAATACCCACCCAGATCATCTTTAAAGACAGCATTTTGAAAAATAATGACATATTATTAAAAATCTGGTATAAAACCAGTTACTGTTATGAACACTGGCACTGCCAGTGTTAAGCTAAGCCCCTATGCCACAGATGTTTAACTTCCCCTTCAACCTCCTGTTCTGAACTATGATAATCAGCATGTAAAAGCTTTATTTAAGTGAAAACTCTGCAGAAGATGTATGTGATGAATGACCATTGTCCTTCGTTTAGCCTAGAAACCCATGACACCTGCTATAAAATAACAAACTATATTTCCATAATTGAAAATGTGTGCATAGAAATGTACTGCAGGTTCTGTGGACCATTTTCTGATGCACATATTCAGTTCAGGACTGTAAGTAGCTGTCATGGGAAGGGCTACTCTTGAGTGAAGCAAACAAAAGCACAGACACACGGGTTTCATTTAGAGTCACAACTTGACTTTAAAGTGTGGGACGGAATGGGAGTTCATGAAGAAAACTCATAAGGGATCACACGTAACTCACACATAAGGTCTACAATCAAAATTGTGGCCTGACAGTCTATCCACTGCCTGCAGCAACTGTGCCAAACCGATGTGTAAATAATACTTAATTATGAAATAGGTCATTTCATAGAAAGTACTAATCCCCATTTTGAAATCTAGGTGTGCCATCTTTATATGCTAGTTTATTTTCTATGCTCTGGTGTTATCACAATGAGGTACTGAATATTGGATTAGTTCATTTTTATACCACCCTTGCCTTCCAAAATGCTATTGACTAATACTGGACATCTAATATGGCAGGACAGCACTGTTGAAGGCAGGAGAGCTTGGAATCTTAACATTTCAAAATATGACTATTAGACAGATAGATAATACTTTATTTGTCCCTAAGGGGAAATTACAATTATTATATTATCCATCCATCCATTATCCAACCTGCTATATCCTAACTACAGGGTCACGGGGGTCTGCTGGAGCCAATCCCAGCCAACACAGGGCACAAGGCAGGGAACAAACCCCAGGCAGGACGCCAGCCCACCGCAGGGCACACACACACACACACCAGGGACAATTTAGAATCGCCAATACACCTAACCTGCATGTCTTTGGACTGTGGGTGGAAACCCACGCAGACACGGGGAGAACATGCAAACTCCACGCAGGGAGGACCCGGAAAGTGAACCCAGGTCTCCTTACTGCGAGGCAGCAGCGCTACCCACTGTGCCAATAATATATGAACCCAAAAGAGTGGCTAATTCACTATTCATTTGGCAGCCAGCACATTGACTACTGGTTATGTTTCATATCTCATCAGCCTTCTTTATACACACACAAACACACACACCAGGGACAATTTAGAATCGCCAGTCCACCTAACCTGCATGTCTTTGGACTGTGGGAGGAAACCAGAGCGCAGACACGGGGAGAACATGCAATCTCCGTGCAGGGAGAACCCAATTATTATTATTATTATTATTATAGTAAAATACTACTAACAGTAGATTACTGACAATGTCCAGATTCTCAATAGGGATGTGATGTAATGCCACTTTGTCATTAAGAGTCATCCAGCTACTTCTTATGTTAGAATATAAACAGAAAAATAGTATATTCTGATTTAGACACATACTGCAAATACATATATATTTATACTTGGTAAAATTCAGTTTTCAACGATGGCTTAAATCACAGATTTATTTCAAAATATTCATTAAGGGGATATATTTGAATTTCTGGAATTATCCTGAATGACGTACTTTGACAGAAAGTCCTTCTTTATAGGTGCACAACTTTGTAAATGCACACTATTCGTATATAATTTTTCCCCTTTATCCAGAAATGAAAGATACACATGACACCAAAGGGCAATTGATAATTAAGTAAAGCCTTTTAACTTACAAGAGCTCATGTCTGGCATATTGTTTTTTTTCTGTACCTTTCTCTTCTCCTTCAGGATTTTCAGTTTTTATGTCACACAGAGACAGTCGGTCAACTGATAATTTGCTTTTTAGCATGCAGGGGGGAAAGCAAGTGAGAAACGCAAATTTGACGGATTGGAAAAAGGTATAACATTCTAGAGAGAACAGGATAAGGAAGTGGGCAGCAGGGTAAGGGGATCAGTGGGAAATTTAAAGAAAAAAAACAAAAAAAACAAAAGATAACAAACATGCATTAAGTATGACCTTGATTGTGTGACCTTTCTGACTGTAACAATCGACAAACGTGAAAATGAATTCAGAACATCTTATCTATAGGCGAAGACAAAAACATTTGGAAAAAAAGGGACTGCTTTGGTGAAATGCACTATCCTCTGCCTTTACTTCCATTCCTGCCCATTCCACTTAACTTAATGTCCCATTTGTTTTCTGGTGACACATTAGCTTGATAGACATTAGTGGTGCATTAGCCTCCATTGCCTGTGCCGTCCTTTGTTTTTGTTCAACAGAATAAGGCAGATAAATAGAAGGCCTTCATGACATCTTAAGCCTTCAGCTTCTTGTCAATGTCACCTGATTTTAATTTTTCTTATTATGGTGGAAAGTATCCTCATATATAATTTGATACTCTCCGTATGTATGGTGTTCACGTCAATACCCCGTATGTATGTTGTTCACGTCAATACCTCGACTCAATACAAGTTAGAACCATGCAATGGGACTCTGCCTCTGTAGTTAGAACATAACGTGGCACACGCGGACGCAGTATTGCATGATTGGCTAAGAATGTTCGAATGCTTCAGTGGCGCCGCTGGACGGCCGAGTATAGTAAGTCGGTGTTGGTTCGAGCAGATAGCAGTAAGTTTGGTTGGTTTTTGGAACGTTGGTTTGGTGGGGCGTACTTTCCAGGACTAACATCGTCGACTGACTTAAACCCTTCGACAGCTCCGGAACCGTAAGTAATTTAGAACATAACGCCATTTGCTTGGTACATCGAAATCTATCTTTGGGCAGTTCGGTTTTGGCATCCGTCCTTCTGACATCTATTGGCAAACTGAGTAATGACGGCTGGGTATTAACAACGGTCATTGTTTAAATTTTAGCCGATCTCAGATCTAAGATGACTACGCCAACATAATTATTACTCGGACTCTGATTAGAGTCGTAAAATACGGTTTGTTTTGAAAATTTGTTTGCTGGAAAAAAATCAAATGAGGTGCGCCGAAGAGCTGAGTTCACGTCTGGCAGCCCCGTTTAAACAGGCAGCTCTTCCTTACATTGGCTGAAAAGGTCTATTGTAAGCACAAATCAGTGCCATGATAACAAAATCATTTCAAGGACTTAAAAAAACAAATAATTCTTTGCAGAGAAAGTATGGATTTCACAATCGTAGAATTTGTAGCCCGATTCTATCGGCCTCCCAGTCGCTAGTATTTGTTATAAACAAGGGAATGCCGCTGAACAGCCTGTCACAGTAACAAACACTCCATCGTTAATCTGCATCCAGCCCTGCATGCAGGGCCTCCAATCTGCAGGGAACACCTGGGGGTTGGTGGCAGAATTGGCACTCCAGCCACCATTAAAATTCTCACACTGGTCTCATTCCATCTGAACTAGTGTGGCGCTGAGGTGTCGCCCATCGCATGGCATGGCATGTGTTCTAGTATATTAATATATTGTATATAATTTTAAATACTGTTTTGTCTACACTACTACTACTTTATGATCTAATTCTGATTTCTTTCACAAATTCTGACAGAGTAGATTTAGTGCAAACACCCAAAAATATTCTTTTTTTTTTTGAGAGCAGATAGAGGCCACTTTTGTATGCAGTAGTGAATTCAGTTTAATTTTTGTTTGATCTGAGTTTAAACAGTAAGATCGGAGTTTCATTTAAGGATGTGGCTTGACTATTTAATTTCTATTCAACATGCGACTCATTAAAAACAGAGAAAGGCAGAGAGAGGTGTAGGGACAGACGGTTGCACAGACATTAAAATATTTGTCTCATTTGAAAGATCTCCTATCTTTGGAAATTCATTAAAAGTGGTTAACAATAAACTCCTGCCCGTCTTTACTGCCAATATACATCCAAATTCTTTTCTGAATAGAGTTGGAGGAAATCACATAGAAGATACTGAGGCAAATAATGATGTGGCCTTTCTGCTCTGTTTCTACAACACAGAAAACTGACGCATGTAATTCCAGCCGATGTGCGGATCACACATTTCACATAAGCTGAATGGCTATGTAATCGCTGAGGCCACAATGTACATAGCACAGGTGGCACATTAGATTTCTTTACCAATTTCAATTTGGGCATCGAGACCAAGTAGTGTTAATGCAGGATTTGCTGCACTCTACCATATATGTATGTCGTTTGTTTATTTATGTGTTTATTCATTCATTATTATTACTACTGTAGAGTTTCTCACCATAATAAGCTATTCAGTGTCACAATATCTGTGGTTAAGTTTAGCTCCACAGCATCAAAAATATGGCCGAAGAAAGCAACTCAAAATGAAATGTTGGAAAGTTATTTTGCACTGCTTGTGCCAATTAGGAACTCATTTAATGGAGGGAATAAAATTACAATTGGACTTGTAGCAAATACTGAAAAATTAAATGCCATGTAAAAACTACTCGTAATACCTGACAGGCGTTTGAGCGACACAACCTGCCTTTGGCTTGTTGCAGTGTGGTAATGCAGCGTTGAATCTTTTTTCCATAATCTTTTTCTTTTCGTACTCTGAGGTATATTTGTTAATGGATCAAAAGTAGTGTGTGCCTTATTTGAAATTACAATCACAAATAGAACCCCCAGTAAAAATCCAGTGCCCCCCGCTAAAACAACCCTAGCGCTGATTTTGCTTTGGGACTGTGTTATTTCATTTTGACAGCCACTGATAGATGAATGTCAAGAGAGTCCTGCTTGTACTGTACTTTTACTTTATTAATTAACTTAATAGTCAGTCAGTCAGTGTCCAACCTGCTATATCCTAACACAGGGTCACGGGGGTCCACTGGAGCCAATCCCATCCAGCACAGGGCACAAGGCAGGAACAAATCCCGGGCAGGGTGCCAGCCCACCGCAGGACACACACACACACACACACCAAGCACACACTAGGGACAATTTAGGGCCGCCAATGCACCTAACCTGCATGTCTTTGGACTGTGGGAGGAAACCCACGCAGACACGGGGAGAACATGCAAACTCCACACAGGGAGGACCCGGGAAGAGAGCCCACAGGTCTCCTTACTGCAAGGCAGCAGCACCACCATTGTGCCACCATATTAAAACAATTCTAACTTTGAAATACAGTACACTTTCTACATGGTTTCTGATAATAAAACTTTCAGTTAGTAACTTAGTATCTTGAGGGTGGCACGGTGGCGCAGTAGTAGCGCTGCTGCCTCGCAGTAAGGAGACCTGGGTTCGCTTTCTGGGTCTGCCTGCGTGGAGTTTGCATGTTCTCCCCGTGTCTGCGTGGGTTACCTCCCACAGACCAAAGACATGCAGGTTAGGTGGATTGTCGATCCTAAATTGTCCCTAGTGTGTGTGCCCTGTGGTGGGCTGGCGCCCTGCCCGGGGTTTGTTTCCTGCCTTGCGCCCTGTGTTGGCTGGGATTGGCTCCAGCAGAACCCCGTGACCCTGTAGTTAGGATATAGTGGGTTGTGGATGGATGGATAGTATCTTGAACTTTGACTCAGTGCAAGTAGGCAGGCTAAGCACCGAAATTACAACTTTTATATAGATTTTTATTTTTATGTGTCTTTTTGTTGGTGCTGCATTATTTGTCCCTATCCTGAGAAGACATACGAATGAGAATTTCATTGTAATGTGCATACATTACAATAAACATAAATGTGATTGTTTCCAATGCAGCAAGACATCACAACATGTCTTTTATCACTCAAAGGAATGCCTAAAAGATTGTGCATTTTAGGCTCTAATTTTACGGATTAATTGTTAGTGCAGCTTATGGACGGCAAATGAAATGTAGATTTAAGGGTAAAAACATAACAAATGTGAGTGACATTTGGCTTAATGGGATAATGGACTTTAAATGCATAATGGGTGATGAAAAAAGTGCAAATACGCAAAGTAAGTTCCTTATGAACTTACAAAAAAAATATTATAAAATGTTATGTGTTTATAATTAAGATAACCTTTGTCTAAAAAAAACAAATTTCCACTGGAACGTATTATTCCTATACTCACATTAAGAACTTGATGTTAAATTAAGGCATTGTAGTAATGGCAGTGTACTCATTGTTTCAGGCTAACTTTCTTTATTTTTCTCAAAATCAAGAATACGAATTTGCTTTACATTAACAATGCAGGTAGACGTTAAGAAATTTAAAATGCTCAGAACTTGTTCCAGATCATGTTCAAAATTTACTGACTTTGAGAAACAGGCAGCGTTTGTATTTGGGAAAATGACTGTGCGCCGTCTACCTGTTTTCTGGTTCATTTATGAACATTTAAGATGGTATTCAATGCTTGTTGTATGGATAACTTATGTATTATACTGTATATCCAAAGTCCAGCTGCACCATAAATCCTACTTTCTCAAAAAGTTAACATTCTCTTGTTTGCCATCTGTCGTTCCACGCCTGCCTTTACAATGTGATCTCTGAGGCAGAGAGGATAGTGCAGTGGCATGAGAAACGGGGAAGGGGGGGTGTAAGGGTACGAGTGTGAAAGGATGGAGGTGCTCACTTGGTTGTCTGCAGGAAGCCGAGGCATGGAAGCAGCTCTCCCGTGCCCTTCCATAGGAAGATAGTGCTCACTGTCGGAGTAACCATCCCGCCCCATCTCTCTCATCTCTACCGACTGCAAAACAGAGGAAGAGGAAGTGTCACTGGATGGCTGTGGTCATAGGAGGAAGGAACAGAAGCAACACCCAAGAGGAGGATTGCTACAGAAAGAACCTGAATTAAAGACAGGTCAATGTGCACTCCTGGCATGAAAAGAGTGCCACCTCCCAACTTCAGTATTGTTCAAATATGTTGTAAGCAGATGACTTCTACAGAGCAAAAAGGGATAATGTTTAATTATCAACCAAAAAGGGTAAATATAAAGAACAGTTCAGCTATGACCACTAAGCCATTTTTATTGTATATTACTAGTATACTATAGCATATTATAGTACACTTATGAAATCACTCCAGATGATTGATATAAGTATCATCTGACATCACTGAATCAACAGAAATAATAGTCTAAAATTATTTTATGTGTACATTACAGTCAGAATCACATACAGTTATTGTTGTGCCTCAAAAGAAACACTTTGAAGGCCTCTCTGTGCGGGTCCTAGGTTATTGGATCCCAAAAAAAAAAACCTGAGAGAGCATGCCACAGAGCAAAATGATCATCATGTCCATACTGAATAGAAGCCATATTTATCTAAAACATGAAGCCATACAACGAAAGCATCTACTTCATTTCTCTTTTTTTCTTTCACACAAAGAAAGATTGCTTTGATTCTTGTAGCTGGACTTACCTTCTTGGTGATCCTGAATCTCACAACTTCAGCACCAGGTGTGTGCCAACTTATACAAGCAGTTATGTGTGATCTTTACAATTCATAAAATCCATACAATCCATAAGTGGCATTGAGTTTACAGGAACACGTGGATAATGGAAAACCGAGACAAAACTGGTTAATGGCTCGTGAACAGTATGGCTATGAAGTGCATCTCTGTGGTTCTAACCCAAGGAAGGCACACAGTGGATGAGGTGAGAGATAACGTCTCCAAGTGACTGGAATGGCACAGCATGACGTCATGAGCTGAAGGGCGTGTGGGAAATCGATTGCATAAACTGATTATTCCTAACGTGTTGTCACACGAAAGAGTTTATCAATAGGACTTTAAAAGGAGGTGACTTATTCTTTCTTCACGGGTGTACCAGACAACACACAGTGCAAATCAAGAAAGGTAGGGCGTTATTTTAATAAGTGATGTGGCCACCCTCCCGCTTTTGAAATATCGTCCTTTGTTTCACCATACTTTTAAAATAAAGTGAATTAATAATCAAAAACATCTATGTAAGTGAGATCACATGTAGAAATCATTTGAAGAAGACAGGCATAAACAGTGTGTATATATCAGAGTATGACAATGTCAGGGCACACATCACATAGCGCGACTTTAGTGTTCATTTTCTTTACAAACAGTAAACCATCTATGCAAGAACATAGTGGCATTAGCGGCTCGTTGGATATGTGACACAACAATGTCAATAATACTGTTACAAGTAATTTCCTGTAAGGGCATACGGTCTTATCTTTGGCCAAAAAGGCTGTTCATCACATTTTCAGATAAAATGAAATTTTCAGGTTTCATGGTCTGACAAACGTTTTCAATGCAATAAACAAGTGTAATGCAGTTAGCTCCACTCTCTGCAGACTTCTTAGGTGTTTGTGTTTGCGGCTGTCCCAATTCCTAGTTCGGCAATTTTAAAGCTCTACCTGTGGGTTGTGCCGAGTGTCCTGCATATCGTCTGGGTGTCCTCTTTCAGAGCTCCAGCTTCCTGCTTCCTGGAACATTTCCTGTGCTCTGGCAGTCACCCAGGACTGGCTTCCTGTCATCTCTCTGTCCTGTAAGCTTCATGGCAGAAGATCAGAAAGCATTACAATCTTAATAAAATAACAAAGCTACACTTCACTTTTTATCTTTCACAGTTAGATCTCTCCATACAGAAAACACCAGCAGAATTTGTGAGAAGACATAGGTACCTGCTGCATTACCAAAGACACCACCATGCTTTTTCACTATTGCTTAGTTTTCATCCATCCATCCATTATCCAACGTGCTATATCCTAACTACAGGGTCATGGGGGTCTGCTGGAGCCAAACCCAGCCAACACAGGGCAGGAAACAAACCCCGGGCAGGGCACCAGCCCACCGCATGGCACACACACGCACACCAATCACACACTAGGGTCAACTTAGAATCGCCAATACACCTAACCGGCATGTCTTTGGATTGTGGGAGGAAACCCATGGGGAGAACATGCAAACTCCACGCAGGGAGGACTTGGGAAGCGACCCCTGGGACTCCTAACTGCAAGGCAGCAGCGCTACCCACTGCGCCACCGTGCCGCCCATTGCTTAGTTTTTTGTTTTTTTTTTTAAATAAAATCAAAACTTGATCCTCGTGCTTAAAGTGAAAATAGGATTATTGTGCTGTACTAGTTTCATCAGAACATCTTGCAAATGAGATGATCCATTTCATGTTGTCATATTACAAAAGCTAAATTAGGCATAACTGCCTCAGTTTTAGGGCAAGCATCGGTGAGGTGTATTTTAGGTGTTCAATAGACTTGAAACTTTAACTGCAACCAGTCTATGAATTATTAGCAAACTGGCACTTGTAAATTAACTCAAGGCTTTGTTAAACTTGCTTATGGATTTTAAAGAACTTGATAACGCGAGGGACATTCGAAAAATTTCCACACTTTTTTTTAACTCTATTAAGAATTTCAAAAACAAATGACATCACTTTTTTACATAGTGTGGCAGGCGGCTGGTGTCCATGCCCAGCCAGGATGCCCCTGCACACTATATTCAGGGGGAGCAGCCCTGAACAGTGCAATATACCCCCCAGGGGGCATTAGATGGCCGCCCCCCCCCGGGGTGGAGCAGTGCCTCGGTTTCCCACAGGGCTCCCTGGGAATTGGAGTTGGGTGCAGCCCTGTTGGGTCCCGCAGGCACCGCCAGGGGGTGCTGTGTTTGGGACTCCTGAGCCCATGTGTGCAGCATATTCATCACACCCGGAAGTGCAGCCGGAACTTGGGGACCAAGCACCTGGAGCACTTCCGGGTGAACTATAAAGGGAGCCAGCGACCACCACTCAGCGGCCAGAGTCGGGTAGAGGAGGATGAGGAGGACGACGACAAGGTTGCCTGGGAGGAGTGGTGGTGCCGAGAGGAAGAGAAAAGTGCTTTTGTGCTTTGTTACTTGTGTGCTTGGGACTGTGTAGTGTCTGTGGGTACCAGGAAGGCGCAGCCCACAGACGAAGAAAAATCAAAGTGCCTCCCGTGTCCAGTCTGCGTCGGTTCGGGCGCTATATAGTGTCCATCTTACAATAGTCACCTTCCTTTTTGATGCAATTTCCCCAGTGGCGTGCCCACTTTTTAATGCCCAGTTACTACTCCTCCTGCCTGCACTGTTTTGCAACAAAAATATAAAAGTGTGAAAACTTTTTGAGCGTCCCTCGTATATATGCTTTTTAGAAAATATTTTCTCAAATATTGTGGCCTTCAAGACACAAGGATTTAACTGATTAAAACTGGAAAAATAAGTCATTTGAAGTTCAGCTCATAATAAATAACTCATCAGCAGCGCCTTCGTAATGGGCAGTCAATGATGAGCAATGGACTCACCTCGTTTAGCAAGGCTTTGGCCGTTTTGTAGATCCTAAGAAATTTGCAATCTCAGTAAGGGATATGCTTGACTTGTAGGTTGACCGATTATGTTTTAATGAATTCAGTGCCAGGGAAACTCAAAAATTAAACGGTAAGAACGGAACTAAAAATTGCTGTGATTTTTTTTTTCACATGAAGAAAACTACTGAAAAAATAGATTAACCGGATGTTGTACAGAAACTCATTATAAAATAGATCTTGTTAAAGATAACCGTGACAATTGCATGCAATAGAAATAATAACATTCACGCAATTTTTTTTTTTTTTCATTCACGGATGTTGTTGTTATATATGTTGTGGCATCCGGCCCCCAGCCGGGACGCCCAGGAGGACCGGAGGAGGGCTTGTACCTCCTCCAGACCGCGAGTGGGCGTCCGCCCTGGTTGTGTTGGGGGCCTCGGGTAAAGTGCTTGGAAGCCCAGCCCTGTAGGGACCCGTGGCCACCGCCAGGTGGCGCCCCGGTGCCTGTAGAAGTCTGGAGCCCAGCACTTCCGCCACACCAGGAAGTGCTGGGGGGAAGAAGACAGGGGACACCAGGAGGGCTTCCGGGTACGCAGCCGGCATTTCCGCCACACTGGGGCGTGTCTTCGGTGGAATGCCGGGAAGCAGCTGGAGCCCATCCGGGTTCCTATTTAAAGGGCCGCCTCCCTTCAGTCGAGGGCGGAAGTCGGGTGGAAGTGGACAGAGCTGGAGAGAGGACTGGAGGCGGCCAGTAGAAAGGCACAAGGACTGTGAGGCCTGGACATTTGGGGAATCGGTGCTGGAGGCACTGGGGTTTGTGAGTGCACGTACAAACTGTAAATAGTATTGTAAATAAACAGTGTGTGGTGGAGCCAACGATGTCCGTCTGTGTGTGTCCGGGCCATAGTCCACAATGTACACACATCCTTTTGTAGTGTTTGTGTAAGGCATTATCTTGTATTAAAATGGTGAGCTTCCAAAATTGGAAAGGAGGCCACTGCATGAGTTTATGCTGCATCAAGATAAGCAACACGAGCACACTGAAGTGGAGATTACAGTACGGTTATGAAGTCCGTGTTATATAGAAACATCTACGGTACTCCGTGCACATAACAGTACTACTACACCTCTACTATATTCATCATTTTGCTATACCATTAACAAAACTGGTCACTTTCTGTAGAGAAAGTATTTCCAAAAATAATATATAAACCAAATTTACTAAGCCCTGCTTAAAGGTGTTGGTATAAAACTGTTGCCCTTGTGCCTCGGCCAAAGAGCTCATGAAGGAAGAGGTATTACCCAGTTTGCTTATTCCCTTCATGATCTGAGGTACTTCTTTTAGGCCACCATTGTATTAAATATCAAGGATCCCCGGTCTTTATGTGATTTGTCTGGAAAGTTTCCATAACAGTCTTTGATGAGCATGAACTCTTTCAGGGCTGGTGTCAACTTTTGTCAAAAGGAGGAGTTGACGATGGTAATCAACTGTAAACTGTGACAAAACCAACCGTTATGTTTTACTTGGACTCTCGTTGCTAGAAGGAAAGTTAGCTTCATTGGTTTGACCGAGATTTCCTGTGCTCGTGTGAGTAGTAAGGCGCAAACGACGGCAAAAATGGCACTGACATAATGGCGAGAGATCAAAGTGAATGCGTAAAGCAAAATACTCTGTGGATGAAGTTTTGCCTATTATCTCTGAACTGGACTATGACTTGTCGGACTACGATTTTGAAACGAGTGATCGAAAACGAATGTGAGCTTCCAGCTTCGGCTGACTGGTCCCCACCTAATTGTGGTCCTGAACAGGTTCGTGTAGCTGACATGCCTACGGCAATGTTCACCAGGAGGACTGCCACTTGAAAATGATAAGAGGTAGAAACCAGACTGCAATGCACAGCGACCAGTGAAGACCGCCTGGCACCAAACCTGCTGCACATTCTTGGGAAACTGGCAGCCACAGCATGCAGCAACAGACGTTTTATGTTGATTTCTGTGTGAAACCATTGCTTTTCAGAAAACTATGTTTTTTGGAAAAAATATTCAGCCCTCAAAGAGTTAATAAGTATAATTGATGAAATGCTAAAGTAGATGGCTGGTTCACAGTTATTTGTACCAGATTTCAATTATTGAACTGTAATTTCATCATGGCAGTTCTGGTGTAACGATTGAGCGAGGCCTAGCTTCTGTAAAGTACAATAATACGTTTTTTAAACAGTAAACCATCTATGCAAGAACATAGTAGTACTAGAGGTTCATTGGATATGTGACACAACAATGTCAATATTATTATTACAAGTAATTTCCTGTAAGGACATACGGTTTTATCTTTGGCCAAAAAGGTTGTTCATCACATTTTCAGATAAAATGAAAATTTCAGGTTTCATGGTCTGACAAACGTTTTCTCTGCAATAAACAAGTGTAATGCAGTTAGCTTCACTCTCTGCGGACTTCTTATGTGCTTGTGTTCGAGTCTGTCCCAGTTCCTAGATCGGCAATTTTATGTATTACGTTTTTTTTAAACATATATCTGTATGCATGCAGCAATCCATAGAAATTTGATAAAATATACAGCAGCCAGCAATTTCATACTGTACTCTTATTGTAAAAAGTCACATGCTAGCCACATCGGAAGTGTGTTGTTCTCATGTCACAGCCTCTGGTTGGCCCTTCTTTTGTGTGTATTTGAGTTACCATAATAAATGGCACGTGGTGACACTGTGATGCCACCAGTCAAGACACTCTGTAGTGCAGTGAGAGCAATCAAACAGTATAAGGACTATCTTCTTACTCACACCACCTTTATTGTAGACAATTGGTGCGAAATCGCTTCAAACCGCTTCTGGCCTGAATGTAGCCGAGGTGGGGTATGTGTCCCGCCAATGCCGGTTGATGTGTATTCGATATGTACCAAGAAATGTATTGGAAGCACTGGTCACGCCATCTAGCAGTCGTAGTGGAAACTACATCCGCCTGATGGAAGCGAAGTGTTGGTGTGGCCGTGCACGTGGATTTTGGCTGCTAATTTCGAGAAATTGTCCAAATTTGAGGAAAGTTGTGCGAACATAAAAATACGTACCAGCTTATTGTTCGCTTGTGTGCTATATTCATATTAACAATCTCCTCTTAATTTAGAATCTGCTTGACAGCAAAAACACAAAGAATTTCTTTTTTTACGTAATTGTAAATAAATTTAGGCAACAAGGGGTTAAACTCATATTTTAACCAATCAAAATTGGTATTGAGTGTTTTGTTGGGCATCAAATATTAACAACAACAACAGCATTTATTTCTATAGCACATTTTCATACAAATAATGTCGCTCAAAGTGCTTTACATGATGAAGAAAAGAAAAATAAAAGACAAAGTAAGAATTTAAATATTAAGTATTGGTTTCTTGACTATACATGTTAAATTCTAATAAGCTGATTAGAATGTTATTGTATTTGTATGTACGACCATAAACTTGAACATAAGCCATATTTATTATAGGAGTGTGTTTGGGGACTCACGGCTCTACCCGAGTAACTAACATCATTTATTTTTTAAATTTCAGTTCTGCAAAGTCTAAGAACCAATTTCATCCATCCATCCAATTTCAGTGACATTTAAAAATTTTCTGATGTTTATTTCCGTTGATTTCAGGTGAAGTTGATAATTTTATTTTTATATAAAAAATCAATTTTTAATGTTGACTTACATAACTCTTTAACTATGTACAGTTTTATCACGCTTTCTTGTACTTTTTTTTTTATAAAATGACAGGGAATAAGGCAGTTGTGTATCAGAATGACTTTAATTGTGATTATCTAAGACTCTTTTCATTGTCTTGTTAACACAATACACTGCATTTCACAACTCAGACAGAGAGCAGCTCAATTTACACCTTACAACATCTTACTGAGGTTAGATTATACCTTATAGGTGAAGATCACACTTAGTAGTCAAATGGTAACATTATTAAAAAATGCTATACTAAAGAATAGAATATAGACCTTTGTTAGTTAGTGTTTGGTCACAAAAATTTAAAAGACATATTCAGATTCAAGCGAATAAGAAAAAAGGTTACAAAATACAGCTGAACTTGGTAAGGTGGCCTATAGAATCACAAATTAGTCATTAAGTTAATGATTGGTTGCATTGAAAGTTAGTAGGAGTCAGTGATGCTGAAAATGACAACTTAACTCATCCATCCATCCATCCATCCACATTATGACTTGCTTATCTAATTGAGAATCACAAAAAGCATATATTCATTTTATTAACACTCTAGTCTTTACTGGTATAAACTTAAATCAAACACAAGACCACCCTTCAAAAGTACTAAGCAATGGTCATTATGAGACTGGAAAATATTTTTACTAACTGGTGCACATTTTAAGATGGGGCTTACAAAAAAGGTGGTATAAATAATTTTATGAAAAAATCAGCACAATACAACATCTTTCACCACCAGCATTCCAAGAGCATATCCTAACATAAAAGCAAGAAAATGAGAGAAAACAAAAACAGGTTACTCACATATTTCCTCCGGGGTCCTGCTGAATATCGGGTAGGCCGATCGTTCCCTGCCCACCATCCTGTGTTGGGGAAGGGGGCTCCATGCGCTGAAACATTAATGGCGTTCGATTCTGTGTGAGATACAACATGGCCTAGAGCTTGTATCAGACAGACTTATGGGAATGGAGATACAACATCCAGAGTGCAATGGGGCTCCACCGGCAGCAGGAGACAGCAAGGATAAGAGCAGCCAGGGTGGCATTGAGGGTATCTGTTAGCATCTTGTTGTGAACTCTCAGCACATTGCTGTCTGAAGGATGCCGATGTTTCATGCCAACAATTCATTTACCTCCAGCCTTCTGCTAAATCAGTAAATGAATACCGGTAACCAGTTGGATGCAAATGTGAGGTCTGGACTATGCCCTGAAGAAAGTTTTGCTCCAATAAGGAGCAGATCATTCCGCACAGGTATTGCTCTTTACGCGTGCATCTACTATGGAATATCCGTATTACACTTTGATATTCCATACTGTATTCCTGTATTTTCAGGAAGAATGCTTACTATAGACTTACAAATGCTACGTCACTAGTAAAAGTCAGTCATTTTGAAACCCACTTATTCCAATTTGGGGTATATTGAACATGGCTTTTATAAATACAGCAGAGAGCACTTGCTTCCCCACTGCTGCAAATGGAGAAGTTGCACATGAATTCCTTGTTCAGGGACAAAAAGTATGGATTTAACAGAAAGCCTTGTGCTTTACAATTCAAACACTAGGTGGCCACATTGCGAACTAAGTAACCTCCATGAACTCTAGAGCAGTGGTTTTCAAATCAAAGTATGATCCCAAATCAAATTTAGTTTGTGTGGATTTTATGTGTGTGAACATAGCATCAGTTTTATACGCATATATCTTGGAGTGTAGTGTATTATTGAAGAAGGCAGTAATAAGCGTTATAGATCCAGAGTACGAGTTTCACTAGGTATTAACTCTTAGTTGGCTAATAGAACGGCTTTTCAGAACAAACAAGTACACTGCATGTGCATTGAATTGTTGAGTTGAGCTCAGTTACGTCTGGGTTGTTTTTTTACATTATTTGCCTGAGGGGCGGTTTCATCCCCTGAACAACAACTTGAAAGATGGAGAATTGTTTGACTTGCTTTAATCACTAAAACATTTTAGCGCTTTCAGCAGCTCTAACTACTTCTAACTATATGGTCTCCCATTTTTCCTCACTCACTCCTTTATTTTGTATAGTATTGTTTTTGGCAGAGAACACAATAATATTATTTAAAGCAACAAAATAACCTGTGATGTGGCATAGGACCCCTTTAACTCCTGATTTATACCCACAGAAAATGGCATGAGTATGAGAATTTATTTTTATATTAGCTTTTCCTGGGTATATTACACTTTAGGTAAACTATATTTTTTGCTGCTGTCTCCCTTTTCTATGACTAACATATGTAAAGTTAACTTCTATAATAAAGTATTCCATTCTTTAGAAAGACTAGGGGGCTCTGCCCCCTGCTCGCTTCGCTTGCCCACCCCTGGGTTTGGTTTACTGGATATACAATTTACAGTAAAGAGATTGTTATTTTCATGGGAATTGTTACATATGCATTATTTTCACTTTTACTTTAAAACCTTTGTAAAAACAATACTTGTCCTTTATTTCCGGCCCCGGATGTGGTTAAATCTTGCTCACGTTGTGAAGGGGGGTCGTCTGAACGCACGCTAAGGAGATGCCGTTGGATCATCTGTTGTCTTTCTGATGCTGCTGCTGGCGAGCTGCGTGTTCTGCTTGTCGTGCTGCACGTCGATCATTTCAAAGCCTGTACAGCAGCTGTCCTTTGGCCAACTTCGCGTCTCTGCCACTCACGTTGGGGCGGGGGGCTGAACGCACGCTAAGGAGAAGCGATCATATCATCTGCTGGCTTGCTGCTGCTGGCGAGCTGTGTGTTCCGCTTGTTGTTGTTTTAAGAGCTGGGAGTACATGAAGTGTGTCGGCCAAAAGCTTTCTAACAACTGCTAAGTTAGAGATCTGTGAACTTGTTTTAAATGTTGTCTCACTGCCTTGTCTCGCGGGACGTCAAATTGTCTTCCGTGAAGATCACGTTTCATCTCCCTTTTAAAAAACAATACTTCTCCTTTATTTCCGGCCCAGGCCATGGTTAAATCTCCTTCTCGCAGGACGTATAATGCTGCTCGTGTTGTGAAATGGGGGTTGGCTGAATGCATGCTAAGGAGATGCGGTCAGATCATCTGCTGTCTTTCTGCTGTTGCTGCTGGCGAGCTGTGTGTTCTGCTTGTCGAACTGTGCGTCGATCATTTAAAAGCCTGTACAGTAGCTGTCCTTTTGCCACTTCGCATCTCTGCCACTCGCGTTGGGGAGTGGGGTTGTTGTGGGGCTGAACGCATGCTAAGGAGAAGCGGTTGTATCATCTGCTGGCTTGCTGCTGCTGGCGAGCTGTGTGTTCTGCTTCTCGTTTGTCATTGTTTTAAGAGCTGGGAGCACATGAAGCGTGTCTGCCAGAAGCAATCCAACAACTGCTAGGTTAGATGTCCGTGAACTTGTTTTAAATGTTGTCTCACTGCCTTGACGTTAAAGTGTCTCTCGCGGGATGACAAATTGTCTTCCGAGAAGATTATGTCTCGTCTCCCTAGTCTCCCTCCCAAGATTTTTTTTTTTTATAATAAGAGAGATTATTGTTGCCTTTGTGTGACTTGTTAAAGCAATGGTACAACTTTTAGACAATTGAAACAGTTTGCATCCTTGTGTATCTGAGAAAGGAAAAGAAATTGCGAAAGCCAAGTTCACAATTAATAATAATAAAAAAACGATGTAGGTGTCTTATTAGGCCTGTTGCTATTACAGAAAGCGGTAAAAGTGTTCTTTATATGTTGGTTCTCATTAATGCTCTTTGAATGGTACATCAGGAACAACAATTGAAGACCAAAGCTCTAGATCACAATTCTGCTAGTGACTGAAGTAAGAAACACTATTGCATTTTGTAAAAAGGCCATATGTCGTTTAATGCTTCTTACTAATGTTACTCCAGCACAGATTACTGAAGGAGTCACCTCCGCTGTTACGCAATCAATTTAGCGAATTTCAGACCTCTGGCAGCTAAATGGTTAAACCAGCAAAAGCTAAAAAAAGGAAATGTTAGCTGCTTGAAGCTTATAAAAGAGTGCAAAATTAAATGTATAAATTCTGCATACAAACTGTGGCTTTCAAGTATGAGAAAGATAATTATGGTATGGCATCTCTGTGCGAGAGATAAAACTGCAAAGCTGATTTTCTTTTCTGAATCCATGACATTTATGTTTTAGTCCTGCGCTGAAGAAAAAAAAAACACTGTCATGAAAATTTTTCAAATTTTTATGTCTGGACAAATTTATTTATTTATTTTTTTTGATCAATTTATTCTAATGAATCCAGAACATTACTGTGGTCAAATAATTTGTGTCACATAAGCTTCCCAAAAACAAATGAATACAGTAGAGAAGAATTTATAGAACCCGTTTTTAAAAACACTGGGGCACACATGTTTCAAAACGCCAAACAGATGAAGAGGGCAAGGGACATGGGGGTGATCTGGATTATTTGAGACAAACTGCACACCTGTTTGGCTTTTTGGAACAAAGTGAAAGACCATTTCTGGCTCATTTTGCACTCTCTGGTGTTACTGATATTATCATCACCCAGACATCGTAACAGGAGAGGGCGAGTGCTGGCTGTTGTGCAGAAGTGATCAGAGGCGACACACCATCTCCTGAGACTCTGAGCTGCTGGACTCATAACAGTAGGTGAGAAAAGTGTGGCAAAGATTACTGTTTCATGGCTTGATCAGCGGGATGGGATGACATCTGTGCCGTGTCAGTAGCAGGTTGGAACATGCACAGATGGAAAAGAAAGCCTGTTTCTGAAGAATGTTAGATTTCTGGTTAGGAAAAGTGATGCATGCAAGCAGGATGCAAAGAGCAAGGAAACAGTGGGGTACTAGAGGTTAACCAAAAGAACACAAAAATAAATTAAAAAAAAAACCCTGACTAACCCCTATACTTTACATTTTATCCAACAATGCTCCCACCTCGTTGGCTAAATTCCTTTAAGAGAATGATATATCTTTCTAAACGTTACTTCTCTATTGGTGTTTTAATGACAAAACGTGATACACCCTTCATGAAAACATACTACTTGAACAACATGACAAATAAAAAAGTCATTTAAACAGCTTATTTAAAACAAAAAAAACACAAAACAAATTTATTGCAGCAAGATAGATGTTAGATGTCAAATGTCCAGTTGTTAAGCAGTAAATTGCACTGCGTAACAGACAGTATTTTAGAAGAATGAAATCAAATCTCCTCTCTTCAGGCGCTCCTTATCAGCCAGAGTTGCACTTATTGAGAGCTTCATGTTGTAGCACTGGAGGTCCTTCCTTTTAAAGCTGAGCTGTCTTTAAGGCCCCATAATAGAGGACAAGCACTCTGAAATGTAAAGCGTGCACTTTATCTGACAGATCATAGCACTTCAAGGCGGACAGGAAAGCACAGTCCATTTACCGAGCCTAGTAATTGAAGACCAATGCTTACATCATATGGGAAGTAAAACATTGGGGAGGTTATTCTTCTTGTCTTAATTGTTCAAAAGTTTTTTGTTTTTTTTGAAAATGATTTGGAAAATATATCTTCATTTTCTAATAGGTGTCATGGCCATTTTCCATCATTGTCTTCAACTGCCTTCTAAAAAAAATGAAGGACGGTCTGTCAGCTGTTATTGGTTGGTGGAGATCTCCTCCAGCTTTGCTGACAGCGTCTTTCACTGGGCTGCCATCCAATCCACGCACAAGCTCTGTGGCACCAGGATCCCAGGCAAGATAGACCAGCAAAGCCTTTTACCAGAATTTCCGTTCAAACAGAGTTTTAGAGTAAGCTACTTGGTAAGCATTAGGAGAAAGTGATGAGTTTTTCTTCTTCTTCTTATTTTGCAGACTGATTGTCCCATAGTAATTAATCAAGACTTACAGTACATCTATCAATCTGTCTGGCTACGAGACCTGTAGGAATCTCTATTCGTCTATAGTGTATGCCCATAAAAGTGCCATATATAACAATTCAGTACGGTAAATTAACAATGGTTTCCATGACTGTTGTCACTTGACCTGGTAATCATTATGATGTCTGATCTCATTATGATCTTGGCACATGTGACAGAATGTGAAATGTTACAATGCTGCATAAGTTAAATGCTGACCAAAAGAGAGGATAAGAGCTTATAATACCAAACACATAATGATGAACCTCTTTGTCAAATGACCACAGCTATTATAAAAGACAGAGCTATTCCACAACATGATATTTGCTTTTACATGGAGGCATTTTTCTGATTTAAATGGGTATCTTTGCTTCCTTATTTATACACATTTTATCCACCCATCCATTATCCAATCCGCTATATCCTAACTACAGAGTCACAGGGGGTCTGATGGAGCCAATCCCAGCCAACACAGGGCGCAAGGCAGGAAACAAATCCCAGGCACGGTGCCAGCCCACCGCAGGGCACACACACACCCCAAGCACACATTGGGGACAATTTAGGATCGCCAGCCCACCTAGCCTGCATGTCTTTGGACTGTGGGAGGAAACCCACGCAGACACGGGGAGAACATGCAGACTCCACACAGAGAGGACCCGGAAAGCGAACCCACAGGTCTCCTAACTGTGAGGCAGCAGCGCTACCTACTGTGCCACCGTGCCACCCTACTATGACATATTTTCCAGTAAACTCCAATGAACCTATTTTAACCTAAACTAGTAAGTAAGATGAGTAAGATATATCCCCTTGGCTTCAGTTCACATACTAGGCTTCTGACTTAACAACAGGATACTGAATTAAGCCTAAATTACTGCATACTACTGTCTTTCGAACTAAATTCTGATTTATCAAGTGCATGCTAGCACTAAATACATACATTAACCATAACAGTTGGTAAATACTCAATACCCTTTCTGAAAAAAGTCTTTACTTCTGTGTTAGTGAGCATTTTAATATAAATGTGCCTAGTTAATAAGTGGGCACTACATTATTATTATTATTATTCATATCTGACAGACTGCAATGGTTGTGTTGGCTTAATATTTTCATATTTTCACATTACTGTTCTTACAACAGCATTGCCACATTTTGGTACATTTTAACTTTGCATATGCAATCTTACTAAACATCATTAACACAAATAATTGTTCATATTCAAGACATCCTACTGTAAGCAGAAAAAGTTTGACACAACTACAGTATACAATAATATTGATATTATAATTAATAACATTGGAAATAAAAAAAAGACATTGTAAAGTAATGTAAACCGGTCAATCGATCCATTCATGCATTTTTCCACTGTTCCTTTGTCAAGAGTGTGACAGCTGCTTTCACTTTTTGATGACATACAGAATGATGATCCTGATTGAAAGACCTTAGCCATTTTGAGTAATCACATCTTTTCTATTGTTCACTCATTTAAAACGGTGAGCGAGGGTATCCTTCGTTCATTTTGAAAATTGAATCAGCTTTCAAAGTTAGTGAAAGTTTCTTCCAGGCTTTTTATGTGCTTGAATGCAAAAAAGCCCATCTGGTCTTAAATAACATGCTATTTTTAATTAATATTTCCTCCTTGAAATATTAATATTGTCTTCCTTTTGAATGCAACTCAGAGCTGATGGGCAGGCGATGTTTTCCATCCTACTTTTTTCGCTCCAGAAATGCAGATCCTGTCACATTTGTATTTGAAGATTCTCCTTTGTCTGTTTGTCACAAACGTAACTTCAGATCATTTAATGCACCTTCCGCCCATTTTTTTTTAGTTGTTTTTGATTTAACACAAGTCATCCTCCATCTTTGTCAAAGCGAAAAACAAGTCATGTTTGACAAAAATAATAATACAAATAGTGGTCCTATAAAAAAGTATAAATAATAATAATGCAGGATAATTGTTATTTTAGTATTATCTTTGTCATTCCTACATCTTGGAAACATATATTCTACTCACCGACGATTTTTAACTGTTTGCATATATTAGTAATCATTTTCTGTTTTTAACGTTTTTTGTCAGTTTTTGCTAAGGATGTCTGAGTGGACTGTAAAATGTCTTTAACCATATCATGCAGTGTAACTCTGTCTATCACAGGGGTGTCAAACTCCAGGCCTGGTGGGCCGCAGTGGCTGCAGGTTTTCATTCTGACCCTTTTCCTAATCAGTTTTCCCTTCATTTTAATAGCTTTATTTTTAAGGAATCAGTCCTCTGAATTGACTCTTTTCTTCATTAAATGATACCCAAACCGAAATGAGACGTGAAACGACCAGAAAGATGACCAGCTAAATTGGTGCTTCAGACTCTAACCAATTTCTTAATGAGAAACCGATTCTTTCTGTTAATTACGCCTGTTATTTAATTCCATGGCCCGTTGTTGCTCTCATTCGGCCATGTCAGAAATTTCCAAGACTGTTGATTTTCTGTTTTTTGGTGACCTGAGAGATCAGCCTTACTGAGACCTTCACCTTTCTTTATTTTCCAGATATTGTGTGATGGACGCAGGTGAGCTGGTCATGTGGAGGCTCGTTTCGTGTCTCCTTATTGTTTGGCTGCTAATTAAGGAAGAAAGAGACAACTAAGGGGTCTGAGTCAAGGTAATTAACATTAAGTTAACATTATACAAAGTTATTTTCTGTTTTACCTGCATTGTTATCACTCTTTAATTTAATATTGTTTTTATCAGTATGCTGCTGCTGGAGTATGTGAATTTCCCCGTGGGGATTAATAAAGTATCTATCTATCTATTATATAGTATCTTTCATATCTATCTATCTATCTAAAACTGAAGCATAAGAATTTAATTAGCAGCAAAAACTGGCCACTAATTAAGAAAACGGTTAGAATGAAAACCTGCAGCCACTGTGGCCCACCAGGACTGGAGTCTGACACCCCTGGTCTATCACATGGCCTTATTATGTCTTTATTTATACCTGTTTCACTTTATTTTCCTGGTTGCCTACCATTTAAGCAGGCAAAAAAAGAATACGTGCCATATTGTATGTGGAAGCAAAGTTGCATTACAGTTAATTAGAACTGTAATAACAATCTGAATGAATAAACTGATGTAACACCTATGTGGCAGTTACAAACAGGAATTGAGAAATCGACAGAAATAACTTTTAAATACATTTGAATAATTACGTGAAAAGCAGAAAGAGAGACAGAGAATTAGAATATGACTGCTCAGTATTTTTGGTAACATGGTAGTGCAGTGGCTAATGCTGACAATACAAGGCTCCAGGGGTCTGGCTTTATATTCTCTGCGTGTAGTGTGCACGTTCTGATCACATCTGTGTGGGTTTCCCTCTGGGTACCCCCAGTTCCTCCAACACGCTCCAATGTGTGTAGGTCAGGTGAACAGGTAACTTTACATTAGTCCCAGTATGAGTGTGAGGAGAAGTGTGTGAATGAGTGGCCGCTGTATTGGACCGCCACATTGTTCAGGGCTGTGACCTGCATTGCATTCATGGCTGCTGGGATGCAAGATAAGCGATATTCCCGGAAATCACACGGTGAGTTATATGGGAGGACGGAACTGGCGATGGTGTTGTCTGCAGTACAGTGCCTTGGACTGTAGTAACTTTTCCTGCAGTATTGCTTTTGATGTTGATTTACAGTTCTAGTTTGGTGAATGTAGCACACCAATGCAGTATGAATTTTTATACTAAAACCTCAACACAAAGATGTTTGTAGCATAAGCTGCTCTCCATAACCTGTCCTTTGTAGTATTTCACAATACTCAATGCACATTATCTGGAGTAAAATCCAAAGTCACATTTTATTTTCTATATTCTTAACTGAAATGAGCATAATGGAATGACTCTGTAACTGCCTGTGTTGCATCATTTTTAACATTAACATTGTTTGGTGAGAATAGGCCTTTTAATTAGTCATTCAGATGTTGCTTAAAAGCATTTACAGTTTTGATTTAGCAGTTAGCTCCAGATCTAAATTAGCTTTTTTTTTGTGAAAAAGCAATTCTTTTTTAAGCAGGTGTTTACTGTATTTAACTGAAGGAATTGTGCTGAATGAAGTGTTATGAGTTCCTCTGAGAACTGTGAAGTCCTGCATTAGGTCATCACATATCACTCCCTGTTCAAAGATTAAAAGGCTCAACTCGCTTGTCTCAAAGGAGCACAGTTGTTCCCCCAATAATGATGAGAATGGTGCACTTGCCCACACTGGTACTGAGGCTAAACTCGTAAGTAATGCATTAATATACACGCTTAAAATGTCATTTCAGAGGCAGTTACTAGTTAAATGGACTGTTATTATGGACATCTAAAGAAGCATTTGACCCAACTCAAAAGCATTTCAATAATTACAAGAATAAGGTTTGTCAATTAAAAGGTGCAGTAAATTATTGTTTTTTATACATGTAATGTGGCAAAGAATAAGTCAGGTCTGATCTTTACAAAGATAAATCTGTTATACCCATCAAAATGAGATCTCAAAAACGGTACTCTTTTTTTCAGTCAATGCCAAGAACTGCAATAGCAGGCAATACTATTTATGCATTAGTAGAACACAAAAACAGTTAGTGTTACAGTAATATTTTATTAGCTTTCAAGTGGAAAAACACATTCCATATTTTAGCTGCCTTTGAACCCAGTCCTGCAGTCTTAACAGCCCAACAGGTATAAACAGTGACGCTGACTAGGACACAATCTTTTCTGAATTGCCATTCTATGATAAACCTGAAATGACTTCCTGCTGATCCAAAATTAATTATGGTCAACAAATAAAAAATATGCATGATTCCTACTCAAGAACACCAGCTATAATAATAAATACATTGTGCAATCCAGACATCAAAATAACTTCTTTTTCCCAGTAACCCATAAATAGAAGGCCAGCTTAGCTTGCCTTTAATGCTTTTTCATTGGCTATGATTTGGTCAGTTTAATACATAATTCAATCTGTCAGTGACTGTAGATTCATTCCACTGGTAAAGACTTTGCAGTAAGGTGACCTTTGGATAAAATACACTCATATACTGTATAACACTAATTAGGACCCTAACAAATTCACAGAGGCATTCAGAGTCCTCGTTCTCCCGTAACACTTGGTTTCCTACTTTTAATTTTAACTAAACTTTAAAGGAAAAATAGCTTTTTTTAATTACCGTATATACTCATGTATACGTCAGGTCTTGAAACCCGAAAAATCAATCATAAAACCTGCCCCCAACTTATACGGCCATTCAAAAATGCGATAGTTAATTTTTTTTTTTTTAACATCTTCTTGCCTCCACCAATCGCTCATCAATTTCTCAGACGCATCAAATTTTGTTGCAGCAGCACAGTTACCAATTTCTTTTGCTACTTCAACGACATTTAATTTAAAACGCTCCATCATAGATAAGGGATGCTCTTACGATAAAGGTGTATGAGAGTGTGAAATACAAAAAAACACAAAACAGTGCAAACGTCACTTTGGAATAGTTCGGGTATTACCGTGTGGTCATGTAGGCACAATACATAGAAGAAAAAGGCCATGTGCTCCATTGTTACTCTCTCAGGTGGCCATTAGCGTATCGCAATCTCTTGGACCAATAGTGTTAGTTTTCCGCATTCGACTAATACAACTGACATCATAAAATACCAGAAATTATACGATAAAATCAAGTCCCGACTTTTACGCAGGAGAACTTAAACCCGAGTATATACGGTAGGTAACTTTAGGTTTAGGAAAATGTTAGGGTAAACATTTGGTAACCTTAGGTTTAGAGGAACATTAGGGTAAATGTTAGGGTAACATTTACCATATATACTGTACTCATGTATAAGTCAGGTCTTGAAACCCAAAAAAATCGATCATAAAATCAGACCCGACTTATATGCCTGTTCAAAAATACGACACTTACATTTTTTTTTTGTTTTTTACATCTTCTTGCCTCCTCCAATCTTGCATCAGTTTCTCAGATGCATCGAATTTTGTTATAGCAGCGCAGTTACCAATTTCTTTCGGTACTTCAACGACATTTAATTTAAAACCAGCTTCATATTTTCTTCTGATCAAACGCTCCATCATAGATAAGGGATGCTCTTACGATAAAGGTGTATGAGAGTGTGAGATACAAAAAACACAAATCGGTGCCAACGTTGCTTCGGAACAGTTCGGGTATTGCTGTATGGTCATGTAGGCAGAGAGAGAGAGACACAAAGAGAGAGAGAGGTTAGGAGCAAACGTTGATACAGCGCATTGCCGCACCCACATAGAAAAAAATGGCCGTATGCTCCGTGGTTACTCTCTCAGGTGGGCGTTAGCTTATCATGATCTCTTGGACCAATAGTGTGAGTTTTCCGCATTTGACTTATACGACCGACATTATAAAAGACCAGAAATTATATTGTAAAATCAAGTCCCGACTTACCTGCGAGTATATACGGTAAATGTAAAATGAGCAGTACAGTATATACCTAATTCTGACTCAGTTTCAGAGACCGGATTCTGTTTCCAGCTTGGTCATGGCCTGTGTGTGGCAAAGATATAGTGTGAGGGGTGATCAGAAAGACTTTTGCCCGATATATTAAGAGAAACATCAGTTTAATCAAATTTTTAATGTAATCCCTATGAATACTAATAGATTTGTTATAACACTCGTGAAGTTGTTCTTTGGCACTCAAGTAACACATTTTGTCGTGCTTGTCCAACATCTCTTTTATAGCAGACTTGACATCTTCATCATTGGAATAACAAATCCCACGGATTTAGCTCCTCAGAGAGCAGGGTGAGGATGGCATGGCTTCAAAACCAGTACTTTACAGAGCAGCATCTGCACCTCAAACAGTGTGAGCAGGTTACTGTCGTAAAGCAAAAAAAGAGGATGACTAGCACCTTTCCACAAATTGAATCAATATAATATTGACTGGTAATGCTGACCTTCTGACGTACGTAATATTCATCTTCATTACATTTGTACACGTGATCTTACCAGCACTGGCTTAGATCTTACATTTCTTCAGTACAGGAGGATTACCATGCTTCCTTAGTGTAGAGTGTATTTGACCTCTGGACCATGGAGATTCTTAGGAAACGTGTCTCCGAGTTGGAATTAATTTCTTGCTCAAGATTGTCCTTGGAGCATTGGGTGGGTCAATGCTTCATTTCAGGAGTCAACATTCCAACATGTAGAGTCCTTGCTCCTGTTTAACTGCTCATGAAAAATGAAACCAATCCTTGTGTCTGCTGTCTCAGGCACAATCACCACTCTTCTGTTTTCCATGAAATTTCAATCCATAGTGGCAACATTTTTCTTTTCTGTGGTTGATGCTGAAGATTGTCCAGATCCTGGCTCTTCTTCGAGAGGTGCCCTCGCATTATGGTAGTCCATTTCTTTCCTATAGCATATGAAGCAATCTGGTCTTGATACTCACTGACAGGTTGAGAATGAAACTCCAAAAGCATAAATTCAGTGACAGCATGGACTTTGTCTCACTATTACAGTTTTGGTGTCAGTACTTTTTAAAAAATAATGTCTTTGTTCACGTACGCATAGTAGTGTTTGTTTTGTGTTGCCCACACAACGCCGTTAACTAAAATACCCACAGGTATTGTGATGGTCATGTGTAATATTATTGGAGAATAAGATTATAAAACAAGGAAGGACATGGAGGAAAGAGGCATTGAGTTTCAACCTTGATTTCATCTGTGAGAGAAATGTATCAGAGTTACGTCAGAATAAGCCATGCTTATATAGTATGGTCAAGAATAGTTGAATTCATCGAGCCATCATTTCCAGTCATGGTGAGAAGAGTTTTCTAACAGGACTAAAGTGTTTGTTTATTTCATATAAAAACTCAATTTGTTCTGGTTAATCTCATCAAACTGTGTTCATCCTGGACTTTAAATGTGCTGGAATAACATTGACTTTACTGTTTTGGGTGTCCATTTTGACCCGATTCGGAAAAAAAGAAACATACACTACAAACCGGAAATACTCTTTTTAAAGTTCAGGTTTGAAACTTTTTGATCATCCCTCATATGTCAATTAGCGGTTAGTAATTAGCTGAACAAGAATGAGGAATAATGTTCTGCTCGTGATTACTTGTCGCTGCAGCTTCTGTGGAGCTCTTTTGTGGGTTACATGAAGATTAAGCTGACTGATTGTAATGTCCTTCAGTTATAGCCGTTCAATGCCCCTTTCCTGAATGTTATCAATTGGACCTTCCTTTGTTAAAAACCTTTTTCTAGCAAAGCTGTGTATCATACATTCGATACTTAAAATCGTGGCTGTTGTCTCTAATGTAAATATGCATTTCTTTCAATGAAACCCTATGAATTGCCTGAGACTAGACAGTCCTAATTTTGATGCAGGAAACGCTTCCATAATGCAGAAGACATCTTTTAATGTCTGGAGCACAACTCCGAATGCTTTCATGAACTTGGTATGGCCCTGTTGACAACTAATGACAATGCCTCCAGTAAGCAATAAGTGCAATAATAAAGAAATGATTCTGTCATAGGTGAATAGACCCTAAGCGTCACCTTTATCTTAACCAGTGGAACATAAGAAAAGTTTCAAGTTACATATCACATATAACAATTTTAACTGAACAAATAATCACTTTAATTTTTTAAAAACACAGACTGTACCAGTTGTGTTTCTCTCACACAACAGGCGTTTATTAACAAGCCTTTTTACACTACAAATGACTGCAGGAAAAGGGGTCTCTTCTCCACAATTTGTTCTACTCATGCCGGGTGGCAGTTTCAACACTTCTGTAATTAATCTTTTCCAAAAAAAAAAAAAAAAGGCTCAAAAAAAGAACAACCTTTATTTGCTACAACTCCAAAAAACAATCTTAAGTTGGTAATATCTTGGAAGACACTTGTCTTTATATTGGAATGTCACATGAAATTATCAGCAATAAACAGTCTGCTGCCACAAAATAAAAATAAGGTAGTGAAATGAGTAAAAAGAAAAGGCTTACTATGCCAGTGCTGGTTCTAACTCTTTTTACTTTACTGAAAGGATTAATAAAATGTTTACAAATCATTAGGCTACATATTTACAGATTCTCAATGGTCAGTCAACAGTTCAAGTACAAGATGCTTTGCTACCATCTCTCTAAGAAGGGAAAAGGAGAGGGTGGAAAGGGTCCATAGGGCAGCTACAGTCAAACAGGAATATTGCTAGCAATGGTCTGCTGTTTACAGTCATGAGGTAAGGAAAGGGGTAGAAAGAGATATGAGTACTGTACAGTAGAAAGCTAGAATGGAAGCACAGCAGGTTCAGATATGCTTTGTAGAGCTGTAACAAAGATATTCCAGAGTGCAACACAACTGGCGTTATGCAATGAATTGACCAGTCACTACTTTCCCTCTCTCTATATTCATTTTTAACATGAACCACATTAAAGATTTTGGCTATTTAGTATATTGTAGAGGAGTGGATTTTGTGAGTATGGACCATTGTGCTGTTGTGCAAATGTATCAGACCTCAGTTTGCCTCATCTATTAGGATCCCAAAGAGAATCCTGTCATTGTAATCATTTTTTGTCATGTCCTGACAGACTGTGGACTCCTTGCAGGATAAAAGACGGTGCTTACTTCCGTTAATCACTTTGCTCTAAGGACACAGCAACTCAGTTTTGACAGAAAAATGGGAGTGGTATTCCCTGATGATACATTTTCACTACATTTGCCTGTGGTAGAGGGAGAGAAGTATTGCTTCATTCAAGGAGGTGTGCCACCTCATGAAATGAAAAGAAACCATATGTGCAAAGCAAAAAATTATTGCAATCGAGCTCCAGCCTCACTGGGTCACATGTTTTTGGGCCTGCACCAAATTAACATCACCCATCCATCCATTATCCAACCCGCTATATCCTAACTAGAGGGTCACGGGGGTCTGCTGGAGCCAAGCCCAGGCAACACAGGGTGTAAGGCAGGAAACAAACTCCGGGCAGGGCGCCAGCCCACCGCAGAAATTAACATCACTCTGGACCAAAAGTTTTAAATGCCTTTCAGACAGCCTGGGGGTCCCAATCCCTCCTAATCCATTAACAGCTGTGTGTGGTGGGCTCACAGAGGGACTTAAAGTGGAGAAGGACAAACAAACTGTGATCGCCTTTACTATACTATTGGCACGTAGACGTATCTTGCTCACGTGAAATAATCCTAACTCTCCTCTTTTACATCAGTGGGTAACGGATGTCATATAATATTTAAAATGGGAAAAATCAAATTCTCACTTAGAGGATCTGTGCAGAACTTTTTAAAAACCTGGCAGGATCTGATCAATAACATTTTAGAATAAGGATTTAAAGCACCAAGGAAATTAGATTCTCTCCCCATTTCTTTTTCTTCTCCATTTATCTTTATTTACTTATTAATTCATCTATTTACTTATTTTACTAGCTTTAAGTTTTATTCTGCTGGCCATGCTCTCTTTCTTAGAGGTGGGGGTTGATTTGTTTTCAATCCTATTTTTGTAAAAAAATGATCTATTTGTATGCAATGTTGTGTGATTACAATAAAATCAATAAAATTATAAAAAAATAAATAAATAAAAGAAACATAACAGCACTGTGTTCAGAATTCAGATTATATGGAAAGTGCCAATGGGGTTCAGTTGCCCTCCTAGTGGTGAAGGCCCAATCCAGATGTACAAGAAAAAGGAGGAATGCTGTAAACAAGTCTCAAGTTTTTGATGGATACAAGGAAATGCCATCCCACTTGTTAACACTAAAACATAAGTGCAGCTCCCTTTTTTAGCAAACTTGAGAGGAGAAATCTGTTACATACAGGTCTTTCAAAATGACACCCTATTAGCATTTGCCAGAAAGTCATGTCTATCTACTCTCAAACAACGGAGGCACAGATCAACACTCATCAACACCCTACCCAAGGGAGTAACGCTGAGAACAAAGTGAACCTACTCTAGAAGGCACATCATAAAACGTTTTATCTTTGAAGCACACAGTATAGAATAGCCTTTAAAATTCTCTGCACATCTGCAATTATTATAATTATCCTCCAAAATCTGTCTCAAGTGACAGGTAGAGGCAGACCATCTGGTGAAAACCACTCTCCTTTCTAATTTGTATCAATATAATAGGCAATATATGGAGAAGAGTATTCCTTGTGTCCAATTAGCAGTGAGATTGAGGGAAGATGCTCCCTTTTGTTTAATAAATAATGCAATTTTAAGTGCGTCCTGCATCCTAATCACGGCCACCCTATTTCGGTGATGAAGGCCTACAGTGGCTGATGACTTTCACCAACATTTATCCATCCATTATCCAACTCGCTATATCCTAACCACAGGGTCATGGGAGCCAGTCCCGGCCAACACAGGGCACAAGGCTGGAAATAAACCCCGGGCAGGGTGCCAGCCCACCGCAGGGCACACACACACGCATCAAGCACACACTAGAGACAATTTAGAATCGCCACCTAACCTGCATGTCTTTGGACTGTGGGAGGAAACCCACGCAGACACGGGGAGAACATGTAAACTCCACGCAGGGAGGACCCGGGAAGTGAACCCACAGATCTCCTAACTGCGAGGCAGCAGCGCTACCCACCTGCGCCACCAAGCCGCCCACTTTCAGCAACATTTATTTCAAAATTATAAACTGGCTTCTGTGTGTAACTAATCTCACAGAACGTTTAACTTATCACTAGCTACTTTCTGCAGTTCCCAAGGAGATCAAAATGCCTCTTATGCATTGTTTTTGGTCTCACACAGATATCTGAAGAACAAGATCCAATTTCAAATATGTTATTCAAAAAAATTTAACTTTCTGATTGAAAAGTTTATAAACATTCATACCATCAATGGTGCCAATTTACTGTACGTGTTTGTTAAGGAAAGCACCACATCTGTTCTATTTCATTGTAAATGACCTGTTTTACAAAATACATTGAAGTTAAAAATGATTAGTCAGTGCTAGACATTTGGGTTTCTGTTTACCTATAATTTATCCTTTATATATATATATACTGTATATCCCTTACAGAGCAGATAGTCTCTTTGATGGTTTTATTTTAAGAGAATTCGTAGAATAATGTACAGTTGTAGTAAATGAATTATGCATCATGCCTCTGAGTACAGATGGGCAAAGATTTTAATAAGGAAAAGACTCTTTGGCCTTTAACAGACAGACAGGTTATACTGTATATAATGAACACATGCAGCCACTGTGGCCTTCAGGGCCGAGAAAGTGGACTCCTGCCGTGGGTAATGATCACAGAAAGGGATACTTTTTAATAATAATTATTAGTTTTAGAAGCAAGTGTTACCACTGACAAATAGGCATACTTTTTATTTGAGGTATCCACAGTAAAAATGTGTTTACATGGAATTTACTCCTTAACTATAGTGTATTTTACTTTACTTTATTATGCATTGTTAATATGTATTTATATAGTAATTATGCTCTACTTTCATTGTACATGCTGTGTAAATGTAAAATTTTTAGCGTGTTTACATACTAATACTTCTCTATATACATAAGAAGGTGCCATGCATGCCTACAACAGAGTTACACACTAAGCACTCCTTCGGCAAACTGTATGTGTGACTACATTGAATGTTGTCCATTGTTAAAATATGCTTAATAAGTAACAGTTCTGTATTTATACTTGTAACTTCAAGGCAAACTGTGCATTGTTGTAAGGTAGTTACACAATAAATACGACAAAGTCACAGGTGTAACTACAGTGAGACGTATTCTTTGTCACAATGTTAATATATAACAGTTACTCAATGTAAATTTGCACAGTATTTACCTAATAATTACGTGGTAAGCCTTCCCTACCAACAGGTGTAATAGCAGTGTAAATTAGGCTTTGTTAAAGTGGACTTACATGGACTAACAAAATGGGTAGATGTTCACAATGGTTTGGAGATAAGTGTACTTAACTACACTCTGATTGCCTTTTTTCCAGAGTAAATATTACGTAACACTGCTTAGTTACACTGTACATGTGTAGGCACTTATTAATTACTATGTAAGTACAGTGTAAATATGAATATCTAATCTAAACTTCATAAACATGGTGCCATGACTGGAGTGTCTGTGTGTTGAAGGGTGAGGTAGACTTAAAAATACGGTAGCTCTGAGCCGAGTGAACACTGCTTCTCTGTACTAAACAACGTCTTGTGCAAATTAACATGGAAATGACGCACCAGCTCTACTCTACCCACTGAACAACATGGCCACTGTCAGTAACGCTCAAATTAATGATTGTTGCTGCAGATAATCTGAATTTCTAGCAGTCAGTATAATAATCAACAATACTTGCAGTAAGAAAAATGGTTTTTAAAACACATGATTTTTATGTGTATTTTATTCAATAGGCTAATTGTATACTGTAAATATGACTAAATGACATACATGTGACTGAGTCATTTTACCTACTATTTAATGGAATTATCATTTTAGTGACGGCTTAATCTATGATTTTGGCTAGAAGATGTTCTATTCTGACGCGGTGACCTAACTTCACGTGATATGAATTTTGCACTAGGACCAGCTTAAGGATTCCTAAAATTAAGTAAGGGAATTGTGACATTTGAGTTGCCGATTCGATTAAGGAAGAAATGGAGAATTTCCTGAAAGGTAGCGTGAGAAATGAGCTGCAGCATAAACTAAAAAAATAGATCAATTAAAAAGGACACAATAAAAGATTTCTTGCTTTAATCTGTCCATCTGCTACGCATGCAGTGCATTTTAACTAGCAAATGCAAAAAGCATTGAAGCTCGGTGCCCTAACATATCAGACGCAGTGATTGGGATAAACCGCCCGACATAAATAACAAACACTTTCGAGAATAAAAAAATAGTCTTAATTTGAAGAAAACTCAAGACCACACAGTTCATTGAGCTTGCATGCTTGTGTGTTGGCTAGCAGCCTAATAGACCTGATGCACAATTAAACTTGCAAGTTTGCTTTATCTCAGATGGGGAAAATAAAAAGAGAAGAAATTTAGGTGAAGCGCTTGTACATTTCATATCCACATGCATTAACGGAGCCATAACAGCAGTCATTCCACATTGCAGTGTGTGTGTTTTTTTTTCTGTTCATCTCAATGTAGGTGTCAAACAAGGAGACACCAATTTGTGTTTCAAAGTGAGGAGTGGGGGGGTTTCGGCTGGCAGGGCGTCTTTGTTACAGCTCTGGCTGGAGAAGTTTTTGCTGAATGCGAGGTGCGTGTCGCTATGGCAGTACCTGCTCCTCTCGAAGAGCCTGGAGCTTTTTCGCTTTGCTCTGCCGGTAATACTCCATGATCATCATGGCAGCATAGATTTTTCCCACTGTCAGATCGGTGGCTGAAAAGACAAATAAAAGGAAAATGTAGAATCAGTTTGAATCCTAAATCTGTCTTGACTTCAATGGGCACAAAATAAGAGCAAACCCTGTTTTTTTAAATATCATGTACTATCATGCATATACCCAGCCACACGTGGGCATAATAAAAAAAAAAAATCTGCTTTTCTACAAACTGTAGGAGGGACCCTGTGTAAACCGAAGAAACAAACACAGACAAGGGGACAATGAAACATTTTGAAATGAAAAGGCGTCTTTGGACTCACATTTATGAGGAGTAACAAGCAGGTCCAGCGTTTTCTGGGACAGGTTTGGCCAGATTGCCATCATTTCTTTCCTCAGTTCAGAATCCATTTGGTGTTTGTCTGCTCCACCTGTTTATTTCATAAATAAAAGTGCTTGAATACTCACAAAAATGTGATTGCATTAGAGAAGGTTCAAACATGAAGTTGAAAAAGGCCTGGTTGAGAGGAAGAAATATCAAATTTGTAAAGTGATTTCTGAAAATTTCCATAAATTTAAAAAAACTGACAATGGCCATAACCGTTCAGGTGCAACTGGGCGACAGACAACTCAGTGGAATCCTTTACCAGTTAGGTTCATAGAGATTTTTTAATGATATTTAAACGACAACGTAGGGTGCTGGAAAATCCACAGAATCACCTGCTTTATGAGAGAGATAGATAGATAGATAGATATGAAAGGCACTATATGATAGATAGAT
>JANRMT010062827.1:6274180-6291482 GCA_026402145.1 Polypterus bichir lapradei
GATAGATAGATAGATAGATAGATAGATATGAAAGGCACTATATGATAGATAGATAGATAGATAGATATGAAAGGCACTATATGATAGATAGATAGATACACGTTGAGAGTAAAGATATTCCTTAAGCTGTACTCGCAGGTCACCTTTTGTATTCTAAATATTGTTATCATACGATTACAATCAATACAATTTATATCAAGGATTAGCAATTTTGGTTGCAGAAAATAATGTAAGATACAGTTTGTTCCATCTGCAGAATAAAGTTTGTTCGTCAATTATATACATTTATTTTCAACATTTTAAATCACGTTGTCATTTAAATCTCTTTGAACCTAACTGGTAAAGGATGTCGCCGAGTTGTATTTTGTCAAGTTGTTTCTTCGCCGAATTGTCTTTTGGCGAGTTGTCTTTCGCCGAGTTGATTGTCGCCCAGTTGCCACCGAACCAGCAATAACGTTATCAACATAATGATAAAAATAATCACTGAAATTTATGGTCTCCAGCTAATTCTGTTTTTCTTTTCATTACAAATGTGTTCTGCAATTTTGCAGGTAAGGAAGACAGATGTTTTGAGGTAATTTAAAGTGGCGATATCTTTCCAGTTGATTAGCAGGTTGACAGTAATAACCTTTACACCTATAAACAGTGTATTTTGGTCATATTTTCTATTGTATAAACATTCTATATGAACAAATATATACAAGTAGTCAGTCTGTCAGTGTCCAACCTGCTATATCCTAACTACAGGGTCACGGGGCTCTGCTGGAGCCAATCCCAGCCAACACATGACGCCAGCCCACTGCAGGGGACACACACACACAAACCAAGCACACACACTAGGGACAATTTAGTATCACCAATACACCTAACCTGCATGTCTTTGGACTGCTGGAGGAAACCCACACAGACACGGGGAGAACATGCAAACTCCACGCAGGGAGGACCCGGGAAGCGAACCCAGGTCTCCTAACTGTGAGGCAGCAGCGCTACCACTGCGTCACCGTGCCGCCCATTATACAAGTAGTGTCAACTCAAAAATCAACAAAATGGACTAAGTGATGTCCAGAAGTGTGCTCTAAACATAGATGAAACAGTTACAAGGAACACTTTATTATTAGTCTAACACAGTACATTCGAAGGAATATGCAGGAAGGGCTGCTTTCTTCATAACATTAGAGCATTTTTTGGACTATAATCAGTGAAACAAAGGACACAGCATTGTAGCATGTAGTATAGCTGGCTATACCTGTTGTTAGGATCAATTTCAGCAGAACTCCAAAGAGCTCTGAACGTCTTCCCAGTTATGAATAGCAGTACTCAATCAGTGCTACTCATTAAGTATTTACAGAACATAAAGGCCAGTGGTGAACAAGTCTAGATGACTTTTTCAAGGGAAATTTATTTCCATCACCATAAGTACGGCATTCAAGCTTGCAGGGCTCATTTTACTTTCCTTATACTGTATAAGACAGAACTTATAGAATGAGGCGTCCATAAAGGAATTTCACAAAATTCTTGTCCAGGATAACAATTTACCTCATCTCAGAATAGCTGGAAGAAAGTTAAAGACTGACCAACCATATATGATAGATAGCACTTTTTGGTTCCAAGGACAGGCCACAATTGACATCATCTTAGCAGAGGAGCCCACATAGCAGCAGAAGTGCACTACACTAAAAATGAACCTATACATTCAAGACCAGTTCAAGCTTTCCAGTTACATACCCTTGGCTATCTTAATGTCAAGTGCTGTCCTGATTAAGGCCATTAGTGTTGAGTTGAAATGGACCGTGTTGTCATCAGCAACTGGCAAATCCATTCGTAGCAGTCTCTGAAAGAGCCATTCAAAAAAGGTGAAATGTGGATCCTTCTTCAAAGGAGCAACTGAACTTAAGCAAGAGGGGGCAGTTTACTGGCTGGCTTATCCAGTTTTTGTTTTTTTTTGTGTTTACTTGTCCTCTGCAAGAAAAGCTTATAAACTATGAAAGCTTTTATTGCGGATCAGTTTGTTGGTTTGTTGAAAATACAAATAATATGCTGGATCAAAAAAGGATGATCACACAATTCAAAGGAAATCACCCTTGTTAGGGACAAAAATGGGTAGGGGCCTGTTCAACATTAGTGACACAAATAAATCAAAATATGAAAAAGGGATGTACAAGCAGTATTCCTATAAAATATTGAGATATTAGGTATTATGCTTACTGAAGTTTACTAACTGGCAGGACACCCTTGAGATAAAATCCTACAGCCTTTTAAACTAGGAACATTTAAGGAGGCATTTCTGGCTAATATCTCATCATCTCCTGGATTCTCGGCCTTCTCTTGTATGTTAATGGCAATCACCTCACACTGCAGGTAAGCAGCATTTGGAAAATTCATACATATCATTAGTATTTATTACTTTATATTTATCCTTACTAATATTTCTGACTCATAATTTTGTCCTTAACTAGTAATACAAGGTGGGATGGGATTGTAGACCTTGTAACTTCACCCAGCTGCCCTGTACCTTTACTCTCCCCATGAGTCTGGAATATTAAAATGTAATCCATTAATAAAGCTTTCATTCCTTTATTTACATATTAATTGTATACAAGAATGCTGTGGCAGATGACCAGGGACCTGGATAGGGGCAATATCTCCCCTGGGCGCAAGAGGGCAGCCCCACTGGATTTCATCAAGGGCCATGGATACAGAGCTGGGGAGCTCAACCCTGTGTGGACCCCTGGCCACCACCAGGGGGCGCCTGGACAGTCCTGGAGCCAAACCAGGAACTGTGTATGCCCGGAGTGCTTCCGGGTGCAAGGGCAGCACTTCTGCCAGAAGACCATCACCGAGCACCTGGAGCACATCCGGGGCGGGATAAAAGGGGCCGCCTCACTCCATTCAAGAGGCCGGAGTCGGGTGAAAGAGGACGGGGAGAGAGAGAGGGCGAGAAAGGAGTGGAGATGGCTGAAGGAATAAGGACTGAGTACGTTGTGGTTTGTGAGCGCTATTGTGTGTTGTTGAGATACAAAATAAACGGTGTGTGTATTTTGGACATCGTGAGCCTCAGTGTCTGTCTGTGTCCAGGCTATCTTTCACAATGCACAGTAAATGATGTTTATTACCATCTTAAGTACTCCTCTCATAATGGACAATGAGGAACATAGACAGTGGTGGCCATTCAACAGGCAGACATGGGCTTTACAGGCCAGTGGTTACAGATTCCCCACAATTGTTACACACAATGCAAAATGATGCTCCATGTGTTATATGTAAAATAATGCTTCTCCGCTTTGTGGTGACTGTTTTACAGGCACTGTGGTCTTCTATGGGCTAAAACAATGTGGTGTACATACCGCATAAAACCCCAAAAATAACAAATTCAGTTCAAACCCCAGTTATATAAATTAAAGAATGTTCTTCATCTTAAAGATGGCACTTAAAATAATTATGGATTGGCGGTGTCTACAATAAGGGCACAATAGCCACACTGTGCTTTGGGCATCGGAATATAAAACACAATGCTTCTGGTTCTGTCTCAACATATGTATATCGATTGTTTAGTTTGTTAGGGCAACAGAATTCTTACTCAAGTTTGCCCAAAGTAAAGCAAGTAAACTCATAATACATATAAACAGCTTGGAAACATGCATTTCCCGACAAAATGGTGATGGTGAATAAAATTTGTTACTTAGCCATTTTTAAGCACTGACTTGTCAGATATGGGCTGGAGTGGAGTTTGGTCTCATTTGTGTCACAGTCGGATTAATCAGAGATGGTCGGGTACTGCAAAAGCAGTCATTTGTCTCCTTTAATGAAGACTACTAGAAGAATCACAAGATGTGGGAGAAATTACAGTACAGTGACTTTGTGAACCATTTATTCTGCCATCCTCCAAATATAACAATATGGAGAAAATTCTACTGTGTATTAGGGTGTTCACTTTAGAAATGTGCTTCCTTGCTAGTCTGTTTTTATTTGTTCATCACTGAACATGTTTAATCAGAGTTGCGGTTGTCTTATTATTTAAAGCCTGTTTAATCCTATTTTAGCAGCATCATTGGTGAGGCAGGAACCAAACCTACACAGGGCATCAGTACATGACAGGGCACACTCACAAATACACCTTAAATTCACTCACAAGAGGCATCTTTGGGATATGGGAGGAACAGAGAGAACATGCAAATGCCACATGGACAGTGACCACGCTAGGCCTGAACTCCGATTCCAGGAGCTTTGAGAAAGCAGCCCTGAGCAGCACTGCGAAACCGTACCTGCTCATGTCTGGCTTTAACAAATCAAAAATTGAGCGAGAACAAAGTGACTCTGACAGCAAACATATTATGTTATAACATCGTGAACAATCTAACAGACAGACCTCAGTATGTGCGTCTCGGGAACTGCAGGTCTGACATTGTGGTCAGCAGCACAGGAGCGCCGCAGGGGACTGGACTTTCTCCGGTCCTGTTCAGCCAACATACATCAGACTTCCAATACAACTCAGAGTCCTGCCACGTGCAAACGTTCGCTGACGACACTGCTATCATGGGCTGCATCAGGAGTGGGCAGGAGGAGGAGTATAGGAACCTAATTAAGGACTTTGTTAAATGGTGCGACTAAAACCACCTACACCTGAACACCAGCAAAACCAAGGAGCTGGTGGTGGATTTTAGGAGGCCCAGGCCCCTCATGGACCCCGTGATCATCAGAGGTGACTGTGCAGAGGGTGCAGACCTATAAATACCTGGGAGTGCAGCTGAATGATAAATTGGACTGGACTGCCAATACTGATGCTTTGTGTAAGAGAGGACAGAGCCGACTATACTTCCTAAGAAGGCTGGCGTCCTTCAACATCTGCAATAAGATGCTGAAGATGTTCTATCAGAAGGTTGTGGTGAGCGCCCTCTTCTACGCGGTGGTGTGCTGGGGAGGCAGCATAAAGAAGAGGGACGCCTCACGCCTGGACAAACTGGTGAGGAAGGCAGGCTGTATTGTAGGAATGAAGCTGGACAGTTTGACATCCGTGGCAGAGCGACGGGCGCTGAGCAGGCTCCTGTCAGTCATGGAGAATCCACTGCATCCACTGAACAGGATCATCTCCAGACAGAGGAGCAGCTTCAGTGACAGACTGCTGTCACCGTCCTGCTCCACTGACAGACTGAGGAGACCCCACACTATGCGACTCTTCAGTTCCACCCGGGGGGGTAAACATTAAACGTTAACATTATGCAAAGTTATTGTCTGTTATACCTTCATTGTTATCACTCTTTAATTTAATATTGTTCTTTATCAGTGTGCTGCTGCTGGATTATGTGAATTTCCCCTTGGGATTAATAAAGTATCTATCTATCTATCTATCAATCATATAGTGCCTTTCACATTATCTATCTATAACAGTATGACAGGATGTTACAGTTGAAAAAAGGCTCCATAAAAGTAGAAGCCACCTTCACAAAATATCCTATTTTTTATTTTTTGATTTATTTGCGTCAAGTAAAGGCCTGTTTATTAACACAGTTAGTCCAACAGACTCATTTTATACGCAGGAAGCTGTGATGTCCAATCTCTGTTTAGAACAAATACATTTTGGAGGTCAAAAATGATGTTCTGCCCGGCAGACTCGTCTGATGTTTGGCCGGATAACCCCTCTTGCAAAGTTCACTATTGTCAAAAGAGAAAGAAAAGAGTAAACACAATGAGCAGTGATTCATTGTTCCATAGTACCGTCAGTTGTGTGACATTCAAGTACTAGGAAATGCAAACTTTATCATCACACTAAGGATGCATTATCTGTGCAAAAAAAAACAAAACCAAAAACAGAAATAAAAAAGAAACAAAACTCATGTCAAACCATATTGAACGGCAAACAAGACGAGTTGGCAAGCCATGCAAGAAAGCATGCGTCATGCAGCACTGGAACTTTCCACAGGACAAGCAGTTGTGCAGTCGTACACAAAAGCGTCTACGGATAACACACTGAAATTCATTCATAGCTCTGCTTATCAAGTGCTATCCAGATTTTGGATCTCTCAATGCAATGGTGCATCCTACAGGGGATTAAGAGCAGCATTCACTAAGTGGTTTGATATAGGGAGATGGGCACAGGTGGTGCATTAGGCTACATTAGGCTGAAGGCTATGAGATGGTATTAAGGGTTTGTATCACTGTATCAAGAGAGGTGTTTCGTGTCATTAGCAGGTTCAGAAAACAGCAGAGAGAAGAGAAAGAGAGAAACTTGGGAGACACAAAAAAAGGACAAAAACAAAGAAAGAGAAGAGAGATAAATCTAAACTGAAAAGAGAGGAAGCTCTACCACCATGCCGCTGATCATGTCCAAACACAGCGTCCTGCCTGAAGACATTGCGTTCATGAAAAATAAAAGTGAGCATTGAGTATGTAAGCACTGCTTAGAAATAAACAGCACCTTAGGTCTTATTTTAAGCTTTTCAGGTTAAAAGGATCAAGTTGTGTACAATAGCAGACCATGCCATTGTTCAATTTTAACAAAAGATCGTTACTGAAGGTAACTGGTGTTGGAAAATCATTCAGAATTACAGAACCTCCATACCAAATATACTTGCTTTCCCGCTAGGAGGTAGGCAGGTAGTGTTATACACAGCCTGTCCGTTTAAACTCGCATCCTAATCCATGTAGAGTTGGGACATTCACTTCTCAGAGGGTTGCAGTGTTGGCAGATTTTCATTCCAGCCCTACTGTTAACGTTAGGCTGCATTACATCCATCAAAGTGAGTATAAACTTATCAACAAAGGTCACATTTTGTAACAATGGATTCTGTTTTGGAGAAGAGATGTGCTGGGCAGCCTGGCTGCAGCTAACATGTGAGACGTTTTCAACATCTAATAGTGGGGCAGGACAGCAGCCATAATTGTCGTCAGACCCGAACCTCCACTACTACTCCATATTTGCATGACCCCCCCCCATCCCACTTCTATTGCCCTTTTGGCTGTAGAATACAGAGGGGGACTTCCCAAAGCAGACAAACATTTTCTTTTTGGTTGTGATGGGGCAAGGTCTCAACCCAGGGTCATATTGGGGTTGGGATGTTTTGGTTACTATGAGCTTTGACTTATTCTTGGTTTGTGGCTAAGAATGCATCATTTGTGCTGGGCTAACTGAGACATATTATCTGTCAGTTTGTTCTCCCTTGCTAATCACGTTCTTTCAGCCTTCCAGTCTGCCAATAGGAATTCGCCAGGCTGATAGGGTGGAGCATTTGAAAAAAAAACTGCTGAAAATTCATTACTTTGACACGGCTTTCTCATAGCTTCATCTTAGTCTAATCCTGACGCTCTGTATATTCAATGAATTATCATTATTATTCATGGTATTCACATTCAAAATCCGTACTAACCCCTACTTTCTCTTCTGTTCTTTTTCCGGCTTTCGCCACCACCACCTGATCAAAGCACCGTGATGTCCCTACACGGATGGTTTAAAGGCCTGAAGTCCACATAACCATCATCATCAAGTTCTTCCATGAGAACCCTGAATACCAGGAGGACTGATTAAGGTCATTTATGTTAGGTAGAATGCCTAGAGGGGGCTGGCCGGGTGGTCTCGTGACCCCTGAAGATTTTGTTTTTTTTCTCCAGCTGTCTGGAGTTTTTTTTCTGTTTTTTCTGTCCTCCCTGGCCATCTGACCTTACTTTTATACTTCCCACTATATCCTAAGTACAGGGTCATGGGGGTCTGCTGGAGCCAATCCCAGCCAACACAGGGCGCAAGGCAGGAGACAAACCCCTGGCAGGGTGCCAACCCACTGCACGGAACTTACTTTTATTCTGTTAGTGTTCCCTTATTTTAAATCTAATTTATTTTGTCTTTTTTCTTCATCATGTAAAGCACTTTGAGCTCCATCATTTGTATGAAAATGTGCTATAGAAATAAATGTTGTTGTGTTGTTGTTTAATGTCCAATCCATATCTCCTCAATCTCTTCTTTGGTAGTTCTCAGGGTTTGTATGTTATTCACTTCCTTTGGAAAGGAATAAATAACGATTTCACCAGCATGACTTGCTGTTCTGATCTTACATTGGTGATATCCTTTTCCATCACTTTTACTACGGTCAATCTGTCAGTGCCCAGGGCGTCTCCATACTTTAAGTGCACAGAACTGTTTCTTGTGGGATGTGCAGGTCAGCTCAAGAGCTCTAAATTCTTTCTTACTTAACCCTGGAACTCCCATTTACTTCATCGACAAACCTCTTTGGTCAGCTTTAGAGACGTACTTACATATAGCGTCAACTTTTAATATCAAGTCTTGGCTAGAAGTTAAAAAAGTTAAAATGTAGTAAAAAAAAAAAAAAAAAAGCTAAAAAGTCCTACAGCTCAACTTTAGTGTTGTGGCAGCTACTTACACACTGGAATTCTTTTCTCTTTTTAGGGGGCTTCACCTTCAAATCGAGGCTGGAGACCCACCTGTTTTCTGTTGCTGCCAAAACTGCCATCCACTCATTCATTTTCTAAACCTGTTTCTTTATCGTAATATCACAGATCTGATGATCAATTAAAAAACTGTATTCTGATTTTTATGACTATCCTATTATGGTTGGAAGGCAGCCAGTTTATAAAGAAAAGAGATATAAGCAAGTGCCATGATACTGCAAGCTCCTAGTCAGCATTACACTAATCTGTATATTGTGGGCCTGCTTTTTTTGTAAATTAAAATAAAAAGTAAGAGAATGGGCAAAATAGAGTTATGTTTATTAAAATCAAAAAGGCAGGAACTCTGATCTGTCTCTGACCTATACGAAGACAAAGAAATATGGAAAAGTCTCCTTAAGCTAGAATTTCAGTAACGATCGACTTAGTTGGAATGAATGCCAGCTGACACTGCAGACCTTCAGGGACCCAAAATCTACAGTACGTGGATCGCTACAGGGATACGAACCACAGTAATGGATTTTAAGGAGGGATCTGTTTTCTAGTGCAACATTAACCACCAGACACAATCAGAAAATAGGACATGTGGATACTCAGTTGATGGCCTGCTATTGCCCTTTATTAAGGCATATACTGTACATAATTTATCCTAGAAGAAATCTGTAATGGACAACTGTGGGCCAACCATACATAATTATATCTTGTTTTTATGTCTATTGTAAAATTTCCATTTTGCCAAAGGTTTGGAAGGTATTTAAAAATGGTGGGTTTACACATAACATTGTCTAGAAGGGGACAGAACAAGCAGGGTATAATTTAGGGAAGGACGGGAATGGCCATTTCAGGAAAGAGGCTGATAGGAGTAGACATGGATATCAACAGCTGGAGATTAGCAGAGATTAAAACAAAGTGAATTATAACAGGGCCAGTAAATGCAGACTGAGACGATGTTCACGAGAACTCTTCACTTCATGTTATTTTATATTTGATTTTTCAGCGCTAGAGAAAATGGGCTCTTCCATTTGCTGAAAAATGTCCTGTCAGTCAGGTCATGTTAGGGAGCATGCACTGGTACAGCGCGTTGCTGCACCCACCACACGACGAAACAGCTCAGTGTCCCAGTTGGCAGCCCACCAGGCAGACACACGGTCCAGTCCCACCCTCTGGAAATGACCCTCTATCTGCTGCAGCCAGGTGTTACGTGGGTGACCCTTTGGCCTGGTCCAGCCACTCGGGTCCCCAACAATGAGGGTCCTGCGAGTCGGATCACCCTCTGGGAATCACACCACATGGCCGTAGTGCCGTAACTGACGCTCCCTCACAATGCAGGTCATGTGCCTCATTTGGGACTTCATGAGCAACAGAAAGTCAAACCAGCCATACCCAAGCACTATCCGAAGAGACCCAGTACCAAAGGAGTCCAGTCTTCGTCTCAGGTCACTGGATAGCGTCCATGTCTCGCAACCATATAGCAAGACAGGAAGCACCAGGACTCTAAAGACTTGGACCTTCGTTCTTTTGCATAAGCTATCTGAAGCGCCACACACCCCTTTGCAGCGACCTCATGACCCCCCATACTCTCAAATCCATCTACTGACATCATAGGAAGAGTCACCGGACACACGAATGTCTCTGCCGAGGTCAGTAAACCTCTCGACGAGGTCGACACTCTCTCCACAAACAGACACACTGCCGATGGCCGTGCCCAAGAATTCATTAAAGGCCTGTCAGTACTACAAAGAAATTATAGTATTAAATTAAAGACTTAAAGTTATATATGAAAGCAATGTAAATGGTTACTTTAATACTTTAAGTAAAACTAATTTTGTACTCTGGCACTTTTGCTGTGTATATACACAAATCAGTTATTCTGAATAAAAAGAGGAGCTTTACATTTATGTGTATACTTAGTTGTATATGTTTAAGAAGCTGCACTGGAAATTAGTTAGCAATTCCCTCACCTTTTATGACAATTTATCCATTTATTGAACTATGATGGATTTTTTTCAGACATACAGAGAGCTCTTTAAGATTTTTCAAGGAAGGAGGACCTCTGCAGGCTGTGTAACTGTTGCACACACATGCAGAAGGGCTGGTGGGGTCCCTCTGGCTCATGGCCATAAGATTAGTATTCTATAGACTGTGTTTCAGCATTACTGGCATAAGTGAAACCAGCCTTAAATTAAAAAAAATAAATCTGACTACATAAAAATGTTATACTGTAGCCAATAAATCACTTAATAGTGTGATATAAATTAGCAGGCTTGGAGACCAAATTTAAAAGCAAAAAACTACATTTCCAGGAACAAGGACACTATCACGGGAACACAGGAAAGGGTGAAGTCCTGTAAGCTGCACTGCCAGCAAGAAAAAGGTGCTGCCTTCTCCAGATGAGTATTAGGTGGGGCACCACAATGCGTGTGAGACCGCGATTATCCTGAGATATTCCACGAAAATGAGAGTGTGTCCAAAAAAGAAAAGCCGAAATGGAAGCACTTTCTTGTTGCTAGAGGCACAGAATTTCAGAAAGGAATTTATGGTGTCATATTTAGGGGCTTCAGTTTCAACATTGATTTCTGGCTCTGGTTCTGTTTTTTTGTTTTGGATTCGGCGGCCTCAATGGCCTTTCTCAGTTCACTGTTTGCACATCTTAATTGAAGTGTTCTCTGACTTCCCATACCATCCCCTTACTTTCTAACGCTACCCTTCTGATGGTATAGCAACTGGTCATATACCTATAGTTTTAAGAATAGCAACTGTTTTCTTTTTGTGTGTTAAATCCATCCATCTATTATCCAACCCGCTATATCCTAACTACAGGGTCACAGGGGTCTGCTGGAGCCAATCCCTGCCAACATAGGGCGCAAGGCAGGAAACAAACCCTGGGCAGGGCGCCAGTGCACCACAGGGTGCGCACACACACCAGGGACAATTTAGGATCGCCAGTGCACCTAACCTGCATGTCTTTGGACGGTGGGAGGAAACCCACGCAGACACGGGGAGAACATGCAAACTCCATGCAGGGAGGACCCGGGAAGTGAACCTGGGTCTCCTAACTGCGAGGCAGCAGCGCTACCCACTGCGCCACCATGCCGCCCTATGTTAAAATCCATGAAGGATCAATAAAAGAATCAACCTTAAAGTACCACATTAATTTAGAGATTGGTGGATTTTGGTAACACTGAGCAATTCAGATCTGCCAGTTTAACATATGGGAAGGATTAACTGCTCACTGCACAGAGCTGTTCAGTATGTAAAAAGCAATGTACTGTGGGCTTCTTCATATGGAAACATTTTCTTGATTGAAAAAATGTAAAAAGTTGTAAGGAGGCAGAGTTAAACTGAACTAAACCCAGAGATCCCTGAAAACCTCAAAAGAGATGATACCATGCTTAAGCTCACCCAGGAGCTTGACAAAGCATCAGTCTTATTATTTTAAAAGAGGTTATGCCTGGCTACTAGTTCATAATGATAAGCTGGAATTCAACATATGGAAGTTGCTAAATTTGCCTGACCGAATTATAAGCCCAGGACTTAAGCGCTCAAATGAATGGTGTGAGTGGACGATCTGCTGTGGCTGTGCAGCAGCAAACTTCACTAATGAAAAAGATGACACTTAAAATTTTCTCCATTAAAGAAGACATGAAGAAAAATGAATCTTCCATGAATCTGATTATGCTTTGTATGCTTTTGGCATATTTTTGAGATAACCTGCATGATTGGTTCAGGTTTTAGTATATAAAAAAACAAAAAGGGTGAGGGAGAGGGTAGGGGTTTAGCGGGGTTACGTGCATTAATTACAGAATCTCTGAGATTCCACAACTTCCTATCACAATATATTTTTCATATTTTTTATTAATTATCTGCTGGGGATATGGGCAGAAATAATCTCCTTTGTATTTATGATATGTAAATATTTTTTTTCTAAAATTGTACATCAGCAAAAATATTCGCAAAAATAACTCAAGATTAAGAGCTACTATGAGCTACATTTGCTTTTGCTCATAACTACAAATCACTGGCAAACTAGAAAACACTTACTGGAACACACCAGCTCATTTTACAATTCCCTTACATTGGTGCTTGTTCATGTTGTACACTGACACTTACATTTATGATATTATTATCAATCTATTTCCACCTACCTGTCACTTTTAATAGGATTAAAGTTCAAACCACTGATGAATCTGCCTGGCCTCTTCATAGAAATGAGTTAGCCAATGGTATCAAGTGGCCATTCCTGGCACAAGAAAGTGTTTCAGAAGTAAACATCTTTACGCCAAAGGCAACTGACAAAAATCAAAATATATACTTTAACGACTTTGCACGACAGAGCCAACCAAGAATAACAGCATCAGGTTAAGAATGATGGTGTTTAGGCTCAACAGTGTTAAATGAGGTTTCCACACCTTTGGCCAAAAGTGCATCTGATTTGTATGTCAGCTTTATAGACAGTGTCTGAAAAATTAAATTATAAAATAAGGTAATAGTTATCAACAAGAGGAAATCTTCATACATCTAACAACAATTTCTTCTGAATTACATAACGTCTATTGAGTATACTAGGAAAAGGTAACTTCAATATCTGCGCGTAGGGCAGATGGAATTTACATTAGTGTGGTTTCACAGTATGAGAGGCCTGTGACTGAAGCAATCATTTTTGGTTACACCTTAATTATAGAAATAGATCTGCTTTATTAAATGCTGCACGTTTAAGACATGCTGTAGAGACTGTGTAATGAACAAAGAAGTGCAGTACTGGTGTATACTCAAGTCAGGTTGGGGAGCATGCACTGGTACAGTGCATTGCCATACCCACTACACGACGAAACAACTCGGAATCCCAGTTTGCAACCCTCTATCTGCCACAGCCAGGTGTTACATGGGCAACCCCTTGGCCTGGTCCAGCCACTCGGGTCCCCAAAAATGAGGATCTTATGAGCTAGATCACCTTTGGGGGCCGTAGTGCCATAACCGACGGTCCCTCACAATGCAGGTAATGTGCCTCATTTGTGACTCCATGTGCAACACAAAGTCAAACCAACGGTACCCAAGCACTATCCGAAGAGAGGCAGTATCAAAAGGAGTCCAGTCTTCGTCTCAGGTCACTGGATAGCGTCCATGTCCTTTTGCAGATTTAGGGAGCGCCACACACCCCTTTCCAGCGACCTCATGACCCCCCCATGCTCTCCCAATCCATCTACTGACTTCATACGAACAGTCACTAGAGTCATGAATGTCACTGCCGAGGTCAGTAAACCTCTCGACGAGGTCGATACTCTCTCTGCAGACAGACACACCGCTGATGGCCGTGTCCAAGAGGTCATTAAAGGCCTAGATGTTGGTTTTTAACCAGGACAGCCGCAAGCCCAGACACTCACTCAGACTCCTCACTCAGTCTCTCGAGCGCCACAATCAGAGCCTCCATTGACTCCACGAAGATCACAGCATCGTCAGCAAAGTCAAGATCCGTGAATCTCTCTTCACCAACAGAAGAGTGACCCCCCCAACACCCAGTCCATACAAGCACTGAACACAGTAGGAGAAGAACACACCGCTGACGAACCCCTGGTGTATACTGCATTCATAAATATACTAAAAGTGATTGTTAACATACTACACATACTCCAAATAAAGATTAATATCCTATTGCTTTGATGCACACACCGCAGTTAATTGCAGATACTGGCTCCTGTTTAATTCACTGAGGTTATTTTATTGTTGAATTTTAGACAGAGAAATAGGTTGGGTCAGCAATGGATATAAAGGTTTTGAGCATGACTGCTCTATTGGCTGCAGAGCTTTAAATATTTTATATATTATATATATATATATTTAAATATATATATATAGAGAGAGAGTAAAATATCAATTTGTAAGAATTAATAGCAATTTTATCATAAACTTTATTAGACTAAATAAGGTGATTCAATATTTATATCAAAGGGATTCCTCTCCTCCATTCTCTCATCACTTAAAAAATACAGCATGTGATTTCACCCGAATGCTTCCCCTGATACAGAAATGAACTGATGAGACTTGTGAAGGGGGATACATTCGCATGAGCAAGTAGTGAGTGAAGCTGGTGGTCTCCAGTCCTGCCAGTATTTAGCAAAAGACAGAATTGTATACATTCCTCACAGAGACGTTTGTTCAGTCAGGCTATGCAATATGAGTACCAGACACAGACTATAACCAGGGTGGGTCGGTTTATAGCCTTCATTCCAGGGCTCAGTGAGGTTTGATAGTTTTCATTCCATTTGTCAGCTCTCAACTGCCGCTTACCTGATGTAAGCTTGTGGTAACTTGACGATCCTGGATCATTTCATATTACTTATTTAATGTAACTGACAAATAAACCTGCATACTCTTATCATTTAGCCGAGACAATACTAAATCATTTGTCAATCAAGCAGCGTGTTACAGTTGTATTGTTTCCAAGTAGATAAAAATAATTGAGAGTTTAAAGGTGGAATGAAAACCAAAAGACACTGCTGTCCTTGAGGACTGGATTTGCTCACCTAGGTACATTTTCATTCCTATGATTAAAGAAATCGTCATATTAAATGTCTATATTCTGTAAGTATTCTTTTTCTTTATTTTTATACTTCAAAGAAGAGTTCTACTTCTAGTTACGAATGAAGCAGTGAGAATTTGAGAGACTTCACAATTTTTTGACAAAAAATTATTTTCTCTCCTCTGTGTTCATAAGCAAAATGATAAGACTTTTAAAATAGCAATATAACTTTAGACTTTTCATCTTGCCCAGCCAAAACTGCAGATGAACTGAAAACTAGGGAAAAAAAGAAATTCAAGTTGGGCAACTAGAGGTTCTGCTCCTTGTTGCAAGATTAGAATTGAGATTTATATTAGTAAAGCTGGCATTCATCAGGGGGTCCATGTTCTCAATAGATCTAAATAGCAGAGCTTAAAGAAGTCAAACATTTTGTTAGCTGCTTTAGCATTTATAAATAGAGCTCTATGTCAGATAAATGCGGAGGGTTACGTCAGGAAGGGCATCCCGTGTAAAATTTTGCCAAATCAATATGTGGATAACAATTTTGGATGATCCGCTGTGGCAATCCCTAACGGGATCCGCCGAAAGAAGAAGAACAACGATTTTGCTTATTTTTAAAGTTGATAGGTTTACAAAGAAACAAAGTACAAATGTGAAATTACAAAAGTGTGCAGAAAAGATAAAAAAAATAGTCTTTATATTCCAGAAATCTCCTGCCAGCTATAAGGAGATACAGGGAGGTCCAGATCTAATTATGCAGATCCAGATCATCTGGATGACTTTGATTTATGGCGGGACGATTCCAGTTCGGCGCGAGGACGATTCTTCATGTCGTCAGTTCGCACACTTCTCGATGGTCTGGGATTTTTCGGGTGATTTTCTATGTAATAAACTTAATAAGTTATAGTGTAATGAAAATTGCATAATTAGATCTGGACCACCCTATACAGTTAGAGTTGCACTTAGTTAATATCACCTCAACTAGCTTCTAGTTGATTCCAGCACATCAGGGATTTACTGATGCACTTCTTTAAGTTAGTAGTTTTATATTACATTGGCTTATGGATGTGTTTAGGCCTCATTCAGCAAATTTAAACTGCAGTGGGATAACTTCTGTATCCAAAGGCCTTTTTATACTATGAAGTGAAACGATGCTGCACCTGCACTAACAATAGCACACCAGGATTACATAGCAATTGAACTATAAATTAGTTCATCAACAAAAAAGCTGTCAAATGCCAGAAATGGATCTATATTAACCAGCTGAAACAGCCTAATGATCTGGTGCATTAGGAGTTTTCTGTATATTCAATGCAGGCTATGCTACTGCACATGTAGATTTCTACTATTTAAATACGCCCCTACTACCAATCCCACGTGCCGCAGTCTTCCTTTGATACAAACTACAGTAAATCCCATGACTTTCTCCAGTTTAGGAGCCAATGGATGGCTTGGATCAATACCTCCAGCAGAAAGGAGATTCTAGCCACCCAATGCCATGATCGCCAGCTGCCATTAGCTTGTGTCAGGACTGACAACAAGGGCAGGGAGAGCCTAACTGTACTGTGTGTCTTTACACTGCTTAAACCCCATCGTGGTTGTGTTTGTTACTGGCTTGTCTTTCAAGACCAACGTCGCATCCTATAAATTACTACAAGAAATGCATGGCCTTCAACTGCATGTTAACCTCATGATAGTGTGACATGAAAGCAGCGACAAGATTTCAGAAATGAAGAGGGGCCTGTACCTGAGCAAAGCAATCCTGGCTGCCATAGCCCATTTCAGAAAAAAAGACTCAAAAGAAACATTCATTATAGCCGAACCGACTCCCAACCAGATGAAGATGGTGCACCTTTACTCATTGGTTCTTTTTTTTTTTACTTTCCTTATGGTCTCAGCTTCTTTCGTCAGCTTTCCTTACAAAAAAGAGCAGTTTTATCCTTTGAAAAAAGATTATTGTTTAATGTTGATAATCCATACTTTGACAAAGTAATGGTGAAGAACAAGATGTTTCTGTTTATCACTTTAACACGTGGCGTCCCAGTCCCTGTCATATTGCAAGGGGCCAATTTCTTCATTTAATTTAAACGCATGTGCATTGTCAACCTGATTAGAGAGGAGCAAATTCAACAGCTGAACGGGTAGCCAAACAGACAATGAAGCAAATCAAACTCTTTATGCTTAATAAGGAGAACTGATCACTGATGTGTTTATGTTTAGACAAACTAAGTTCTGTGGAAAATACACCCAGGGAGAAGACAGCAGAGTTTTGGGACCACAGTGAATCCACATTACTGATATGATTACAACAGTTATCCTAATAAAAGGATTTATATATATATATATATATGTATGTAGAAGTATATGTGTATATATATATATATATATATATAT
>JANRMT010062827.1:6296482-6325400 GCA_026402145.1 Polypterus bichir lapradei
GGGGTTGGGACCAGCAGTTGTGTTGTGCAGAAGTCAGGTTAGTTGGATGATCATTTATTTTTCAACAGGACAATGACCCCAAACACACCTCCAGGCTGTGTAAGGGCTATTTGACCAAGAAGGAGAGTGATGGAGTGCTGGAAATGGTCATGAAAATAAAGAAAACACATTGAATGAGGAGTTGTGGCCAAACTTTTGGCCTGTACTGTATGTCTCAAATGCTCTGAATGCATCTTACGTGATCGTGTTAGAATATGACATATTTACACTAACGCTCTGTGGTACAGTAAATAAGGAAAAGCAGTAAATAGCATCCAAACATATTTGTTTCTCCTTCCAGCGGGCACAAGGACAATGTGTAGGGCCAGGGAGAAGACATCAAACACCACTGTGCCATCCCTGCGTGGAGCGCTTTGAGTAGTGAGAAAATGTGGTACATAAATGTAAAGAATTATTATTATTAAAATTGATACAGACACTACATAGGGTTAGAAATGCTTTTCAGTGCAGGGGTCAGCATATCTGTCATTTGTTACTGAAGAAGTAAGGTGAAACAAGGCCAATAATGCGTCATGTTCATTGAGTTGTAGCACAAAGACCCCCGTTTCAGTTCGAACTTCATATAAGACTCAAGATTTTCAACTTCACAATGGGTGTACAGTGTGTTTCATGTGTCCAGGTCCGTGTACTTTTTGGTATTTGAAATTTCATTATGGAAGCAAAACAAAAAAACGAAAATGAAAGGAATTTTCAGATTTAGATTTTTGATTAAAGAATAAAATGATGGAAAATAAGGTCTTTTTTAATTCTATGGTAACAAATAGCAGTCATAAACTTAAAATGACACATACTTTTCTGGATTTATTTGTGATTCAAATAATGAAAGTGTAATAGCTCAAAAACAACAAAACGGACGCATTTATAGCTTTTATCACCTCTATCTCCAAATGTGTCAACAGCCCGAGATTTGCTCAGCACAAATCTTTCTAACATTTGTCACAGAAAACCCTCTCGCGTCTCCGTGTTCATATGACAGACGCTCAGATATAATTTGCGATGACAGGCCTTATTTTGCCATCTCTAAAATCACGCCTGAGTACTGTTCCAACATCATCATGACAGTCCAGTCTACACACCAGTGATCAGTGTTTGCTGCAAGTGCCGCATTACCTGACCAGGTTGTTGACCTACAAAAATGTCCAGTTCAGACAAAATAAATAAAGGGCGTTTTCTCGTTCCTTGCATTTTTCTTTTCTGATGTGAGAAAGAACAAAAGGAAAAAAGTAATTGTTTTGTGTTTTTCATTTTTCCCTTTTAAGTTGAAAACCAAATAAGTGTCTCTTTTTCTTTTTTTAAATGATATTTTCTGAAATGAAATTTCAAATACCAAAAAGTACACGGACCTGTCTGGCAGTAAGTGTTTAGAATTTTACTCGTTTTCCCTTTATAGCTGGCAGGGGTCTGCAATGTGTGCACCACATGCTGTCTCCTGATGGTTCATGCATTTCATTTTTGCCTGTTTGATAATTTTTTTAAAGTTTAAAGTTTTAAAGTCTGTCAAATATCACCTGAAACAATACAGCAGTGGATGTGTTTTTTAAATTTGATGGCAATGGCATTATTTATCCAATGTTTGTTTGATGTGGATACAATCAGATTTTCTTGTTCGAAACTGTTCACGCAGTATTTATTATAGGAAAAGACTGCGTATACTTAAAAAGTGTTCACAAACTTGACCCTGTGTTTTTGTACAAGGACCAGCGTGCATCATGGAATGCTTATGGTTTACAAAGCCTTAAATAATCTGCTCCATCTTATATATCGGAGTGTCTGACATTTTATATGCCAAATCGTAACCTTAGATCTTCAAATGAGTGTCTGCTTAGAATTCCAAGAGCAAAACTTAAAAGAAGTGGTGAGGCAGGCAGGCGGCCTTCTGCTGTTATGCACCTCAAATCTGGAATAGCCTGCCAATAGGAATTCACCAGGCTGATACGGTGGAGCACTTTAAAAAACTGCTAAAAACACATTACTTTAACATGGCCTTCTCTTAACTTCATTTTAATTTAAACCTGATGCTCTGCATATTCAATTAATTATCATTACTATTCATGGTGGCTCCAGAATCCCTACTGACCCCTACTCCCCTCTTCTGTTCTTTTTCTGGTTTTCTGTGGTGGCGACCTGCACCACCACCACCTGATCAAACCACTGTGATGTCCCTACATTGATGGATTAAAGGCCAGAAGTCCACGTGACCGTCATCATCAAGTCCTTCCATGAAAACCCTGAATACCATGAGGGCTGATTGAGGTCATTTATGTTAGGTAGAATGCCTAGAGGGGGCTGGCTGGTCTCGTGGCCTCGGACCCCCTACAGATTTTATTTTTTCTCCAGCCGTCTGGAGTTTTTTTTTTGTTTTTTCTGTCCTCCCTGGCCATCAGACCTTACTTTTAGTCTGTGTGTTCTGGGAAGCAAACCTGGGTTTCCTAACTGCGAGGCAGCAGCGCTACCCACTGCGCCACCGTGCTGCTCCTAAGCAAATTAAGGAACTTTATTAAATCACAGCACAGGCAGGAAAACCACTTGCTTTAAACATATATGTAATAAACATGCTTGCTAAATTCTTTATTGAAGGAAGCTTTTTTAAAAGAAAAAGGTGAGCTGAGCTTGTTCTGGGAAGTGATTTATCAATACTGAAATCTTGCTGAAACCACTGGAAGATGGCCAGTATCCATCAATGCACCAGTCAGTGGGCAATCTAGGATTAACAGACCTGCTTTATATTTTGGCTCATTTATACAAGATATTATGTATTTTCCTAGACTTTTATTTTTAGAAGGCCAACAAAGCATCTTGCGATGATTCCTTAACAAGAAGAGTATCAAAGCATTTTAATGTAGGAGGGGCACTGAAACGAAAGGAGAGCATCATTCTAAATGATCATTAACAGATACCACAGTGTCAAGCAAGATGTGCTCAGTGTGGCAATAAGTCCAGCTGTAGAAATGCTGCCTTTGGATGAAGCACTAAAATCTTTTCACCAAATCATTAAGACACCACACCTGTTTAAATGTTTTTAGAGTGGCCAATCTACTAAATAATGTTCACTCAGCCTCTTGGTAGTTTTCAGAAGTGTTTTTAAGAAAAGTAAATATAAGAAAAAGATGAGTAGCTTTGGAACAATATCCTTCTCACGTAGCCCATATGCATTTTACAACTGTGTGTGTGTGTGTGTGTGTGTGTGTGTGTGTGTTTGTGCGGTTACGAGTACATATGCATCCCTCTCAGATAGACATCTACAGTTCCATATTTTCATTTTCTAAATTTATTTAACAGTTACATCAATGATATAAAAATGTAACCTGTCTTGAAAAACAGTAGTAAAGATTCCACCTGGGTTATTCCCTGATATTCCCAAGGTAGCCTAAATATATAATGTATTTTCGAGATTTTATCCTAGACCTTCTCCAAGTGATGCTCACCTAGTGCACCACCAGGTTTGTTTCCTAACTTTATACCCAAATCATCTCAGCTGGCTGCACAACATCCAAAGAAACTTCTAAATAAATCAAACCCTGAACTAAAAATTTTGGAATACAGCTAGTCCCAGGTTACGGACATCCAACCTACGACTTACGAACGGGTCCACAGCTGCAACGCATGCGCCTCAGTAACTGCCATTCCATCATCTTTGGCCTGGGGACACGGCAAGCGGTGGCTGGATGGAGGCTGGAGGGGGGCGATTTCACTGCTTGCGCAGCGTAGTGTCCCTCGGGCGGCTCCCAGTGGCAAACGGTGACCCGTGGTCCATAGTCACCGGGGCCACAGCTATCGCTCGTGTGCAGGATGGAGGCTTGATGGGGCGGTTCGCTGCCCGCCCACTACGCCACCGCAGCTACTGACTGGACGCAGGCTGAATGGAGCGGAGGGGGGCGTTTCACTGCCCGCCCACCACTGGTAATGCTGCAAGCGGTGACCCGGTCATGGCTGAACGGAGGCCATTGAAGGTGAACGGGGCGGCAGTGGGTAGCATTGTAGTGTGCCTCGGTTGGCTGCCTGTTGAATGGGGGCGGTGGTGGGTGATTCACTATCCGCCTTCGGCCGCATCGTTCTCGTTCTCGGTGGTTGGACGCTGCAGGCAGCATACTGTAGTGGAGGTGACTGTGAGGTGGGTGAATGGTGAATCACCCCTCGCCGCCCCCATTCATTCTCAATAGCAAGCCTGCTTGTACTGTTATGCACGTAGCAGGAAGTTGTCTCTCGTCAGTACATCAGACGTGTTGACGATGGGTGCCTTTCTGCTGTCATAGCGTGTACAGTGCTGTGCAGAAGAGCTCATCTTAACCTTTTGTCTTCACCCTTCAACAATGTCTCTGAATCACAAATCTGATGCAAGTGCTGGTGATACAGTAAACAAGAGAAAGACCATCACCATTGAAAATTAAGTAGAAATAATAAAAAGGTCAGAGAGACGTGAAACTCCATCATTCATTGGCAGAGCACTTGGTTACAGTCGGTCAACAACAGCATTTATTAAAATAATGGACCTGTTCCGACTTACATACAAACTCAACTTAAGTACAAACCTACAGTCCCTATCTCGTACTTAACCCGGGGACGGCCTGTACACTTATGGATGGTGGTGTTTGCCAGGGAGCACTTGTTTGACAGGAGGCTCAGTCCAAAAAAGCTCTTAGGAGCCACCATGTATTTTCACCCCTTGCAAGGCAATCAATCAGATCTGAGCACAATGCCAGTCAGATGAATGAATTACCATGCAAGTACAGTATATCCAAATAATACTGCCTGCTTCATAGGCACCAAGAAGAACATTTTGTTATATAAAGACCGATTACTCAAAACACCATCCACTCATTTTCTGAACATGCGTTTTTGGGTGCAAGATGCAGTGTCTCTCTTTAACATTGGGAAGACCAAATTTGAACGTTTTGATGTTTTTGACATTCTGCTACAAACTGTGCACCATCTAATGCTTTCCACTTTCACTCTAATTATTCATACCTGAAAAGCAGCATTAAGGCCTGGAAGAAAGTCCTGAAGTTGTTGTGGTGATTGATTGCAGATTCTTCAGAGTCAATGGCAATATTACCAAACACCTAAAACAAGGAAGAATTTACTCATTTTAATTTATGTAATCATGTATAAGAAAACCGTCAAATTGCCTCGATCGGAATTCTAATCCTCTAAGATGCAGATTCACATAAGGAATGATACGACATTTAAAGTACTTGCAAATATTATGAATCACAATTATATGCATTATCTTAGTAAACATTACCTGCATGCCAATGATCGCATAAATGAAGAACAACATGGCAATTAGCAGACACACATAGGGAAGGGCCTAGAGAAAGAAAAATACAACAGAAATTACTAGATAGTAAGAAAGGTCCTAGAAACACAAGTGTCATATTACTTTCCTCATATCTGTTATCAATTTTTTTTTTTTTTTTAATCCTAGTGGGCAGCATTTTCAAAGAAGTATCTATTATTTCATAACTGACTCACTATAAACATACCATCATATTTTTAACAGTTTTAGTACAAACACATGGTGAGCAGACCTCTATATTCTGAATGTGTAATTATTTGCAGTAACGTTTACCCCATCCATTAAGTCTATTTTTTCAGTATAGCGTCACAAAGAGCTAGAGCTTATCCTGACTCAGTTATAGTGGGAGATGTTATAGTTTCCAATTAAACAAGCAAATATGTCTTTGAGTTGAGAAAGAAAACCAAAGCATTTGAAAAAAATTCAAGATAAATGAAGGGAATGTACAACTTCCAGAAAGACAGTGACCAGGCCCAAATTCAACCCCAAGATCCAAGAGCTGCAAGGTAGCTTCACCAACCACCATGTTACCAACCATTAAGAATTAGGCTTGTAATAATACTTAAGCGAAAGAAACATTTTATTACCAATTAACATCCACGTCTAAAACAAAGAACAAAAGAACATAGCAAAGGTGGATCTATTCTAAACTATACTGTAGTTAAATATTCTCATAGTTTATTTAATAAGTGCAGACACTTAATACTAATAATAGAAGCATAAAACAGCATAGCTAGGAACTGCAATGCACACAATGTGAATTTCCCCTTGGGATTAATAAAGCATCTACTGTATCTATTATATAGTGCATCTCCTATCTATCTATTGTCAGGGATGCCAGGGGCAACGACCCGGCCGGGATGCCGTGAGGGACCGGATGTGGGTCTGTGCCCACCCTGGATCACGTGGGGGCCGCCTTCCTGGTTGCTTTGGGGGACATGGAAGCCCTACCCTGTAGGGGCCCGTGGTCACCGCCAGGAGGCGCCCCAATGCCTTGGGGACCTGTTACCTCAGCACTTCCGCCACACCAGGAAGTGCTGGGGGGAAGAATTAAAAGGGCGCCCGGAGAGCTGCCGGGAGAACAGCCGGCACTTCCGCCACGCTGGGGCGTGGTCAACGAGGGAATGCCGGGAGCCACCTGGAGCTCATCTGGGAGAGGATAAAAGGGGCCGTCTCCCTTCATTCGAGGCTGGAGTCGGGTGGAAGCAGGACGAGGCAGAAGAGAGTGTGGAGGCGGCCCGAAGAGAAGGCATTGTGTGGCCAGGACTGTGTTTGGGGTTTGTGCACTTATTTGAACTGGGTCTGAGTGACCAAATAATTGTAAATATTGTACATAATAAACGTGTGGTGGTGAAGAACATGTCTGCCTGTCTGTGTCCGGGTCGGCTCCACACTATCTAATAAAGAGTTTGAACTGCTTCAGGGTTCTGTTGAACATCTAGTTGGTTTTCGGGTCTACATGAGAAATAAAAGATGGGAAAAATGAAATCTATGCACTCAGACATCTTTGTTTCTTCACGTCATCTCTTATTAAAGACATTCAGTTATCTGGGTGTTTGTTGAACTGGGCCAACCCTCTCCTCCACCTCTCCTCTCAATACAAGAAAACAGATTGTCGTCTGATACAAAAACCTGAAATGAAGGCAGCAAGTGGAGAAGGGCCTTAGGTCTCAAGTCAGTGTGGCACTGCTGGTATACAAAGTGGTGTGTTGGAATGCTGAAGTTGTAAAACAATTCCAAGAAAGTACCTTGAAAGACTGAACAAAGGTCCACAATAAGATCCTGATGGTGTAACCCTGGCGCAACAATTTAATGAGTCGAGCCGCTCGGAAGAGTCTCAGAAAACTCAAGTTGATAAAGTTATTCTGAAAAAGCAAAGTTGTTAAAACAAGAGAGAAAGAGCTGTCACTATGGGCATCCTGGGCAGATCTCCTAAACAGAGAATAAAAATAATAAATAAATAAAATAAGTAAATAAAATAAAATAAATAAATACATAAATACAAAAAATAAAGAAAAATGAAACTGAAAAGACATGATAAAGGCTACAAAAAAGTCTAACCATCATCATCCAATCAGGTAAGTAGCGTAAGGTTTTTAAACAACCAAATGCACTGATTTTTGAGACAGGCAAAGCTACAACGCCACAATATGGAGTCACACATGTAAGATGCAAAATAGAGAGAGAGAAGCTGGCAAGTCCAGTTGGAACCGGACTTGTTTACATGTACATGTCACGCTCCAGAATCTAAAATATGACAGTCCTTTATCTCAACATCATTACATAGCAAATCATGATGAGACTGACAGAAAGCTACTCCTTTCTTTCCACAAAAAATGAAGACATTTAAAGCCATATTTTAATGGGACTGTGTATGATTTTTGGTGCTGGTGTATTAAGTTTGGCTTTTTTGCTGCTTTTCTTTTAAGGTTAACTGTTATCTTTAGTGGCAATCTGAAGAGGATGCCATCCCATTTTCCAAAAAAAAACAAAAAAAAAAACAAACAAAACAAAACCCCCACAACTTATAGGGCACTCTAGTCAATTGGAGTGCCGACTCGCCACCACACCGATATGCACCCACGTGCACTTACACTGGGCCAGTGGTGCAAAGTCAGCGCTAAAGCTGACAAAGGTTCTTGATGATGCTCTACAACTACGCTGCCCCATGTGGGAAATATGTGAAGTTATTAATTACCTCAATGAAAAAAATGAGTTATGTTTTTAAAATATTTTTGAAATGGAAAGGAACAAAAATGTATTCTTGCTTCATAGGAAGTGCAGATTAGATTTTACTTTTTTAGTATATCATGCCGTTCACTAAGAATGTATAACGATAGGAAAACATAACAAAAGTGTAACATGTGCTTTATTTTCATTAAATTGCATACCTATTAACCATTATATTTATTATTATACTTTATTAATCCTGAAGGAAATTACTTGGTTTTTCACATACCCCTTAGGGTCAGAGTGCAGGGTCAGCCATTGTACAGCGAGCACCCTGCAGCAATTGAAGGTTAAGGGCCTTGCTCAAGGGCCCAGCAGAGTAGGATCTTTTTTGACAGTGACGGGGATTCGAACTGGCAACCTTTGGGATGCCAGCGCAGATCCTTAGCCTCAGAACCACCACTCCACCCTATATTTATTTTGTTCCTTATAAATCCTATATTCTCAATATGATCCTCTGGAAAATGACTGACTGACTGACTGACTGACCTGCAGTGATGGCTGAAGATAATAGATGTTGCCCCATTAGCTTTTTACTTATTTTTTTCATTCCTGTCTCCTACAGATTGTTTTACTATGAATGTCTAAGGCAGGGAACAATTTCTGCTGCTTTGAAGGTCCCAATGAGCGCAGTGGCCTCCATCATCTGTAAGTGGAAGAAGTTTGAAACCACCAGGACTCTTCCTAGAACTGGCCAGCCATCTAAACTGAGCGATCGGGGGAGAAGGGCCTTAGTCAGGGAGGTGACCAAGAACCCGATGGTCACTCTGTCAGAGCTCCAGAGGTCCTCTGTGGAGAGAGGAGAACCTTCCAGAAGGACAACCATCTCTGCAGCAATCCACCAATCAGGCCTGTATGGTAGAGTGACCAGACGGAAGCCACTCCTTAGTAAAAGGCACATGGCAGCCCGCCTGGAGTTTGCCAAAAGACACCTGAAGGACTCTCAGACCATGAGAAACAAAATTCTCTGGTCTGATGAGACAAAGATTGAACTCTTTGGTGTGAATGCCAGGCGTCACGTTTGGAGGAAACCAGGCACCGCTCACCACCAGGCCAATACCATCCCTACAGTGAAGCATGGTGGTGGCAGCATCATGCTGTGGGGGGCAGGAACTGGGAGACTAGTCAGGATAAAGGGAAAGATGACTGCAGCAATGTACAGAGACATCCTGGATGAAAACCTGCTCCAGAGCGCTCTTGACCTCAGACTGGGGCGACGGTTCATCTTTCAGCAGGACAACGACCCTAAGCACACAGCCAAGATATCAAAGGAGTGGCTTCAGGACAACTCTGTGAATGTCCTTGAGTGGCCCAGCCAGAGCCCAGACTTGAATCCGATTGAACATCTCTGGAGAGATCTTAACATGGCTGTGCACCGACGCTTCCCATCCAACCAGATGGAGCTTGAGAGGTGCTGCAAAGAGGAATGGGCGAAACTGGCCAAGGATAGGTGTGCCAAGCTTGTGGCATCATATTCAAAAAGACTTGAGGCTGTAATTGCTGCCAAAGGTGCATCGACAAAGTATTGAGCAAAGGCTGTGAATACTAATGTACATGTGATTTCTCAGTTTTTTTATTTTTAATAAATTTGCAAAAACCTCAAGTAAACTTTTTTCACTTTGTCATTATGGGGTGTTGTGTGTAGAATTCTGAGGAAAAAAATAAATTTAATCCATTTTGGAATAAGGCTGTGACATAACAAAATGTGGAAAAAGTGATGCGCTGTGAATACTTTCTGGATGCACTGTATATATATTATATATATATATAAAGCATTTTTAATGTAGGTAGATCATCTTGACCTGGTCATTTTAAAAGTAGCTCACAAGCCGAAAAAGTGTGGGCACCCCTGGTCTAAGGACCGCAAATACGAATTGTCATTCAGAGTTGATGTCTTTCACTATATGCTTTTATAGAAGTGAGCAGGGATATCTTTCAACAAAAAGCACTTTCTGAGGCAATGAATAAAGATTGCAATTGATTTTGAAGATACCAGAGGTTCCTTTTTTTTTAGTAGGACCCTATCAGCATGGTTGTGAGACAGACCTGAGTAACCTGAAACAAAGACTGGACTCCTTTGGTACTGTGTCTCTCCAGGAAAATCCTTGGGTACCGTTGGTTTGACTTTGTGTTGCTCACCGAGTCCCGAATGAGGCGCATTGCCTGCATTGTGAGGGAGCGTCAGTTACGGCACTATGGCCATGTGGCGCGTTTCCCCGAGGGTGATCCAGCTCGTAAGATCCTCATTGTTGGGGACCAGAGTGGCTGGACCAGGCAAGGGGTCACCCACGTAACACCTGGCTACAGCAGATAGAGGGTCATTTCTGGAGGGTGGGACTGGACCGCGTGTCTGCCTGAGGGGGTTGCCAACTGGGATCCCGAGTTGTTTCGTCGTGTGGTGAGTGCAGCAATGTGCTGTACTGGTGCATGCTCCCCAACTTGACTTTCTGCTATGTTATGCTTATTTATCATACCCTTCAACATCAAGTAGTGAAATTTTCAATACGTTTAACATCTTTATTCTGCCACTAATGTTTTTCTGTAGAACAGGAAAATTCTTAAATTTAAAAAGAATTCACTGTGCTATATTGTAACTATATGTAGAATGGTGGTACAATATGCTTTTAATGTATGATTTTTTTATGTATAGTCCATGAACAAAGGATACTAAAATGTTTTAAAACATTATTTTTCTTATTGGCAGGCAGTTTGTACCCCCTGGTTGTTTAAAGCTATGGGATAAAGCAAATGTCTGCAATATCAGTCTCTATAACTGACTCACTGTGTGATTATTAATGAGTCACTTAACCTGCAGCAGATCACCGTCAATATGAAGATCCTTGGTCTGGTGTTCCCTACGGTACTAGGGCAGGGGACGCCAATCCCAGTTCTGGAGGACCACCACGGCTGCAGGTTTTCATCCTAAACCTTTTTTTGCAGCTAATTAACTTCTTGTGAATTTATTTTAACTTAATTGCTTTCTTAAGATTTGTTCCCCTGAATTTCTTCACCGTTCCCCTGAATTTCTTCATTTCTTTCCTTAAGTTGCACCCAAACAGAAATGAAATGTGAAGTGAGTGAGCCAACAGAAGACCAACTAAATCAGGGCCTCAAACTCCAACCAGCTGCTTAATGCAGGTGCCGAGTCTTGTCATTAATCAAACCCGTTCTTTAATTCTGTGGCTTGTTGCTGCTCCGGAATTGTTTGATATTCTCTTTCTAAGAGCTCTGTTCAAATGTTCTGTGGACCTGAGCAGATTGACATTTCTGAGACCTTCATCTTTCTTTATTTTCAGATATTGTATAATGGACACCAGTTGTTTTGGCTCATTTTGTATCGCATTATTGTTTGGCTGCTAAGTAAGGAAAAAGAAACAATTAAGGAGTCCGAGTCTTCAAAAGCAAGTCAATGAAAATGATTTCAAAAGAAGTTAATTAGCAGCAAAAACAGGTCACTCACTAAGAAAAGGGTTAGAATGAAAACCTGCAGCCACAGTGGTTCTCCGGGACCGGAGTTGGTGACCCCTGTACTAGAGCACTATGGGAAAAATGTGTTCCCTTTGACTAAGACATTGGACTGTGAAGCCATAAGATGCCCTGTTCACTCCTTACCAGGAAAACCCAAGTGAGACACAGAACCATATTGAGCGCGTTTACATGTCTTGTTATTCACAGAAACTCAGTTTCTACAATGCCATGTAAACCTTTATTATGGTTAGAGAAACCTGAAAGCACGCTAACACAGGTAAAATTATCTGTGAATAATGCAGTAATGTGGCCACGTAAATTCTTAACTGAGTTACATTTCGCCTGCTTAGCTTTACAAATGCTTTTAGCAGTCACAGGTAGAAGCATCCACAAGATACATTTCCTCAGGCAAATGCTTGAGCAATTGCATTATACCTTCTCGTAGATGAAATAATCTGTCTGAATATTTCAGTTGATGAACTGCACAAGCAGTGCTAAGCTCAGCAGCAGTAATGTGTTAAAATGAATGTGCATTACATAGTCTAATCGCTTAATAAGTAGCCTAACTCAGTCCTTGTTTTACTGAAGTAAAAATACATGTGTTGTTATTTGCAGGGCTCAGTCACACAGCCAAGCAGAAAAGAATGTGCTGTGCGCAATCCAATAACACAAACATCTCATTAAAGTGAAACATTAGTTTTGATCCAGCTTTCTGTAGATATGCTGAAACAGTATAATCGGGTGATGCAGTGGCCAGTGTTCATACTGCAGATTATCAGGATGTAAAACGGGCATTGATGTTATTTGCTTCATAGCACATGGACCAAGAAAATGAGCTCAGGCTTGTCATTTATTTCAGATTCATGGTGGCCAATGATGAGTTTAACTGTTCTTAACAGTGAAGTGGTGGCTCTGAGGCTAAGGATCTGTGCTGGCATCCCGAAGGATGTCGGTTGGAATCCCCGTCACTGCCAAAAGAGATCCTACTCTGCCGGGCCCTTGAGCAAGGCCCTTAACCTTCAATTGCTCCAGGGGCGCTCGCTGTACAATGGCTGACGCTGCGCTCTGACCCCAAGGGGTATGCGAAAAGATGCATTTCACTGTGTTGTCCTGTATAACTATGTATGTGACAAATAAATAAAGAATTATTAATTTGAACAGTGTAATGATGTCGGAGCATTTTGACAAAGGAGAACTCCAGAAAGTGACTACAGTTTTGTTAAACTTTTTAACAAACTAGGTTTCTGCTTTTAACCGAATTACTTTCCTTATCTCAGGTTATGTGTGTGCATTTAAACACATAGGACGGGTAGGAAACATTATTTTAGAATATTGTTTTAAAGAAGCTGGAGAGATGTGGAAATCCTAAATATACAAGAGTATAATGTTTTATTCTTCTTCTTCTCTCGGCTGCTCCCGTTAGGGGTTGCCATAGCGGATCATTTTCTTCCTTATCTTTCTGTCTTCTGAATCTTGTTCTTGAACATCCATCACCTGCATGTCCTCTCACACCACATCCATAAACCTCCTCTTAGGCCTTCCTCTTGCCTAGCAGCTCCATCGTTAACATCCTTTTCCCAATACACCCCTCATCTCTCCTCTGCACATGTCTAAACCAATGCAATCTCGCCTCTCTGACGTTGTCTCCCAACTGTCCAACTTGAACTGACCCTCTAATGTCCTCAGTTCTAATCCTGTCCACCCTCATCACGCCCAATGCAAATCTTAGCATCTTTAACTCTGCCACCTCCAGCTCTGTCTCCTGTGCCACCGTCTCCAACCCATATAGCATGGCTGGTCTCACTACGGTCCTGTAGACCTTCCCTTTCACTCTTGCTGATATCACTCCTGACACTCTTCTCCACCCACTCGACCCTGCCTGCACTCTCTTCTTCACTTCTCTTCCACACTCCCCATTACTCTCTACTGTTGATCCCAAGTATTTAAACTCCTCCATCTTCGCCAACTCCTCATCCTCACCACTCCACTGACCTCCCTCTCCTTCACACACATGTATTCTGTCGTGGTGGTCCTACTGACCTTCATCACTCTCCTCTCATATCTCCACCTCTCCAGGGTCTCCTCAACCTGCTCCCTACTCTTGCTACAGATATAGTATAATGTTTTATTATAAGGGCTATTATTTTAAGGGTGCTGATCTAAGTGCCTCACGTATGCCTCTGGAGAGTGTTGGAAACACTGAAAACATCTAACCCATGAAAGGGCAAAAATGATCAGGAAGACATCTGAATTTCAGACCGTATTTGCAGCAAGATGACAGTGTTCGATGGCTGATGTATACCAGCAAGTTTGCAATAAACCATTAGGCCGCTTCCAGCAAAACTGTAGAGGAGGTCAGGTATAGCCTGGCACTGTGGGTAGAGAGGTTGCTGTAAAAATTACATCCACAGAGTACTTCATAAGAGGACAGCAATCTTCACAGCTGTTTAGATTAGCTCCTTAAACTGTGTGAGTTAGAAAAAATATACGCAGGAAGGTAGGGCTACTGCTTTATGGTGTAACAAGTAGAAAGTAGAACAAGCAGGTTTTGTGTGGGTCATCCCACCCCTGCAGAGGATGGCAGGCAACTGTGTTTAAATTAGAACAAAGGACTAGGAGGTTTTTTTTTTGTGGCGGCATTATTCTGTTAATTTTTAAATGAGGACGTTTAAGAAGGTAATTGTTTGTATGACCTCTGTTGCACAAATCTTTTCACTGGGTATCTGGTGTGAAAAATGTATCAAATTATACATATTTCGGTGTTATTTGTTGAAAACAGAAGTGCAGCTTTTATGACCTTTCTTCAACCAGCTCCAAAAAATATGAATACACTGTCGTGTGTTAGAGGGAGGAGCGTAACATTGCTGACTCCAATAAACATGCATGAGCACTCAAACCCAGAAAGCAGGGGAGTTGGGAACTGGGAGGAAGGAAGGGGGTTTGCACAGTAGGATCATGCACTTCCTAAAAGATTCATGCAGCTTGTCCAAAGTCCACATAAAAAAGAAGCTGTAAGGAAACACTGAGGCAAGAAACAATCAAATATCCACAAACTGAAAAGAAGCGGACCATAAATTACATTGTAAAAAAATATATTTGTGCTTAAATTATCCTTATTAATGATGTAGTGTTTAAAATTTGGCATTGGACAACACATTTTATTTCTATTTCAGTTGCAACAATTTATTTACTAATTTTATAGTGGTCTGTTTACAAAGTTTGAGTTAAAAAAATGGAGGTTCATCATTTACAGACATGCATCTGCTAACAATAATGTGCATTATCATAAGACAGATTGGTGCTACTATGCTGGATTTCTAGCAGATTAGCTAGCCTGTCTATGTAGAATATTCACGGACAGGTTAGCACCTACAGTGTACTCACTGGCTATATCCTTATCATTTTCATGAACCAACATACTCTTCATCAGGGGCAGGAATTCTAAATTTGAGTCACAAGTAAAACATTCCTCTTAAATATTCATCCATCTGTTCAATTTCCAGTTCTACTTTGCTCATCACAGGGTCACAGGGAGTCAGAAGCTATCCTAGTAGAATCATGTCAAAGACAAACCAATCCTTAGCAGGATGACAGTCTATTTCAGGGCACATCTTGTGCACATGCCACTCTTAATTACAATGTGCCAGTTTAGAGTTGCTGATTAATGTAGCCTGGAATGCAGGAGGAAAACCTGAAAACCCACAAAAAACCCAGGCATGCATGAGAAGAAAATGCAAACACTACATATAAAGTAACTGGATTGGGAGTAAAAGTCAAGTCAAGTTCAGATTATTGTAAAGTGAAATTCTTACTTGAAAACCTGGATAGCATGCAATTCATTTTCAATCCCCAATACCCTGATCAAGCTCTCAGGAGCTGTGAGCAAGAACATTAATCATTCTACCACCATGCCTCATTATTCCTAAAAGCTCAGAAAATATTTTTGACACTTATAAATACATTTCAAATGGAAATGATAAACAATATAAAAACTATATGCATGTTAAGATATTTATATTGTCCATAATGTATGTATGGGACAATCACTTCCTAGACTCACATCTACTGCTTCACAGCGGGCACCTAAAAATAAGCAACTTGTCCAGCTGAACAAAATAAATGCTTATGTTGTCGAGGAAGATACAGTTACTCTTCTATAGTGTGGAGTGATAGCATCACATACAGACACACACACAAAGGTAAAAATAAAGGCAATATGTATGTAAAATGAACACCCCACATCAGACCAAAACGCTAAAACAATCTCACTTACTACTCCTTCTCACACATACAGTATAGACGTGTCTTACTAGTAGCCTGCTTAGAGTTCACGTTCCACGCTGCAAAGTCATGGGCTGTCTGTTTTTTCTCTGCTTTTTAACTATAATATCAATAAATCATACAATAATCAAGTTTTGGGGGATAGAATTTGACAAGCTCTTCTAGATTCACAGAAGAAGGTATTTAGTTTTAGGAGAGTGCAAAAGGTTTCAAAGATTTGAAAATGGCAGAGAAAGGGTATGTCACAACAATGTAAAACAGAACTCATAAATGAAATTTTTTCTTAAACTTAAGGTGTAATGCCATGAGAAGTATTTCAAAAACAAAATCCAAAATTGCCTTTAGTCTATAATACTAATGTACTTAGTATGCAGTTCACAAAACTTTTCCATGCTAAACAAAATGTATTTTCTTCTTGTGCAACCACTCTTTTGCAGTCAACATGACATCTCATTGGCATAGTGCATCCCATGGATGAAGTCCTTCAGACTGGGGAACAGGTAGTAATGTCTAAGGAGAAGAGTTGGAGAATAGGATAGACGACAGCATGGTAAGTCTTCAAACCCACAGTTTCAAAGACGAGCCTTTCCAACTTAGTGAGAAGAAGGCCAAAATCATGAACCAGAAGGGGAGTACAACTCACAGCCAAATACTGACCAGCTCTGTGGACTATGCTATACCTTCAATATAAATAGTATATGCGCAGATTATCTTACCAGCACTTCAGTGAACATTTGACTTTTCCTATTGTTGGAGAATAATCATACATCTACTGTTTCAAAAGTTGTTTGGTGAAGTAGTTTCATTTCTCAGTTATGAAACATTTATTATATTTCCACTTGTCTGAATGATTTTACTCAAGATTCTCCTTGGAACATTGGATGCAGTGATGCTTCATTTCAAGAGTCAACATTCTGGACATTAATGTGTATAGACCTTGCTCATGTTTAAATATTGAGGTGGAACAGATTCAACTGACCCATAATGAAGCTTTATAGTGTTTGCTATCTCACATACCGTCACTCTTCAGTTCTCCATTACAGGCCTTATGTCATCTTTAGGAAATGTTTTACCACAATGGGATTTTGCAGCCCATCTCTTGACTGTGGCATATAAATGCTTTTGGTCCTAGAACATGGTGACTGAATGAGAATAAATTTCAAAAGGCATGATAGAAATTCAATGATTAAACTATACTTGATTTTGTGTTTTTTGGCAATTATACTGTCCTAGTTCTAAATCAAGAAGTATACACTACTAATCACAAAAGCTAGAAATTGGAAATTCACATAATTTAGTACATGAGAACTAGTCCTTGGCCAGTTATAATGTAAACGCCAAAGTTTAAATGGTTTGATCAACCTTTTACATGTATCTCCATAGACGGCAGGGTTGGATGGGTGTTTTGCCCGGGACGGTTGTTGCACTCCCTACCCAGCTGGGAAGCCATCATAAGAAATGCGTTCCCCCACTATTCTGGGTGGTAGCATCTTTCTGGTGGAGCTCCCATTTGAACATCCACAGGGCTGCATCAAATTTGGAGTTTCATCAAGCATCACTGTTGGGGTCCTTGGGTGCTGCCGGGCAAGACTCCCTTGTTATCTGGAGGTTCTGACCTGGAAGTACTTCATTTCTACAGCACTGATGTGCCAGAAATACTCCCAGGATTGGCCAAAAAAGGAGCCCTACCACCTCAGCCAGGCGAGTAGCGAGTGTGGAGTGGTGGTGAGACGGAGAAAGAATACAAAGGTTTGTTTGTTAGTAGTAAGGTTGTTTATGTAGGCAATATCTGGGACCTCTATAAAATATATATAAATTTATATTTATACATACATACATACACTAGCACACATATATTTCATCCATCCATCAATTTTCTTAACCCGTTTATGAAGAGCAGGTATTAAGGGGAAGCTGAAGCCAATCCCAGCAAAGCATCTGACACCCAGCAGGAACAATCCCTAGACAGGGTGCCACTCCATCTCAGGGTGAACACACTGACACACACAAATCAGAAGCCTATTTAGCAATGCCAATCAACCTAACCTGCATGTATTTGGGAGTTAAGTTGGAGCACCCAGAGGCATCTCATGAGGACGTGGAAAGTAGATGCAAACTCCACGCAGGGAGCACCTGGGACATGAACCCAAGTCTCTTCTCACTGCAAGGCAGCAGTACTACCACTGCCCCACCCACACATACTATATATTTATGTGTAGTGAAACGAAATTTGGTTCTAAATGGATAGATAATTACCAGGTAAGGCAAGTGGCTTTATTGTAATGTTATTCATACAAAGTACTGCAGCACAGAGTAGTACGAAAAAGTTTCCCAGGTCTTTGGTGCAACAATTACATAAACATAGGACAAGTGCAAGACAAGTAAAGAACTATAGTATGGTTTAAACAGATAAATTAAACAAATAAATAACAGGTGTCACACACTTGCGATTAGGGGACAGCCAAAGGGTCCAATTCAGGGTGTGAAAACAGCAGGAAAAGGGTTGCAAGAGAGTCACTTTCCTCCCTTCCAGATGACCTCACCTTTGTCCCGTCTTGATGACCTCACCCTGCTTCCTGCCACCAAAATATAAAGCCGCTGCATTGCCATTTATCATTTGTCTTTTTGTTTTTTTACAGCTTACAAGACTGGCTTCAGTCTTTTTTGATTACTCTGCCAACAATATACAGGGCCAATCCTCAACTGTTTATTTTTGTCTTTTCAACTTATTTACATAGGTAAGTTAATAGATAGTAATAAGTTAAAACAGAGAGTAATAAATAAATAATAACATCAACTAAATATAAAAAAAACAACAGTAGTAAAAAGTGTAACAAATTTACTGCATATAAAAAAAGCTACTAGGCGCAGATCTGAGGGCAGAGGGGCAGCACAAAGTCCAGACAGAATCCAGACAGCCAGGTAGTAGAAGCTGTTGCAAAGCCTGGCAGAATTGGTCTAATTGCTATGGTACCTTCTGCCAGATGGAAGTGGGGCAAAAAAGACCGTCCCTTCACAATGCTATAGGCTTTGTGGGTGCAATGCTTTATAAAGACTTATTTAATGGAGGGCAGAGAGGTCCCACTGATCTTTTCTGCTGTGCGCATTATCCATTATAGCACCTTACTGTATGTTCAGAGACACTGTAGTTCCAAAACCAGACAGTGATGCAGCTGGTCAGAATGCTCTCAGTGGTGCCCCGTAGAATGTGCTGAGAAAGGGAAGAGGTAGGCTTGCCTTCTTTAGCTGCCGAATGAAGATGAAATGCTGCTGCACCTTCTTGGCAATGGAGGAGGTGTCAATTGAACAAGAAACGTCAGCTACTAGGTGCACACCAAGGAATTTAGTGCTCTTAACCAATTGCACAGTACTTGATGTGCAGTGGGGTGCAGACAACATGGGCCATCCTGAAATTAACAATCATCTCTTTTGTCTTGTTCATATTAAGAGACAGATTGTTCTTGAACCATTCTGCCAATCATTGTATCTCCATTCTGTTAGCCGACTCATTCCCATCGCGGACGAGACCTACCACCATCGTGTCATCCACAAACATAATGATGGTGTTAGAGCTGTACGTAGCCATACCATTGTGACTCAACACAGTGAACAGAAGTGTGAGGAGTACACAACCCTGGCAGGCAGCAGCAGCACTCAATGTGATGGTATTAGAGCAAAGCAGATTGTCTGGGATTTGTCTGTGAGGAAATCCAGGATCCAGTTCCATAGGGAAGTTTTGTAGCCTAGTAGACTCAACTTCCCTATAAACTTCTAAGGGATTAGGATGGTGAAAGCTGAAATGAAGTCAATGAAAATTATTCTAGCATAAGTGTATCTTTTTCCTAGATGAGACAGTGCCAGATGAAGTGTAGATGATATGACGTCTTCAGTAAAACAGTTGAGGTATCAGGCAAACTGGGAGAGGGATACAGAATGTGATAGGGTAAGTCTGGCCCAAGACTAGCCCCTCAAAGCACTTCATAATGACAGATGCGAGTCCTATAGGATTTCAGTGATAAAGGCAAGAGACAGGGGACTTCTTTGGGACGGGTATGATGGTAGAGGCTTTGAAGCAATTGGGGATGACTGCCTCAGGAAAATGTTGAAGATGCTTGTAAAGATATCTGTCAGCTGGTCTGCATATTCCCTAAGCACTTTGCCCCAAGGGAGAAGAGGGACTTGCAGGCAAACATAACATTAAGCCAATCCACAGTAATCCTAAAATAAGTCCAGATGCAACCTTGGATACTGAGCTATCAATTGCTGGTGTTAAAATGATTTGAAGATGATCTGAAATATTAGCTTGCACTCAATGCATGACATTGAAATTCTACAGATGGTGGCGAGTGTTGATGCAGGTAACTGTGACATGGCATTCCAATCTTTCCCTGGCGCTTAGTTACTCTGAGCTTTCCAGATTGTTTAAGATTAATATGAGAGCCTGGTCAAGCCTTATGTTCACCTGGCATATCCATATAGTCAAAACTTGTAGCGATAATCATCCAACAGCATGAAAACCCACACTCTGGCCCATCCCGGACTTATTCAGTCATTTGCACAACTGACTAAAGCATTATTGATGCATTGTTGGTGTGCTGATATGACGTTTCAAAATATAAATCTGTCTGTTATGTACGTATGAGCGTAATGAACATGCCAACCTAATCATTTGCATAACTGATTATGCTAATCTCTCATCCTACTTTTTTTTTTTTTGGAGAGTCTACACAGTATTTGTGTGTATTATTTTTAGTACTATATTTGTAATAGGCATCCATCCATTTTCAAACCCACTTCTGATTCAGGGTCACAGGAGGCTGCAGCTTATCAGGACAACATATGGCAGAATATGAAAACCAATCCTAGATGGCATGCATATATTCAAACCTGCTCACTCCAAGCTAATTTCAAAATACTTATGAACCAACCATACACTCATGCAGATGTAATATAATAAATAAATTAATCCACTTTGTATGGCTGCTTTTTAAATCCAAACATTTATTCGTGATGGTATTACATAATTTTTGTCAACACAGAAGGCAACAGGTGGCAGTATAATATGCAATAATGCATTTGAACCTCTATATAATTAATAAATATTATATAATTAATAAATATATATATATATATATATATATATATATATATATATATATATATAAAATCCAGTGTGTCTGTCTGTCTGTTTTTCACGAGAGAACTACTTAACGGATTTAGATCAGGTTTTTTTCTATAATTTACTTGAACATTCCGGTGGATTTTGCAACTTCTGTCATCGCGCTAAGTATCATAGTTCGCTTGTGGTGCCGATTTATTTGTGCAAATCCGAGAGAGAAAGAGAGGCTGAGGGCCGAGGGGAGGGGGAGGCAGGACCTCTGGAGTAGGGAAACGGCCGGGACCCTCCTTAATGACACGCCAGCCTCCGTACGAGTCGCTCTACCTCTTGTCATGTGTTCGAGCGTACCTTGCCACCGCTTAGCTAGCAATACCTCTTTGTTCAGCAGACATCATCATCTAGAGATTGTTAAAAAATAAATGTTTGATATTTTTGAGAGAGAGATCATAGCTATGTGTGTTTTAGAGGTTAGCTGCTCATTGGCACAGATATCACAGCCACTTTAGAGCTGAACACGATCAGATACAGTGGCAACGTTTCATGTTCTAGCGTACCTGTCTTCCACTTGGCCAGAGATACCTTACCAACTTTTTACATTTTTGGCAAAGAGATCATAACTACATTCTTGCCCCCGATAGCAAAACCATTAATATTGTATATCAAGAGGCCCTTGGATATGAAAGCTATCAATAGAAACTCTTCTCAATACAAATGATTACATTTTTTTTAAATTGATTTTTAAAGTTTGCTCTGTTTCACTACTATGTGGGTGAGGCCACAGAGGACTGCTAGTAGATAAATAAATACATTTTTCAAGAAATGCTGAAGGTTCAAATTTTGAGTAATGGTATTTAGACTAAAATTCATTTATATGTAACTACTAGTCATAAAGCATTGTCTTATGCATTCAGAATGGGAGAAACAAATAGCAGAGTTTGTGTACCAGTACAGATATAATAATAAATCAGCCAAATCATTTTCTTTGGATGTAATTGATTAGCTGATCGAACAAGCACAAGTAAAAGAGACTGGCTCATCTATCACTGAAAGGAATTTCCATCTAGATAAACTCATGACTGCTCATACAGTTAATCAGGTTTAGTGAAAAAATATACCAAGTGACCTCAAATGAAGTGTAACTTTTTGATAAATGTGTTAAAGCCTTCACAGTTCAGTAAACATAACCCTATTCTAAAAGCAGTTCATCAGAAGTAACTAAGCTGGTAAAGATGGTGGCTGACTGGAGCTTTGTGTAGAGGTTTAGGGTTAGGCTTAGGGTTAGCACTTATTTCTACTCCATAAACTCAAACTATTTAAAGCAGACAGGGACCTCATGTTATCCTTTTATCACAGTCTGATCCAGTCTGTGATCACTTTCAGTTTCATTGCCTGATTTAATAGTCTGACAAACCAAAACTCAAAAAAGCTCCAGCAGATTACGAAGTATGCAGTTATTGGGGCTGATGTAGAGGATTTGACTAGCGTGTGTGTGTCAGAGGGCAGGCAATGTTAAAGAAACTGGAAATCATCTCAACTGATGACAGACATCCATTACATGTAGAACTAAAGTTCAGTAAATCAGGAAAGATAGTCGCTTTGAAAACCCACACAAATCGCTCCAGGAACTCCTTTCTTCCTAGTGCCATACGACTTTTCAATAAGAAATATCAGAGATAATGATTAAGGTTTTGATATATATCCTGTAACCTTTTTTTGTGTAACTATGTATTATCTAACTGCCTTACCTTAACCTTTCTTGTTTCCATTTGTCTGTTTTATTTCATGCTGTCTGTTATTAGATGCAACTGAGAAGGCAAATGTCATGTTTTCTTGTGTAAACATGACTAAATAAAGAAACCTTAAGTTTAGTAACAATTATTGGACATCCCAGTAAATTATTTTTAGAAGGATTCTTTTAAATGTACTGATGGTTACTGTGCTTCCTATCAGCTCTTACTACCAATACACTGTGTGGCAGATGGCTGGGATCCCTACCTAGCCGGGATGCCTGGACAGACCAGGAAAGGGAATAAATACCACTCCTGGACCACGAGAGGCCAGCCACCCTGGTTTGCAAGGAGGCCATGGAAGCAGAGCTGGGAAGCTCCTCCCTGTTGGGGCCTGTGCCCACCACCAGGGAGTGCCCGGAAGATTAACAAGTCTTGGAATGCAAAACTTCTGCCACAACCGGAAGCGCTGCTGGAGCCAAATCCAGGAACACCCGGACACAAGGAAGTGTCGTCAGCGAACTATCAGGAAGCACCTGGAGTACATCTTGGGTGTTATAAAGGGGCCGTCTCACTCCTGTTGAGGTGCAGAGTCAGGAGGAAGGAGGCAATGCTCGGGAGGAAAGGTGGAAAGGCGGAATGAGAAGTCCGGAGAGGAGAGAAAAGGACGGAAGAAGGGTGTTTGGTGCTGGGGCACTATGTTGTGTGCTGGTCTTTTATTAGTAAAAGAGTGTGTTTTTGGAACATTGTGTCTGTGCCGAGGCTGAACTACCATAACTGCTATTTAAAATCGGTTCAAAATTAACTTAAAAGTGCAGAATTGGACTGTTCATTCATTTTCAAGTAATATCAACATTTTAACAGTTCAGATGGGAAGAGACAGTCAGACTGCAACAAATGACACAACCTAAAGCATTATTTTAACGAAGTAGCTATAGGTACGCTGTGCCATACATAAAATATTAACAATATTTTCACAACATTTTTCTAGTCACTATTAAGTATTATATTTTTGTTTTCATTTTCAGTAGATAATTCTGAGATCTATGACTTGTTGGTAATATCTACAATATTTTTTAAAGGTGGTGGATATTTCTCATCTTTCTGATTAGTTTCCCATTAAACCGTTAGAAACACATGCAGCAACCTAGAAAAGGCTGTAACTTCAGGCCCGGCATCCTTCAGCGAGTGAGGTGACGAAGGTCGACCACCTTGGCCCATTATTCATTGTAATTTTTTTCAAATTTGTGATGAGTATGCAGCTTGCTACTTGCTATGAGCCTATGATATGAACTATATTTGATAATCAAACTGCTCATTTACAATGGAATAAATTATAACCGAGGTTATAATGAAAACCTCATATGATTGAAATATTCATTAACTTAAAGATAAACTATAAATGTTCCGTCCTAATATGAAAAATTCATATCCTGTGCTTTATAACTTTATTTCATCATACTAATAATCGCAGCTGAAAACGACTAATTATTGCTCACGCTGCCGACCAGAGAACAATAAAATGCATAATACAGTAATCCCTCGCTATATTGTGCTTCGACTTTCATAGCTTCACTCTATCGCGGATTTTATATGTAAGCATATCTAAATATATATCGCAGATTTTTGGCTGGCTCACGGATTTCTGCGGACAATGGGTCTTTTAATTTCTGGTACATGCTTCCTCAGTTGGTTTGCCCCGTTGATTTCATACAAGGGATGCTATTGGCGAATGGCTGAGAAGCTACCCAATCAGAGCATGCGGTTAAGTTCCTGGGTGCTGATTGGCTCAGCGACTGAGAGCAGCATTCGATTCCGCTTTGCGTTAGCCAGCATCTCGTCTCGCGCATTCAGCATCAACGTGTTTCGCTGTGTAAAGAGATCACTTTTGTGCTCTTTTGCGTTTATCTTTGTGCGTAGTCAAGCCCTTTATGTCATGTCTCCAAAACGATCTGCTCCTGCTACTGCTTCCGGGGCCAATCAATTACAATGTGTTTAAAACTGTATTACGTATTAAATAAAACTCCTCAATGATATACAATACGTATGTTTGTGCGTAGTATATAAACAGTGTGTTTATATACATAATTTCAATGAATCTTACCTAATATCTAAGAGAATATAAAAGGATTAAACTGTGTAAGTCTGCAGGAAATGTTTATGAGATTGTGGGAGAGTTTAAGGGCTTAAAAAATATAAAAATAACCATATAAACATATGGTTTTACTTTGCGGATTTTCACCTTTCGCGGGATTTCTGGAACGCAACCCCCACGATCGAGGAGGGATCACTGCTCATAATCTAAACTAATTATTAGTATCAAAGAATTCAAATACTAGATATGAGAAAATAAATTGCAATAATTTATATGCTAACCGAAATGTAGCGGTATCAAAACAGAAATTGGCAAAAGGCAGTTTTGACCAAATTATTTCCTGCAACGTTGTGTACTTACAGCTAAAACAACTTGATGACGTAAGACGGTGCATTATATAGGACTACATAAGTCGCAGTACAAGACAGATAATGTTTAGTAGTTTAGAAAATTAATTTTAATGTCAAGCAGTAACCAGTACATAAAAGTTATTTCATGAAATGTGCGGCCCGTGACCAGACCAGAGTCCGTGGCCCACCAGGCATTGCCCAAATGCCCTAATGGCCAGTCCTCCCCTGGTCCCAATATTAAGAACAGTAGAACAACTATTCAGTTACGTGGGGTGCTTCAAAGAGGTCTCCTGCTTCTTCCTGCATGCACGTATTTAATGTGTGAAAAAATGAGTTTAGTTTAATGCACAAATTATAATTTTTTTTTTAGAAATGCACTAAAATATGGTTGTATAACTTTCTCCAGTTGCACTGCTAGTTGAAGATGCTTGAAACAGTTGTAAAACATCAAGCAAATGACATTGATTTGAAAGTATTAACTGTTGTATTTTTAAACATCCTCAGGGAAAACATCTGTGCCCTGAATTCTAATTACAGCAAACCGAGTAGTAATCCATAGTTGGTTATACAGACAAGTGAAAGTAGGACATTTCTTCTGCTTTAGTGTCTGGGGACCATAAAAAAGGATGCAGTGTCCTATTGTGTTACATTTAAAATGACAGTAAGGAAAGTAAAGGAACATTCTCAAACCCCTAAATCCAATTCAGGACGGCTGATGAGAGAGTGTTTGTGGTCAAGATGGTGCTAAGGAAAATACATTTTAATTGACTGTGTAATCTGGCATTACACTCATCTGTTCATAACAGAAATGTAAATACAAGATGGCATCCTTCCTAACATCATTCTTTCTTTGTTTCCTTTGCAAAGAATTGCTCGAGTTAACATGCAAGGTGTTTGGTCTCAAAACCAAGTGTTCATTGACTTCATGGATCAGGCAGGAGCACTCTGAGGAGACATTAATGTGACTGTCACTTGTCTTACTTTAATATGGATGGTAAAATTAGAAAAGTCTCTAACTTACTGCAAAATAAACAATGGGGTTGATGCTGATGTTGACACATCCACCTTAATAAAAGGACGAGTGTCTCTCTTTACATTACGGAAGATATCAATTTGTACTAGTTTCAGAACTTTAATTACGATCACCTGATAAATGCCTTCTTCAAGCTTTCAAGACAGGATAGAAAACGAAAAGAAAAAACGCTATGAAACCGAGACTGCACCTATACTTTAGGATCCCCAAATGCATAAATAATATAAAAGATGTTTTAGTCCATGCAAACTGGAATTTTTTATCCCTCTGCACTATTTTTAAGATGTACGATCTATGAAAATGATATACAGCATATGCATACAGCAATCAAATGCGATCTAATTAGTATTAAAAACTTTTGGGTAAATATATTTTTATATTTCTAAGTACATAATTATTAATATCTACAGTTTATCGTCTTATATTTTAACTGTACTATATCTGCTATAGTTCATCACATTGACTTATGAATGGAAGTATTATTCATACAAAATGATCTGAAGTGAACTGTAAACTTAAATGACTTAATTTGTTAATTTTCAAATTATAATAATATTATTTACATGACCTCCATTTCCCCTATTTACATTTACTCCAGAAAGTGAAGGGGGGGGGCCCTATTATTCTTTAAGTAAGTGCAGTGATCTTCACGGTTTGCATCTTTCTGCCATTTTCTAGGCTCAACTTTTATCAAGGAGATGGAAATGCTTTTCAATCCCGGTTAAGCTGATGGGAACTTCCTTCTCACTTTATGATGTGTACACCACAACTACCAGTATAAAATACACATAATGGCGGCACGGTGGCGCAGTGGGTAGCACTGCTGCCTCGCAGTTAGGAAACCCAGGTTCGCTTCCAGGGCCCTCCCTGCGTGGAGTTTGCATGTTCTCCCCATGTCTGTGTGGATTTCCTCCCACAGTCCAAAGACATGCAGGTTAGGTGCATTGGGGATCCTAAATTGTCCCTAGTGTGTGCTTGGTGTGTGTGTGTGCTTGGTGTGTGGCGCCCTGTCCGGGGTTTGTTTCCTGCCTTGCGCCCTGTGTTGGCTGGGATTGGCTCCAATAGACTCCCGTGACCCTGTAGTTAAGATATAGCGGGTTGGATGATGGATGGATGGAAATACACATAATAGGATTATGAGTGTGAGTAGCAACATTCTCTTGTTGGATCATAATTTATGCATTTCAGTTACTAGATCGCCTTTGAAAAGCGAGCAGAACAAAATATATTGTTTCAAGAAGTGTAAAGGGTGACCCTACTATCCACAATTAGAATTACGTTCCTATGCATTACCTCAGAGATTGATTTTACATACTGCATGTTGTTTGCAGAATAAATTTGAATATGCTATCTTATTCATATGCTGTTGATTTCTAAATGCATTCATTTTCTAGGAGTGTAAGCAGCGCTGATTATGTGCGCTCCGCTGCTATGATCCAGAGATGAAATGTTGTTGTCTGGAACAACTGGCTGTCATACAGCATGGGATGTAACAGATCTTTGTTTATTCAGAGTACAGAGAGTTTCTGCCCATCGATAAAGTAAATCACTTGTATTTGTCTGCCTAAAGGTCACCTGTGCAGTGCTACTCCCTGCTGAAGTAAGATGGGCCAACACTTGGAATTTTAACCATTTTCAAAAACATTGCCTATTTTTTATTTACTGTTAAAACTAATAACATGTTTTGTTTATTTTTTTTTTTTAACTGAAGCTTAATATAAGAAAACTTATATGAGTGGGTGATCAAAAGGTTTTGAGCTTGAACCTGAATGGTATATTCTACAGCACTGAATTAATAAGTGGCCTGAGATCAGTTTCTGAATAAATACATCAATTACAGGTTTCTGGCATTTACTGTTTCTAGTGTATGATTTTTGTTTTATGAACAACTCAATATTGATGCTGAAAGCTGAAAAATCAAGTATTGAGGTAGCACTGAAGTTCTAACACGTGATTAATTCACCTTCATAGATTAATTACTGTCAAAGCAATTGAAAGCAAGACCCGGTCCTCTTCATACTTAAGAGCCGGCCTAGAGAACATTATTGGGACCAGAGGTCTTTCTAAGATGCCAAAGGTCTGGCAAGTCTTTGACACTTCACTATAGAAGAAAATGTTGCTGCTGTGGAGCAAATCATAACTGAGAATCAAAGAGTAATGGTGCGGGAGACAGCAGTCACTGTAAAGACTAGTGACAGGCGAGTTGAATGAATTCCTCATTAACAATTAAACTTGAACAAGATCTGAATATATTTTGTGCCCAGAATATTGAAATAAGGAATCACCACATAAAATGTTACAAGGAAAACCTAAGCTAATAGGATTCAAAAATTATTAGCGCCTTTAATTAGCGCATGGAGAGGCGACAGCAAGACAACCCCCAAAAGTGGAATGGTTTTGCAGGTGGTGGCCACAGACGCTTCCTGGGAGATACAGCAAATCGTCTTTCGAAGGCATGTATGGATGTGCCATCCTGGAAGAGCTGGACTACTTGTGCAAGCTGAATCGGCTGCAAGTACCAGCTTATGCTACCAGAAGTGACAAGGACACTAGCAAAAACAAAAAACTACAGTAGAATCAGTGAGTGTATTATATCTAGCTCAAAAAATTAAGTCTAACACCAAGTCAATTAAGGTTCTAGGATATCATTCTGTTCAGTACACACACACACACACTACATACATACACACATATATATATATATATATATATATATATATATATATATACACACATACATACATATATACACACACACA
>JANRMT010062827.1:6325800-6373538 GCA_026402145.1 Polypterus bichir lapradei
ACACACACACACACACACACACACACACACACATATATATATATATATATATATATATAATCTGTAGTCTGAGTCTCGATCTCATTGTATGGGTGGTTACCTGCCAGGTAACACATGTGGTTGGGGTGCCAGTCGGCAAACATCCACCACGGGCCCTCTCATTTGCGAGAAGCAGATCATAGAATGTTACATAGTTTACTGTCAAATAATGCAAAGAGTACGCGACACGTGTTTCGCCCTTATTTGGGCTCATCAGGCATACACACTCCACAGCACCCCTCGCGGGGTTCGAACCTTGGACGTGCGTGTATATATATATTTATTTTAGTGTGGTAGGTAGCCTCTGACACAAGCAAGCAGACACAGGAAGTCCCAAAAGACACACGTTTATTAACAATAAAAGTCTGCACACAAGACAGTGCCTTGCACCAAACACCCTTGTGTCAGTCCCTTTCTCCTCCACTCTCCGGACTGCTTCTGCCGCCTTTCCACCTCTCCTCCCGAGTGTTGCCTTCTTCCTCCTGACCTCGGCTCCACAACTGTCCCTGAGGTACTGTCCCTCTCCCGGTCCTTCCAGGCCTGGGTCCTGGCCGTCCGCCACAATATATATATTATACACACATACACACGTACATACATACATAGTTTGAAAAACTACTGTATCCCCTGTATTAAACACTTGCTACAGCCTCCTCTAACACAAACTTTTTTCTTCAAATTCTTTTTCTCTGTGTGGATTTCCACAGGATACTTAGGTTTTCCCCTCAAATACCCATAAATGATGTGCAAATTAGGTTGATAGGTGACTGTAGATTGTCCCTATATGGGTGTGTATATATAAATATATATATATATATATATATATCAGTGATGTCTATGACGGATTGGCACTCTGTCCAGGGCTATTTTGCATAAATAAACTTTGTTGGGCTACAAAACTTAGTCTGGTTTTACATAGAACAAAAAAATTGTTTGGGCTTTTGACAAACACACAGACATATGTATAAATGTCCACCTTTTGTTAAACCTTAGCTTAATAAGTTGAGGGTCACAAGGGGACAAAGCCTATTCTAATATATTGAATGAAAGACAGAAATCAAAGCTGAACTCGTCATCTTGTGTGGAGGTCACATTCACAGATACAGACACACATGCCTGTTCACTAACGTAGCGGTAATTTATTGTAGTCAAGTAACCTAACCTGGAGAAGACTTCATGCAGACATGTGATAACTAAACTAACACAGAGATATTGTCTTAATTCTTGTCTATTATTTGTAATGTTATAAAACTTACTTACATGCTATCCTCAGCTCTGCAATGTATACCCTATTTGTTTTTTTTCCTTTTTTGTAGACCCAAACAAACTTCGTAGATATAGATGATTTCACCCCAGCAGAGTCACCAGTATTTTAAGTAGGAGGAAGTTGGAGCAACATTAACAAAGCATGCAAGCAGGTCGTGAGCACGGCTGACCAATTAGAAGCTCATGCACAGGTTTTAAAGAAGTTAATGGATGCATTAGGCTCCAAAAAATTACAAACCAACCAGGTTCTACATGTAGATGTTGTAGATGAATGGTTTATATTGGCATTTGGGGGGGTTGATTTGCAACCAGTTTATAAGATAAGTTGGCATGGACACACAGACCAGTTCATGGATGGACACATGAGTTTCATAGTGCATTTTGATTGGATGAATTTATCAGTAGGCGTTGAGCCAATAAAGCACAGTTTAAAGAAAGCATGTAAAAAGATAAAACAAGAAATAATCATTATACTTTCACAAACTTAAAACTCCTATTATAATAATAAACAAACATTAATGAAGTAATTTAATGCTATAGGTTAGCTGAATCGTTAACTTCATTTGGTTGAACTTATATTCTGCACTTTTCTCTTTGAAAACCCCAGTCAACTATCTGTAGAATGTCTTTTTTAGGACAGACCAATATCTTCCTTGTGGCTCTTAAAGTAATGAAAAACTGGCCTCTGATACAAACACTGTTTAAATAATTTAGGAGTGAGATATTTCATAAATACACTGCAGTACCAATTTATTAAAAATTGAAATAAATCATATCACGTTTATCATGCAGACTTTTTACTATGCAAGACTGAATCCTTGACTCCAAACTACTGGCCACAAGGGATGCTTATATAAGACTTCTAGGAAGACATTTCATGCATCACTGGAAATAAAAGTCCCTGTGAAGACCTGGTGAGCCTATCATTTCTCATTAACATCTGGATTATTTGTTGCTTGCTGTCAATATTTCAGACACAGAGCTAGCTAACGCCTGTCTGTAATGAACGATATAACCACAATGGGCTGCACATATTAATATGACGTTTCACACATTTTATATTTTCTTTTATGGTTTATTTCCAAGGTAAGCCTGTTCTCATTCTTCACTTTGTTTCCAGTTCAGTTTTTCAGATGCACACCATATGCTCAATACCTTCCTTGGTAAAAAAATATATTCATTGAACATACTGTTAAGAGAAGCATTAAACAAGTTCTTGAAGTAAGAAATACACCCACATGGACACGTGTGAGGGATGCTAGCAGAAGCATTCCATGTGTTGGGGTAACCTAATTCCTGAACATTTTGTGGAACGTATGAATGATATTATTAGAAGAGCTTTTTAAAAACATACAAATGAACTTGTCTCAGGATGGCCTGAGAGACTCCTAAGTTCCTTTAACTTCATGATCTATTAATGTTATGATTAGCATACAGTAATTCATGTGGAATGTGACCAGAGCCTCAGAATTCAGTACAGTTCCCTGTTGGTCTCAGAGACTACTGACACAGCCTTAAAGTCCTGCTTATATGCACATCACAGAAAGTAAGGGGGCAACACTTCCATATTCTATTTTATTGTTTAAACTAAAGCAAAGAGCAACACAAAATGCACTTACCCCTAGGTCTGTAACTAAGATATCAGTTATGCTTCCCAGGACTGTGACAAAATCAAAAATATTCCATGCATCACGAAAATAGTTCTGCAAAGAGAAAAAAAAGTTTAGTATATTTTACTGAGACAAGCAGTTCAAAGCTGTATATGGCCTGCACTATGATAAACAAAAAAACAAAAAAACAAAAAACAAAAACAGTTTTTAGTAAAACAGACTGACCAGTCATTGTCAAACCTGCTATATCTTAACACAGGGTCACAGGGGTCTGCCGGTTGCCAGCCTGAGCCAACACTGGCCGCAAGGCAGGAACAAACTCCGGGGTAGGGCGCCAGCCCACCGCAGACAGACTGATCAAGAAAGTCATTAAAAATACATAAGGAAGTGTTTTGTCGTCCATTCTGAGCTGGAATTCATAGTGCACATTATTAAATTTTGCTTCTCCTTATTCTCACAAATCTTTCCTAAGGTATAAAGAGAATCATTGCCTCCAGAACCCTTTTCCTACCAGCCCTACCAGAGAGAAAGCCAGAGGGACATCATCCAGGGCTCACCCTGAATAGCGTGCATATCACTTTCAGATGAATTTTGTGGCTTCTGGTGCAGTCGCAGATTTTAAAAAATGTAGGCCGGATCCAGGCTCAGAAGCCATACGCAGTTTCAAAAATGTCTATGTGGCAGAGAGGCAAAGGAATGTTGACCAAGTACTCTCAGCATTATTATAAAAATATTAGTAGTTTTTTTTTTAGAAAGAAAAATTAACTAATCGGAACCTGGCCTCAAATATACATAAGTGCAGTAGGGCAAGTGCCCGGGGGCACCAAGACTTGTAGAGTGCATAGTAACCAGTGATGCGAGGTGTTGGGAATCAAAAACAAGTCGGGGAGCATGCACTGGTACAGTACGTTGCCGCACTCACTACACGGCAAAACAACTCGGGATCCCAGTTTGCAACCCCCCCAGGCAGACATACGGTCCAGTCCTGCCCTCCGGAAATGACCCTCTATCTGCCGCAGCCAGGTGTTATGTGGACGAACCCTTGGCCCGGTCCAGCCACTCGGCTCCCCAACAAGGAGGATCTTACGAGCCGGATCACCCTCGGGGAAACGCACCACATGGCCGTAGTGCTGTAACTGACGCTCTCTCACAATGCAGGTCATGTGCCTCATTCGGGACTCCATGAGCAACACAAAGTCAAACCAACGGTACCCAAGGATTTTCCGGGGAGACACAGCACCAAAGGAGTCCAGTCTTCATCTCAGGTCACTGGATAGAGTCCATATAGCAAGACAGGAAGCACCAGGACTCTAGAGACTTGAACCTTCGTCCTTTTGCAGAGATATCGGGAGCGCCACACACCCCTTTCCAGCGACCTCATGACCCCCCATGCTCTCCCAATCAGTCTACTGACTTCACAGGAAGAGTCACCAAAGACATGAATGTCACTGCCAAGGTAAGTAAACCTCTCAACAAGGTCAACACTCTCTCCGCAAACAGACACAACGACCAAAAACCTAAACACAAAATGAAAAGCAACAAAAATTAAGCAAATTAAGCCCTTGCAAAAAATAAATAAATCAATAGCTGCTACGTTATCATGTGTCATGTGCTAGGTACTAGCCTTTTGTACGACCTGTGGTGAGGCCCTTGAAGAAGACAAAATGGGAAGACGTCAGCTTAGTGTGGGTGTACACTTCGCAATTTTCTCTCATGTTAAGATTTGGGAGTTTGTGTGCCCTCTCCCACTTAACGACTCATTGGTATTATCATCTGATCCAAAGCAGAAATACGTGATTTTATGGGAGTCACTTTAACTGTGTGACAAGATCATTGGAAAAGACTTTATGACGCCTATGTAATGTGCCCCTGTGAAGCATGATGTGATATTTCATTGTATCTGTTTTTTTACAGTGGGCTAAGTGTAGTACAAGTTCACAGTCAGTTTGGACTTGATCAGTTTTAATCTTAAGACTAATAAAGTGTGTTACTTAATACTCATTTGTTAAAAGCACAAACGTACATGGCTACCAGCAGTTTGTATTTCTTTTTTGAAGACCCAATCGTGAAATCACTCAGAAGAACTGCTATAGAGTGGACGGTTTTCTTGTCACAACTCAGCCAGTCTCTTTCCAATTTGAATGTAAATATTTCAGGGGCCTTTGTCCAAAAGCAAAAACCTGGTGTAGTGTTTGTCGCTTTCTGATTGGTCAATAGTAATTGAAACACAGAAATGGTTTGCATGACCTCTCAAACCCAAGGCACTCAAACAATTCTTTTTGGTATGTTAAAAAACTGTCAGGAGCCCAAAAGCTACTCAGGTTGTGTCCAAACAGATGTCATACCTTGTGAGAGGTGAGATTTTGTGCTGATTTAACAAACCACTCAGGTGATCGCAAAGGAGAATCATTGCCTCCATAACCCTTTTCTCCCAATCCTATCAGAAAGGAAGCCAGAGGGACATCATCCAGGGCTCACCCTGAATAGCATTCATATCACTCTCAGATGAAATTTGAAAGTTGGGTGAAAAATGTATAGTGGACACATGCTCTTACTGGGTGTGCTAAAAGGGAAGTTGATATAAGAGAAAAACAGTCAAGTGATGTGGCGGCCACATTACAAAACGTGCCTGATGTTGCTAAAACAGCGTTTCTCAAGCTTTGTGTATTTGTGACCTGAGTTTTCATAACAGTCTTAATCACGCCCCCCTAACGTTTTTTTGAAACCCTATTTTTTGCCGCCGATACACCGCTACAAGTTTAATCAGACCTACTTTTATCAACATTTATCTAACTCTATATTTAATTTTTCTAGTATCAGAATGTAGTTTAAATTCATTTGTTTTTGGTTTCCATAGATGTATTTTTCATATTTTCGATTCTTGTTTTCTTTTTTTCACATCTTCGCGCCCCCTTTTTTGGTGCTTCACACCCCCCTAGGGGGGGGGCGCGCCCCACAGGTTGAGATCCGCCGTGCTAAAACGTTAAGTATAGCATGGCATACTGTATTAGATTTGTCACTGGGTGTACATGGAGGTGGGAGTTTCACTAGTGGTGCTCATGCCCAGGGGCAATGTTGAGTCTTAATCTAGCACTGATGGGAATTGTCAAGTAATTGATTTTGCATTACAAGATAAACTGGATGTCGTTATTGATTGAAAAAAATATGAGCTGAAAAAAGCACCTATTACAATACAAAATAAATACACAGTTAATAAGGATGACTTAACATTCAAATATTTTTGTATTACTTTTGCTGTACCATCATGTCTGATATCAGTCTAAAGCACTCCTTTAACAGGTAGCTGGTCTAATGACCACTGAAAAAGTAGAATCATATGTTCACCGACACCAAAGTAGAATAACACACATGTAAAAACATCCAGTAATATCTTGTTTTTGCTTACTGAATGTTATAAAAAAGGGAATGTTTACTTCAGGGGAAAAAAGTATTAGTTTATAAATAAATATTTGCAGATAATGGCTAAAGTGAATATGTGCAGAGACAACCAAATGTATCTAAAAGATATAAATAGTTGAGGATAGAAAGAGGGAAAAAGTACAGCAAAACAGCATGAGCACAAGCTCGGGGTCAGTTTTCTTTTTTTTTTTTATTGGATTTATTAAAAGCAAATGACAATCCGTACAAAAGTGAAAGAGAGGAAGGCCAAAAGTCAGAGAGTAAAACTTTAGGATTAGAAAACAGGGAAGAGAATCCTTCCCCACCCAATGCTCAATACCCAAATGCGTATTTTAAAAAAAATATTGGATTAGATCCTGCCAGGTTTAAAAAAAAAAAAAAGTTCTGAACAGATCCTCCAAGTGAGAATTTGATTTTTTCCCATTTTCAAATAGTACACAATATCAGTTACCCACTAACTTAAAAGAGGTGGGCTAGGATTCTTCCAGTTGAGCAAGATACGTCTAAGTGCTAGTAGTGAGGTAAAGGCAACTACAGTTTTCTTGTTCTTCTCCACTCCAAGCCCATCGGGGGGTCCACCCAACACATAGCTGTTAATGGATTAGGAGTGATTGTGACACCAAGGCTGTCTGATAGGCGTTTAAAGATTTTGGTCCAGAATGATATTAATCTGGTGCACATCCAAAACATGTGGCTTAGTGAGGCTGGAACTCGATTGCAACGTTCACAGGATGGAACTTTGGTTCAGTTTTCAAATAATGCATCAGCATGTCCATGGAATGCTTGAAGGTCAACAATAGTCAGTTACATTTAAACCAGTGTGGAAGGCAAATGTGTTCAAGACGTCATGTTTTAAGTCCAAGTTATGCAATGGTTTATAAAGGAGAGAGTGTCACAAGATGCTTATTTTAGGACAACCTGGTGGAGGAGGAGTGATGACTCAGTCCTGCAACAAGGACTATTTAACTACTTCTTAAGAGTTTAAAAAGTATAGTATTAAGGAAAAGACATTATTACAATATATTATGATATATATACATTCTTCAAATTCAAAGCGGCTCTTTATGGAGATGTATATGTTGTGAGGGACGGCTGGCGGTTCAGTCCAGCTGGGACGTCCCTGAAAGAAAAGAATGGAAGAAAGCAGCCTTTTCAGGGCACTGCATCCCCTGGGATGCTAGGTGGCAGCTCCCCTGGATTCCCTCAGGGCATCCTGGGACATGGAGTTCATTTCCTCAGCCCCATTGGGTGCCGTGGGTTCCGCCAGGAGGAGCTCACAAAGAACCTGGGGACTCTTACTGTTACGACGACCCGGAAGTACTTCGGAGTCACGAGGACGGAAGCCTGCAGTACTTCCGGGCTACTTGAGGAAGGATGATGTGGTGTTTGACCCGCAAGAAGAGAAGGAACACTTCCGGGTCATGGACTATTTAAAGGACTGGTGAAAACCCAGCAAGGAGAACCGGAGTTGGGTGGTAGAGTGACAGAGCTGCTGGGAGTGGAGGATTGATTATTGTTTATTGTATAATTACCTGAGAATTGTGGTGAATATGATGCTTTTTGCACTGTATCTGAAGAAAGATATTAAAATTCTTCTTGGTGCTTTTTAGAATTGTATCTTGGACGTCTGTCTGGTGGGTTTAATGGGGCAACAGCGACCCCTAGCGTCCACAATGTATATGTAAATCATTTGGAGATTTTTAGGTACTCTTTATCTGAGCTAAAATATTATTGGGTAGCATGATGTACATTTTGAAACATAACATTCATGGAAGCTGGTAAGCTGCCTCTATTATCATCCTAAGACAAATATGCAGGATCAGATTGTTTTGTATTTCTTAATTTGTGAGTTTGTGAGCTCTTTTTCATGTGTAGTTTTGCTGTTACAGTTACAAGCAATGTGGCTGTTTAAGATGAGACTCACAAATTACTCTACTACAGGGATCACCAACTCCAGTCCTGCAGGAGCACCGTGGCTGCAGGTTTTCATTCTAACCCTTTTATGAATGAGTGCCCTGTTTGTGCTGCTAATTAACTTCTTGTCAATTTTAATCGAATTGCTTCCTTAAGATTTGTTCCCCTGAATTTCTTCATCGTTCCTCTGAATTGCTTCATTTCTTTCCTTAAATGGCACCCAAACAGAAATGAAATGTGAAACGAGGGAGCCAACAGAAGAGCAACTTAGTCAGGGCCTCAAACTCTAACCAATCGCTTAATGAGGCGCAGAGTCTTATTGTTAATTAAACCAGCTCTTTAATTCCGTGGCTTGTTGCTGCTCTCATTGTGCATTAGCAGACATTTCAAAAATTGTTGATTTCTCTTTTCTAAGAGCTCTGTTAAAATGTTTTGTGGACCTGAGCAGACCAAGATTCCTGAGACTTTCATCGTTCTTTATGTTCCGATATTGTATGGTGGACACCAGTTGTTTTGGCTCATTTTGTATCTCCTTATTGTCCATCCATCCATTTTCCAACCCGCTGAATCCGAACACAGGGTCACGGGGGTCTGCTGGAGCCAATCCCAGCCAACACAGGGCACAAGGCAGGAACCAATCCTGGGCAGGGTGCCAACCCACCGCAGGACACACACAAACACACCCACACACCAAGCACACACTAGGGCCAATTTAGAATTGCCAATCCACCTAACCTGCATGTCTTTGGACTGTGGGAGGAAACCGGAGCGCCCGGAGGAAACCCACGCAGACACGGGGAGAACATGCAAACTCCACGCAGGGAGGACCCGGGAAGCGAACCCAGGCCTCCTAACTGCGAGGCAGCAGCGCTACCACTGCGCCACCGTGCCGCCGCCCTCTCCTTATTGTTTGGCTGCTAATTAAGGAAAAAGAAACAAGGGGTCTGAGTCTTCAAGAGCAAGTCAATGAAAATTAGTTCAAAAGAAGTTTCAGCAGCAAAAACAGGTCACTCATTAAGAAAAGGGTTAGAATGAAAACCTGCAGCCACGGTGGTCCTCCAGGACCGGAGTTGGCGACTCCTGCTCTGCTAGAAGACACTGGACAAAGGATGTGACAACAGGGTGAACAGCTGGATATTGTCTACAGGAACTGTGTTTGACAAAGCTCTTGGGATGATCCAGAGGAAGGATTAGAACTTGGCCATGACCTTTTTATTTAGCCAAAGAGAAAAAAGCTGAGAGGTTTTATACAACAATTATTGAAACAGTCAGCTGTGCTGTGTTTTGATTCACTGAGCACTTCTAGTAATGACAATCCACATGTTATAGCATTGTAGACATTTTATTCTAACAATGAAAAGAAATAATTAAACAAAAAACTTACCAAAACTCCAAAGGCGATTATTTTAAGGACACATTCCAATGAGAACAGTGCAGTGAACACAATATTGAGGTTCTTGAGCACTTTGTCATAGTCCTCTGAAGAGCCATAGAACTGTCGTGAACAGAGACAAAGGAAAGGTAAAAGGCTATTGAAGATTATTATGTGTTAAGCAGTGAAAATAAGACATTGAAACAGAAGAGGATGAATAAGAATTTCCTTTTTGATGGCCTAGTTTCCCAGCAGGTGGTTTTAACTCTTCATAAAGGTTCTATATGTTTAAACTGACAACTTAATAGATTTCCAAGTAATATAAAGAACTTTCTGATGAGAGGACAACTGAAGGTACTGGATGGTACGAAATCTGCCTTTTATTGGAATGTGTATATTAATCCCATCTCCAATTTTAAACACTTTTTTGTATCACATTATTCGGTAATGTTCAAGTTTACTTCTAGCAACCCTTGACAATTCTCGACAATGTACAGTGAGATGTACACATTATTGTTCCTTTTATATAAATAGTCTTTGGTGAATTGTCTCCAAAATGATGCAAATATTAGGTTCTTCGCTTCTGTACTCACCCAGACATGAGTTTCATCAATAATTGTTATACAAGTTAAAATTGTCATTGAAAACTTGGAAACCAAATATTCTGGGCCATAGTCACAAGTACCTTCATCATGAGGACGATGGTGTTGAGTGCAATCATCGCCATGATGGTGTATTCAAAAGGTGGCGATACCACAAACTGCCACATGCGATACTGAAAGCTCTGCTTATTCTGAGGCATGTGCCGTGTCAAGGGCTTGGCACTGATTGCAAAATCAATACAGGCTCTCTGGGTAAAAGAGATAACAAGACAATATAATTAAAAACAAAGAGTCATAAACTGAAGCTAAACATCAAAAAAATGAACAAATATACAAAAGTTACATTGAGAATAAGGCTAGGAAAGTTTGTCAGTATATCTGTCGTGCTGCATTGTAACTATAATGCCTGCTCAAAATTCAACCAGATTTAACAGCTACATTTATTAAAGGAAATACATTCTGATGCTACTGAAAACTTCTGTATAATTTAGAAGTTGCGAAAAATTATTAATTATCGATATCTCAGAATGTATGAAATGCAGGAAGGTACTTAAGTATTGCTGCCTCGCAGATCCAGCATAGTTAGGCTTGAATCCCATACAGTGGATTTCCGCAGGTTCCACTCCTTCTGCCCTAACAAATCTCACTACCGTGTGAACAGAAATGGTCCAGTTCTTTTACGGATGATAGGTTTGACACATATATGCACAATTAAGGCTTTAACATTATACAGACTTTACATTTTTGCCAAGCAAATAGGCATATAAAGTCAGTCGGTCATTGTCCAATCCGCTATATCCTAACACAGGGTCACTGGAGTCTGCTGGAGCCAATCCCAGCCAGCACAGGGCATAAGGCAGGAAACAAACCCCGGGCAGGGTGCCAGCCCACCACAGGGCATATAAAGTAAAATAGTTAATTAACGTTGTGTATTTTACTCGTCTCTTGATTATCAGCCTTAAGTCTTTGCTCATTTCATACATTTCTCTGCTCCATGACATACAGCATAACCTAGTTACTTGAAAAGGATTGTAAAAAATAGGATAAAGTAAAAAAAATATTACTCTGTCTGACCTCATTCTTCTCAAGGCTGTAATCCTCCATCATCTTGTCACCCTGCTCTTGAAAAGTGATAATGATCAAGGCCACAAATATGTTGACGAAGAAGAATGGAAATACAACGAAATAGACTACGTAAAAAATGGACATCTCCATGCGATAACCCGGACTTGGACCCTGATTCTCATAGGTGGCATCGACAGAATGTTTCAGGACTCTGTGAAGGAAGAGAAAACAAGCTAATATGGCCACATTTGTGTAAGTGAAGACAGAGAAGAGGAGGTGGACTGAGACTCACTGTGGCCAGCCCTCTCCCGTGGATACCGTAAAGAGGGTCAGCAAAGCCCAAAGAACGTTGTCATAATGAAAGTCGTATTTTTTCCATTCGCGCTTCTGTGCTTTGACTTCATCATCCCTCTCATACACTAGATATTCTCCTCTGCAAACAAAAATGGACAGAATTTTTCTCACATCACAGAACAACAATGTTCTCCTTGACAATTACACTAACATTTTTAAAGAAAACCGAACAGGAATTCAACTGCTACACAAAATCTTAGGATTCTTTCATTATAATCTTGCCCAATTTAAGCGACTCTGCTCTTTTACATGTTCAGCCTAATCTTTGAAACAGTTTATTTTTATGCCGATTGTTTTTTATGAAAATTGACATAAACCTTGAGTCAAGTTTGAGAAAAAAATATTAGATTCATTATTAATTGACTCACTTAAAATCCTTATTCTTCCACTGGCTGTAGTTGCAGCTAAATCAGAAAACAAGACCTTTTGCTTTGGAAACATATACACTAATTGGTGTTATAGCATGAAATCTGGCTACACGTTGCCCACCAACCACATGCATGACCTTATCACCTGTGACATCAATGAGGTACTGTCAGTTGAGCATCAAGCATTTGTGTAGGCATTAGGAGTTCTGCATGTAGCCTAAGCAATGAAATCCAGCTAGATTCAGATACATCAGACCCAATCATCTGGTAAATCAAAGTGAAATTCTAAAGTGTAAGTCTAAGCACACTGAACAGGACAAAAACAAATCATTGTTAGCAAACAAAGAAAATTATAAAAAAAAAAAAAAAAAAAAAAAAATGGACATAATGCAAACACACACACACTAGGAGTTCAGTTCCAATACAAAAGAAAATAATAATGGATGAAAATTAAACATTTCCTGTTCCTATTTTAACTGGCAATGCAATTCAGGTCTATAATATGCTAGCAGTTGCTGTTAATGCACAGTTCAGTAAAAAACAAGGGCTGGTAAGGACAAAACCACTAAGAATGCCAGAGTTAGAGTGCCCTCTCCCTCCTTTGATTTACCCAGTGGTCCACTTCTGTTCAGTTAGCTAGAAAACAATGGAGCCAATTAAGTAAGAATTATGATATGTGGTCAACACCATTTTGTGCACAGCCTGCTGAAAGGTTCTGGCCAAATGCCTATTTTGTGCATTTTTCGCCTTAGTGCCACCATGTTGGCACTGGTTACAACTCATATTTCTGTCTTATAACAGTGATGTGTAACTTTACCACACAGCCGTTATAAAAGACAGAACCATGCAGAGGACAGTGTCTGATTTCTGCTAAGAAATAATAGTTTTCTACTTCTTTCTAAAAGCAATTTGTGAAAATAGACTACCCTAGGGATTTTTTTTTTGTTTATTCTGCCTTATACAATTTCTTGTATTAGGAATTTGTTAGTTTTCGCATACCCCTTGGGGTCAGAGCGCAGGGTCAGCCATTGTACAGCAAGCGCCCTTTGAGCAATTGAAGGTTAAGGGTCTTGCTCAAGGGCCCGGCAGAATAGGATCTCTTTTAGCAGTGATGGGGATTCGAGTCGGCAACCTTCGGGATACCAGCGCAGATCCTTAGCCTCAGAGCCACCACTCCGCCCTAACTATAACTTAACTATAAACAAGTAGTTTTGGTTTCAAATTTGGTTAGCGTTTTTGGTTTTGCAGATTTAGAATTTTGTCCCTTATTAATGAATGCAGCCAGCTACCCGACTACTCCTTGAGCTGCTCCTTAAAATTCATTTGACCATTACTAATTATAAATGTTAGTTTGTTCACATTTGCAAACCTTTCTGATGATTTATTATAATTACATCCTGGACATCAGCAATGGTCAGAAGCAGTGCCACAGGGAGACTTGTGGGAGTTTAAAAACACAGCCAAAGAGATGCGAAAGTCACCGTATAGTCCTGATATTGCCCAAATAGACACTAGATGTTATATTTTTTAGGTTACCACCGGCAAAATTAAAACTTACTGTTTCACAGTTTGAGCTCAAACTTATTTTATTTAGATTTAAATACATCATATATATCAAACGTTTGGCTTCATAATGAAAGTTGTGCCTGGAGTGTGTCCTTTGTCCTTAGCCATTTTTTTTTCTTAGATCCCCCTGGAATTTTTCCTCATCCCCACAGCTACCTCTGTCAAAACCTTCTAGCACCACTACTGCCAAACGTACTAATGAAAGACCTGGTCCATCAATCCCAAGCAGATTATTTTATCACTTTTTCAGGGCACGTGTTCAGTTCTGAAGAAATCTGTGGCTCTAAATCATAAATCATTCAGTTCTGTAGTGTTCCAATGAGACACATCTCAGCTTTTGCTTCCTATAATGCTTGCTGCTTACAGTCGTCTTTACTTATTCATCACGACCAAAATGCAGTTATGAAATGTCAAAAGTTATCACCTGCAATCTCGTTCTAATTCTTTTGATTCATCAGAGCAGTAGAAAAAGCGCCCTTTGAAAAGCTGCACAGCCACCACAGCAAAGATGAACATGAAGAGCATGTAGACAATAAGGATGTTGAGCACATTCTTCAGGGAGTTCACTACACAGTCAAACACCGCCTGAAAGAGAAGTGACACATCAAACAAGCTTTACCAAAATATACAGTAGGTTGTATCTTGAAAAACACCATCATTAAATTAAATTAAGTATTGAGAGGCAGTTTGTTAAATCCCAGTAAATGCTTAATTGTAGGACAAACAGCAGAAGAAATAATGAGAAGTAGCCTGTTTCATAAAAGACAATATTAAAGGTTTATAAAAATAAAGCATACAGCATTATTAGAAATAAGGCACAGAGAATGTCTGATACTTGATGAGATGAAAAGCTAGCTTGAGTGGCCAATGACAAAGTGTAAATTAATAAAACAACCGAAAGGAGAATGACCGCTATAAGTATGTGAAGCTACACATTGAAAGAAGAAACACACTGGAATGCTGCCAGATCTATAGAAGGACTATGGCATGTCATTCTAAATACATTCATGAGAAACTGGCCGAGATGCTAATTGTGAGTAATGAACCGTACCCGTGAGTTGGAAACTTGTTAACCTAGAAGTAATACATTGCATGAGAAGTCTTCTTTGAAATCAGTGAATGACTGGAGGCCCAGTGTGACACACTGTGCAGAAAGCCACATTGGAGGCCTGTTATAACACACCTTACAAGCAAGTGTAACTGGGGGCCACTGGGACTCGACTTGCATGTAATAAAACCACACTTTAATTATATGAAGACTCTATCTTAACAATCCTACTCACTTGGGATTCCTGCTGGGACACAGTGGGCATGTAATGAATGACAAGAAGCCCAGTAAAGAATAATCTGCGTGCAATGAACCACATTTCTGAAGTGCTGACATTGTCTGCAGTAATACCCCTCTGAATATCATTTACCACCAGTAATATCTGCTTGGATAAAGTCTGTAAGCAATAAGTGACTTGTTGTCCAAATCAGGTTTCTTCCATCTTAAAAATGTTGAGAAATTAAGGTGCTTTCTAAGTAAACAGGATTCTGAAAAATTAATTCATGCATTTCTAGTAGGGTTGACTACTGCAATGTGGTGTTCACTGGCTGTTCAAACTGTTCTTTATTCAGCCTCCAGTTAATCCAAAATGCTGCTGCAAGAATTATTACAAGAACAAGAAAATACAAACACATAACTCCAGTTCTTAAATCCTTAGACTGGCTCCTGGTTAAGTTTAGGGCAGATTTCAAAATCCTCCTTTTAACATATAAAGCATTAAATGGCCGAGGTGCGGCTTACTTGTCTGAACTTATCATGACTTACAAACCAGAGCGTACATTAAGATCTCAAGGTGCCGGTCTGCTTATGATTCCAAGAATTAATAAAATAACAGTGGGAGGTCGAGCTTTTAGTTAAAGGGCCCCTAAACTGTGGGCTAGTCTGCCTGCTACTATAAGAGATGCCCCTTCGGTCTCAGCTTTTAAATCCCAGCTGAAGACGCACTACTTCAGTTTAGCCCACCCTGACTAGAACTGCTGATTAACTGTACAGACTGCATCTCACTTATTAGACCTTAGCACTAAAACATAAGTAACATGATAGTTATAATTGGATACTAACCCTCACCTATTCTGTTTCGCTTCTTGGTTCTCAAATGTGGCACTCGGTGCCACGGCCCACCTGCCAAGTTGTTTTGCCTGCCTAAGGTAAAGTCATCCCTGATGGAGGATCGCAGGAATCGTGGGGTAGAGGGGTCCTTTCATCGGATTAGCGCTATTTCAGCTGTGGAATGGCCAAATGGGGGAGGCACCTTGATGGCTGAGGTCTCCAGGACTCTGAACAAATCCAAATCATATTTTGTGATATCTACTGTTAAATTCTACTCCGTACTTGTAAAATTTTAATTTTTATATCGTATTGAGGATTTGTTCTGTTCTGTGTATTGTATTGTATTGTATTGACCCCCTTTTTTGACACCCACTACACACCCAACCCACCTGGAAAGGGGTCTCTCTTTGAACTGCCTTTCCTGAGGTTTCTTTCATTTTTTCCCTACAAGGGTTTTTTAGGAGTGTTTTCTTGTCTTCTTAGAGAGTCAAGGCTGGGGGGCTGTCAAGAGGCCCATTGTGGCACTTCTTGTGTGATTTTGGGCTATACAAAAATAAAAATTGTATTGTATTGTACTTGACACTAGCTCAGTCAATGCATGTGGGTAATTTACTAGAAGTGGACGCTGCCAAAACCATTTGTCAATGCAAACCCACAATTTGAAGCCTCTAGAGACACAAGCTATATGTGGCAAACAGCCTGATGTATTAGAAAAATACTGCAAGTGTACAATAAAAAATATCTTAAAGACTATAAAGACTCCAGTCTGGTCTGTTAAGTAATGTACCACACTGGAGTGCTTTTGAGACATGGCCTTAGTGGAAAACATGACTTAAAACCTACTGAGACTCAAGGTGATGGGCCAGGTTTGGGCGTGCAGTCTACATGTATTGAATCACAATTGAGATCTTCTACGCTACAGCCTGCAACCACTTGGAGGTCTACGACGACAACCTGTGGGTAATGTACAACACTGAAGGTCCACAGCCACCATATAATGCAACACTTGGGATGTGAATATCTGCACTGATTTCATACAATGATGGCCTTCAGAAACACAGCCTACATGTACAGAACTTCATGAAAAGTCTGAGAGACACTAAAAGTGTAACACCACACAGGTCTCACTGAGAAAAGTTTGAAAAATGACACATAGAAAAGTTGATCAAGCAACATTTTGCACAGATTTCTATTAGACATAAAATAAAATATAACAAATGTTATTGTTTGTTGGTAGAAAATTGAAGTTTACCAAATTAAAAAAAAAATAAAGTGTGCCTTTAAATATATAACACTAGCCATTGCCTGCGGCTCCACCCACGTAGTAGTGAAACAGGACAAACTTTAAAAATCAATAAACAAACAGATATTGCTAGCTAACTGGAGGCAAGGTACACTCCAAAATGCAGAGAGGTACACCGACTCGAATGGAGGCTGGCGCGCGAGTGAGGAGGTCCCTGCCAGACTCTCCAGTCCTGATGTCACACTTCCCCCCTCTCCCTGGCCTGCAGCCTCTGTCTCAGAATAGCGTGAAAATTTCACTCCTGCAAGCGAACTATGATTCAGAAGTGCAACGAGAGAAGTCACAAAAATCAACCAGAATGTTCAAGCAAATCATAGAAAAAAAAAACCTGATCTAAATCCGTTAAGTAGTTCTCTCATTCGCTAGCTAAGTGGAAGTAAGGTACACGGCATGAGGCTGGAGCGTGAGTGAGAAGGGTCCATCCCCTTCCCCTCAATCCACTGTAGCTCTCTCAGATTTACACAAATAAAATCGGTACCGCAAGCGAACTATGATACTTAGCATGATGAGAGTAATCGCAAAATCAACCAGAGTGTTTAATTCTAGAAAAAAAAAAAAACCCCGATCTAAATCCGTTTAGTTCTCTAGATAGAGAGAGAGAGAGAGAGAGAGAGATTCTGTACCTAAAATACCGCAGAGCTGTGTCCTTCGAGTATATTATTAGTGCAGACTTTAGAATTTCACCTTCATCTACATTTTGAGCTCTTACTCATAAGAGGAAAACACACATACAGTCAAAAGAAAATTCAAAAATGCAGATCTAGAATAACATTTTTAGGGTGTGTCCTGAGCCACATTAAGCTTCAGCAGGCAAAGTCTGGTTGGCCTAGGGCAGGGGTCTCCAACCATTCCCCCCCCCACCGAGAGCTACTTTTAAAAAATGAAAATGGCCGAGAGCTACTCGTGTTTTCTAACGTTTATTCTCATAGCTTATTTCAACCCAAACAAACTGAATAAGCTTGTTTTGCCTGAGCATTTACAAAATGTTGGTGTCCACAACTCACATTTTGCATTAAAATATCAAAAAAAATATTGAGTTCACCTGCAAGTGCATTTTGTATGTCTGTATGCATTTTCTCGTGTATGTCACACGAATTAAAACATGAATGCTGTCAAAACAAAACAATACACAGATATTCCTTATTCATTTGTCACTTTGTCACATGTCCAGCTGTATGTGTGACGTGTTTAAGTTCGTACAGATGACTGGCACTGAGGTGTGTGGTGGAGTGGAGCCACTGAGGCTCACTCTGATGGAGTCATTTAAATGGTCGTCTGTCTGTCTTGTTCTGAACTTTGACTTCATGACATTCATGTCAGACTCACAGAGGTATGGAGACCCAAACAAAGCAGAAATTTTCAGAGCTGCTTAGTGATGATTCTTATAGTTATCTGGCTCTACTAAGCTCCAGAAATGCTAAAAAATGCTGTTGAGATTTTAACTGCACATTATTTTGAAGGTTTACTAATATATAATATATAAAATCCAATGTCTGTCTGTCCGCTTTTCACAAGAGAACTACTTAACGGATTTAGATCGGGTTTTATTCTATAATTTGCTTGAACATTCTGGTTGATTTTGCGACTTCTCTCATTTTGCTATGTATCAGAGTTCATTTGCGGTACCAATTTGCGCAAATCCGAGATCCACGCCATGGTCCGAGGGGAGGGGCCTTCCTCACTCACTCGCCAGCTTCGGGTCGTGGTCCTTAACTCTGCTAGCAAACGAGAGAACACTTGAATTCAACTTTGTATGATATTTAAAATAAAGTGTTACTTAGGTCTTGATAAGTTTGAGTCCGGATATCCTCTTAAGTGTACGCCACATTGAAGAAAGATTGCAATTCAGATTGTGGATCGTGATTTTGTGTTAAAAGGATCGTAATATGATTTTTTGAAAGTTCGCCCACCCCTAATTTGAATAATCAAGTTTTCAAATTTATGTAGGATTCATTCACCCTTTGGCGAGCTACTTGGAAAGGGGTTGCAAGGTACCGGTATCTCACGAGCGACGTGTTAGAGACCCCTGCCTAGGGCATCTGTTTTCTGCTTGCCATTAAACAAAGTGCTGTGGTGTTCATGAAAGAACATTATATAATATACATGCTGTTGTTAAAAATAAGTAGATCAAACACCTCTGATCCAATATGCGTTTAGATCTTCATGTAGATAAACTGACATTGCTATTAGGATAGACTTGTCTTACCACAACTATTTAATGGTTAAAGCTGGTTTGCAAAATGAATAGATTGTATAATTTAAACATTGATGTTAAAATATCCTTTCATGAGTTTAATTTGAGTTGTTTCCGGATTATTAATGGCATCATGATATGCTTGGAAAAGGAGCATGAAGAATATGGAGGATTTTCTTAAAGATGCAGTAGACTAATTGTAATGCTCTGCAATCAATAAATGTAATTTTAAAATCATCCCATTTTACTCACCAGTTCCTGTATTTAAAGTAACCGTTCTAACAAGGAAGCACTGAGTTCACTGTTCTAGCCTCTGCCCGATGAATGCTTACAAGTGAAGACATCATCTCTGACAAACGGTAGTTTCTTTTATAATTTCAAGAAGGACAGTATTAATTGGTTTTCTTGAGTAAACATAAGTAAATAAAAACCTTAAACCTTAATTTAGAAGGAACCTAATCTTACAGTCAGAAGTATTGTGTTTTACTAAAGAGTTTAAAATGTTTTGGTGAACTTGGTATCATCCTAATTATAAACATCATAAAAGGAAGCTATTTTACTGTTATATCTGCAATTATACAACATAGCTGTAGTCCTAGAAACTATTGAAATCATCAGAAAAAAAAAAAAAAATTGAAATGTAGAGATGTCAGGTAATTGAAAGGAACAACTCTGGGCATCTCTCTTCTAGGAGGTTTCGTTTTGCCAACGTGCTTACATCGCCTGTGTATTAGCGGCCAAGCGACTGTCTTTCTTCAGGGGTTTTCGTTTTGCCGATGTGCTCCCCTCGCTTCTGTATTAGCGGCTAAGTGAGTCACTCTTCTTCGGAGGTGTTGCTTTGCCAACCTGCTGGCCTCACTGGTGTATCCTCAGAGGTGAAGCCCTTACCCCAACTCCACCTCTCATTTCCGGGCCAGAAAGACAAACACACACACATACACACACTTTCATGCGTAGACGTTTATATACAAGATTACAAGAGCAGACAAAAATAAAAGGATGAAGAAAAAAAAATGACTTTACCTTCAGTTTGGGTAGACGCTTGATGGTTTTGAGAGGTCGTAAAACCCTGAGCACTCGTAGAGACTTAATTGTGTTGATGTCCTTTCCTTTACTGCTGCCCCTGTAGAAGTTACAAAGAATATCAGTCAAAATGTAAGCCAGAGACAACAAAGGATAATTGAAAAAAAGTGTGCTCTCCAAAAATATGGTACCAAAATGTGCAAATTCGTAATTCTAGCAAACAGAATTACAGTGTTCTTTTGAAACTGGAGCTCATCGTCTGAGCTAGCAATGATGTCAAATTTACAGAGACCGATCGAGATTACAAGTATAGAGATGACATATGTCTTGGTACAACAAAATATTATTCGGTATGTGGTCAACAAGTAATTCGGTGATACGAGTCATCCATCAAAATTCAAATCTTTACATGTATTTTATAGAACAAATTGGACCAGTTTCAGGAAGAACAGGCTGAAATATGGAGTGGGGGGTTCAAAATAAAAGAAGCATTTCTAAAAGCCTAGATGTGATGTTTCTACTGTTACATGCAAGCTACTGAGAAACTGCTACAGGTTCTACTGGGCATGAAGCAACACAGTGATGCCAAAATTAAATGAATGACAGATTTCTCAATTCAAGTAGGGGTACCATCTTTACTAGAATAGATATTGGTTTTATACCTAGAATTAACTTTTTGTAGTATATATAAAAGCTAAAAATATGCTGAGTGGCCACTTTATTAGGTACAATGGCCATTTTGTTTGGCATTGTGTGCTTATTTAGTGACAGGGACTGGCAATGTAATATAACGTCGGCAGGCATTAATCCAGTAGTCAGTAACAGGTGTTTGATTAAAGGGGTCACTAGAAGCAACTATGACTTGCACGCATTTAACTAACAACTCAGTAGCAACAGTGGTGATAAAAGAGGCACTCAGGAAATACAACTCAATGTACTTTGTTGTAAATGTGATATGGTGGCTGATGATCCAACCTTTTTTGCTCCTGCCACGTAAAAATACAAAGTGTGATTGCAAAAGGCTACCAAACACAAACACTTGAGGACTAGAAAAAAATCTTACCAATAGGAAGACAAGGATATGATGTGCTATGGCCACTTTTTTTACGTATAATGGGTCTCTTGACATTTTTGAATGCCACAGCACATCTGAACAGAACTGCGGACCGGGTTTCTCTTTTCTTCACAGCATTGTACCCATACACAAACAAGCAATTTCAGGCAAAGATAGCCCTGAAAGCTTCCTCGAACATGATGTGCCAGCAAATCACCCTAATCCAGTGACACTACCATTGACTAGATAACCTTCTAAACAAACATCAATTAGTTGAGATGGAACAAGCTATTCTATCATGGGGTCGTGCAACAAATAAGATGACATGAGGCAACACGCCTGTGTCACACATTTGGTAGAGTCCATGCGCCAACAATTACAGGGTATTGTCAAGGTATATTGAGGACCAATTCATTACTAGGAGGATGAATGTAATAAAATGGCCACAGATGTTAGAACTGATGTTGTGGTGAAGTCACAGCTAATAAAGAGAACGCGACTTCATTGGGTAAAGTAGTTTTCCTTTGACTCAGTATCAGCGTGTTTTTAATCTTTGCACTAGTAATGTGGATTTGCATGATCATAGGCTTAAGGGACTGACATTCATAAACTTATTACCCCATTGCTAGCACTGAGATATTCTTTCACTGCAAATGACAGTTTATACGTGGTGGAGTGTACTTAAAAGAAGACGAGGGCTAGAAAATATAGACAGATCTAACACCTGTGATCACTAGCAGTAAATACTGGGATACTAAACTGCTTGGCACACTGGGGTGGTGTTTTAGCTCTTCTCAGTGTTAGCTGATAGCGAGATGGTTGATTTGGACCACGGAAGATCTGGAAGAACAGATTTCCTCAGATTCGTGTAAAGACAGTACCAACTTATGTAGAAAACGCATCAATAGGTTAACCATATAAAGTTTCATTAATGACAAAAAATAGATCAGCGAATAACATTAGGGGCTTCAACTTAACTTACCTTTAGTCTCTTAATTACACTGCAAAAAATGCATATGCAAAAACTAGGACAAAAAAAACAACTTTGCTTTCATTTCATTTCATTTTTTTGCTTTGCTTTCATTTAGCAAAAAATCTGCCAATGGGGTAAGCAAAATTTACTTGACAACATTTCTTAAAATAAGCTAATTAATCTTAAATATAAATTCCTTGATGAGTCAATAAATATTATGATTTAATGGCTTAGTATAAAAACCTGTCACTGGCACAAATTTCATTTTTTGCAGTGTAGTTACTTAAGAGTGTCTTGGCAACTGCTTAAGTAAACTCATTTTTCATCATTTGCTTTTTCAGTTTTTCTTCTTGAAACAATAGCTGTGATCATAAGCTAAATAAATTGCTTGTCTGTGAATGCAACTCTGGAATAAGTGCGGTAACTCAAAGACAAAAGCCAATCGAAAGGAAAGAAAATGACAAAAATAACTTGCTTTTAAAATAAAAAGATAGATTTTGACTGATTGAAATGTGACATTCTATTCTATTTTTAAAACAGAATATTGTTCTAGTATACATAATAATTTTGTAGCATGTTCATGATGAGGAGATGATATGAAATTAAGATTCATTTAAACAGAATCTTCAGCCATGTTTCTTTAAGATCTTTAATAAAAACACTAGCGGGATACAGAACATCTGTATTAGAATATTTTGATATTAAAAAAAAAAATAATGACAGGATTCACAATTATAAAAATATTGAACTATCTTTTTCCATGTTTTTCTTGCAAATGCTGTTTAACTTAATTTGCTTTTCTATTACAGGGTCATGTGCAGCTGGAGTCTGTTCTAGCAATTTTGGCCATAAGTTTAATTGGCCAAATTAGCTTTACCATTCAGCCTAACATTCATGTCCTTGGCATTTGTTATTAAAAAAAGACTATGCAGGAAAACAATTCCTACATAGACAATGACTTACAGTAGCTAAGGATTTACACGGGGTCCATGGAGCTACAAGAACATTAGGAAATAACCTTCGCCAGTGCAATGTCCAGAGGAAAACCGGGTGTAGTCAGAAAAATGAATGAATGAAGTTGATTTTTAAATTTTGTATTCCTGACATTTTATACAAATTTAGCCTATAGAAATTCACTGGCACAAAGGCAGGCCAGACAGGGTAATTAGACAGGGAAATATGAGATCTTGAGTGTTACTCGAATGGTGGGAAAATGGGCAAAATACCTCACTTGGCATAAAGGAGTGAAGCAGGGGTATAGTCTGAGCCTGTGGAAATGCAGGATTTCTCAGACTTGCTTTTTCTTAAAATATTCCCACATGTCTGTTTTGTTTGTAAAACTGTTGTTTTAGTTACTTTAGTCTTGACAGACATCTATTCTGGATTTAAAAATACATTTTGTAAAGCCCAACGTTTGTATACTGGGCAGCTAAGAAATCAACTGTGACAATAAAAATGGACACTGGATATCATATGGTTACAAAGAAAAGAAGTTTAAATTACCTGTAAAGAATAAGATGCTGCAATGTTAAAACAAAATAATAGGAAATGTCTAATTGTAGAACATTGAGTGAACAAGGGGCGGCACGCTGGCACAGTGGTAGTGCTCACAGTTAGGAGACCTGGGTTCACTTTCCAGGTCCTCCCTGTGAGGAGTTTGCATGTTCTCCTAGTGTCTACGTGGGTTTCCTCCCACAGTCCAAAGACATGCAGGTGAGGTGTATTGGCGATGTTAAAATTGTCCCTAGTGTATGCTTGCTGTATGGGTGTGTGTGCCCTGCGGTGGGCTGGCACCCTGCCTGGGGTTTCTTTCCTGCCTTGCGCCCTGTGCTGGCTGGGATTGGCTTCAGCAGACCCCCCATGACCCTGTAGTTAGGATACAGCGGGTTGGACAATAACTGACTGAGTGAACAAGATCCTGGATATTGCGAGCGAAGGACAAACAGTAAATTTCAAGCACAGGCGATTGTGATAAATCAGCACGGTGGAAATGCTTTCACTTTTCTTAAGTGCAGTCTTCAGCTGCCCATGACCCTGAATGGTATTTTTTTTTTTTTACTAAAAATCTGTCTTGCATATTATTTATGTTTTTAAACAGCAGTGACAAGAAAAATTCTCTCTCTTGATTTACATCCACTATTTCTTTAGGCACATACTGTTTGTTGTGAACAGCAGGCACCCTTCCTGGACTCTAAATCAGGAGGTACCCAGCTCAGAAAATACTGCAACAAGAAGCAACTTCTCCTCCAAGGAAGTCAGGAAAATGTTCTCTTAGCGGAATGTATAAATTGGCCTTTTGACTGTGGTAGGGTACTTATACAGTAAGAGGCTCGCTTCACTTGAGATACACTAATAATACGTTGGCATGGCTGGCTATATGAAGCGAGTCAGCTAGAAATAGTGCTTCTCTAATTTTAATGGGCCTTAATCATGATACAGTAGTTTCTAGAGGGCATTTCTTTATTTTCAATGAGCAATACGTGTTACGGTGGCGCAGTGGGTAGCGCTGCTGCCTCGCAGTAAGGAGGCCTGGGTTCGCTTCCCTGCGTGGACTTTGCATGTTGTCCCTGTGTCTGCGTGGGTTTCCTCCCACAGTCCAAAGACATGCAGGTTAGGTGCATTGGCGATCCTAAATTGTCCCTAGTTTGTGCTTGGTGTGTGTGCCCTGCGGTGGGCTGGCACCCTGCCCGGGGTTTGTTTCCTGCCTTGCGCCCTGTGTTGACTGGGATTGGCTCCAGCAGACCCCCATGACCCTGTAGTTAGGATATAGCGGGTTGGATAATGGATGGATGGAAAACGTGTTACTAATTAAGGGTCCTGTTTTTGAAAAATAAACACGGAAACACTGTGTGTCTGTATTTGTCTTGTAAACAAATGTCAAGTGCAAACGTTCTAAACATTTCAATACATTTGATTCAGACAATACACTTTTTTTTTTTTTATACAGGCTATAGAAACCATCCAGAAAAATAAAAATAATCCTATTTATTCAGATTTTTTCTTTGAGATCTACTTCAGAAACAAATTCAGAATCATACAGTGAAAGAGAGACAGGATTAACAAAATAGAGAAAGAGAAAAAAAAAAAAAAAACAGTGACAAAGCAGCTTTTCAGACAGTACTGAGATGAGAGAAAGAACAGAAACTTTACCGCGCGCTGCTCCTGTAGGATGCGGTCACCGCGGCAGTGTGGAAAGACAAGAAAAGGTCAGTGAAAGCAAGAGAGAAAAGGTGAAGAAACACATTGAAATGAAAGAGAAGGGACCAGCATATCTCTGACACTCACTCTAAAGGAACCCTTATACTGCATCTACTGGTTACTGGAAACAGAACATTGAAGTTTGAACTACTTACTCAAACAAAATTAGTCATTTAGGCTTTTTACATCCTTACACCAGATACAGTTCTTTCTGTTATAAGCAAAGCTTATAGAATAATGACACAAGACTAATTGGCTCATCACAGCTCATTAAACTCATTTTGTTTCGATTGCATACAGATCTCAAGTCTTCGAATGAACCGTTTTTACCAAACTGTTGTAAGAATTTAAAATTGAACAACCTTTCATTAAACTTACGGACTTGTCACAAATGCAGTGTTTTGGTGTCCTATAATTTAGTCTCACTGAGGTGTGGCTAAGGCACATTGCAGTTTTGAAGCCTTGCATGTAATGCTAGTCAACCTGTAAAAATAGTTTGACTCTAATAGAAGTTATGCAGAAACAACACACTGGCTAATTCAGATGTGAAATTGTGGACGGGGTGACTACAGGACGCAGAGGTAATAATGACAGTAGAGAATTGCTTTATTAATGTTAAGTACAGGAGAGATTAAAACACAGGCAAAACAAAAACAAAAATGCAGACGAGGTAAAATGTTAATCAAAAGGGCTTACTAAATAACAAAACTGAGGGCTGAAAGGCTAGAGAAGAAAGAGTAAAAGATCTGAACTACGGTAAAATAACGGTAGAAAACACATGAGCGCTGACTAAGGGATCATCACGAGTGGGCCTAAATAATTTATCACACAAGCTCTGTCTAAGGAAGAGGAGGAGGAATTGGCATGGAAGAAGGCTAAGGTAACTTCATCTCCTCAGACAGAAGTGCCGAAGACTTGTAGGAGACCTCAATGCAAGAATTCTAAAATCTAACAAACATAATTGAATAAAATTAACGTGAAATTAAATAAATACAGCGAAGAACACATTTTATTTAAAGATATCACAATACCAACACCAAAATAAAAAAATTTGAATGCAAGAAGAAATGAAAAATGTATCTGATGAACTTTGACAAGGGAGGGACTTAAGATAGCAGCTCTGTGTTAAAGGGTGGCCGCGGACCCTGGGCACAGATAGGCCAGCATCGTCCACTAGGTGTCACCCCGCCAGCTCCAGCTGTATCCTGTGGTGACGGTGGCTCACTTATTGGGAGTGGTGTGGCTGGTTGGGGGTCCTGCACAATCTGACTGGCTGAGATTGGCAAGGTTTGTTGGCTGAAGGGTCTACTCTGCCGTCCTAATTCATGGCCCCCTCAAGACGACACTGCAGCGTGGTGTCTAGTGGGGCTCTTACATGTGCAGATCCCCCAGGTAAACCCACACTCAAGAACAGCCTGAAAAATTATATATATAAAAACACTTTTTAAAAACCACGCTTATATTAAGTTAAAAAGTATACTAAAAAGTAAAAAAATAAGTCTCTCATACACCACTCGTAAAATAAAAGGTGGACGCTTTCGTTAAGATTTTAAGAAGTGTTTTTGAATGTTGATTGATGAAAAGCACCCACACTTATTTTATGAGTGATGCATAAGACTTATTTTTTTACTTTTTAGTACACTTAACTTAATATAAGTATGGTTTTTTAAAAAGCATTTTTTATATATGTATTTAACTTTTTAGTCTTGGGTTTCTTTAGTATAATTTTATAATCAATATTTTAACACTTCCTTTGACGTTTATATATGCACACATCTTCATATAAGATGCAAAAAGTGGATAACAGTTCTGTTACTAGCGCCATCTACTGGTGAAGTCTTGAACTATTCTTCATATGAAAATTTCATTTCTTAATTAACATGGATTAATTGATCAATTACTGAAACTGATTCATGTATTGCCATCAGAAGTGAGTAAGTGTGCAAAATTTAGGAAGTGGGTTAAATATCGGTTACAAGATTTGTACTAGCGTGAACTCCTGCAATGTTAGTTTTCTCAGTGTTATTCAATGTTTTTACATTTAGTTTACTATTACACTGTGCATTCTATGTTATAATTAACTATTTTTGTGCTAAATATATATATTTACATACAGTTTGTACGGTCTGGAACGGATTAATTGTATTTACATACAGTCCTATGGGGGAAATTACTTCGGGTCACGACCAAATCGGGTTACGACCAGAGTTTTGGAATGAATTATGGTCGTGGCCCGAGGTTCCACTGTACTTTAATTGCTAATTACCTATAATAACATCAGGATACACAATAAATATAGTATTGTAATGTGTTACCACTACCACAAGTAATCTAAATAGAAGGACTAGGATGAACTGTATGTGTAGTTTTTTAGCCAAAGAGTTTAAAAAAAATGAAAGATACACAGGTGTCAGGTCAGCAAAGGCAGACCCTCACTGAGTAGTCTGAGTGAAAGAATGATGCAAATAGATACATTCCTGGTTTGAGTATCTATGGTCTTTAACCGTAATGCCTGTGACTCTAAAGCATACACACTAAACCCTGGGAAAATAAGATGAAGTGTATCTAGGCCTGAAAGAAGTATACTAAACTAAGCAAGTAACCCATTTGGCATTGGAGGTGTTTGGATTTCATCACCAGAAATATACTGTATTCCTAAACCGGATAAGGAATGATTTATGGTAATTATTCCTCCTAAATGGCATAAGGCTGCCTTAAAACCAAAATATGAGATTTTTAGAATTAGCAGAGAGACTAGCACGTTCAGAAGCTAGCTTGGTTGTGTGTCCTTTCAAATGGTAACCAGGGGCCTAGTATGCAGGGACATCAAGAACCAGAGATTGGTCTCTGGGGTAACCTAATCCTATAAGAAACAAAAGAACAGGCTAGGAGTGTACTTTTCTGATGATTTTTCTCCACAAATAAGAAATATGACAAAAGGGAAGAAAAAGATAAAAAAAGGAGACAACATGGGACAAGCACACATACTGCCTCCACAGTAAGACGATGACACCAACGCTTCTAAGCATAGGTCAGATTTGGTTGATGCGTTGTTGTTTTGTTGTACCAAATTTGGTTATTTTATAGAGGACTCTGCTACACACAATTTACATAATTGTGAAAGCTGTTTATGTCTTTCTAGTCTACGAATATTTTTCTTTCCTTCGAGCCACAGGAACGTTCCACCTAACTCCCAGGTTTCTTGTATGTTACATTGCATTTTAACAAACGGATCACATTTCCAACTGTCCTTCACCTGCTTTGAAAAAGAGGCATCAAGCTCATGAAACAGATCAGTTTTCCCCCTCTCTGCTACTTTAAACACAAATGATTTTGAAAATAACATTCAAATTATTACAAATGAACCATAGACACAATACACTTGAGAACATAAATATAACATTGAAACACAGAAACAGAAAGAAATGCACAATACAGCCAAGCTGTATGAAACAGAAATGAGTATAATCAATCCTTTAATTGCTGTGTGGCAGCCATATTCATAAGTGTCATTAGTCACTTAGATGTCAAATAGGATACACTCTACCTTAATTAAATTCTTAGTTCACTAAATTGCTGCTTTTAGACCAAGTATACAAATTAAACACAGTATTTGCTACAGTACCCACCATTTTAGAAGGATTATACTATCAAATAGATTAAATCCTTTTGTTTAAGTATGTCTCTTTACTTGATTTATTATTTGTCTCCTTCAAGAGAATTATGATTAAAATCAAATTTTTACATTTTTTTTATAAGATACATGCAGATTATGTCCCGTAAACCAATTGCTTAGCTGTTACTTTGTAGCCCTTGATACTTTACTAACAGATGTGCTTACTACGAGTGATGAACTGACTCACACTAAAGTACTGAAAGGGAAAGAAGAGAATAAGGAGGACATACTTACGAAAATGCAAAGGCAACCAAGGCACCACTGACCACAATGAAATCAAGAATGTTCCACAGGTCTCTGAAATAGGCTCCCTGATGCAGAACTAATCCAAGATCAACCATCTGTGGACAAAATTATTTCAGTTAAGTAGATCATTTAAACATTAGGTTTCAAAAGAAGGGTATGATTCTTGAAGAGCCTGCAGCGATAAGTTCAGAGGATTTCTGGAAACTTCTACTACTATGCAGATGTTCTATCAGACGGTTGTGGCGAGCGCCCTCTTCTACACGGTGGTGTGCTGGGGAGGCAGCATAAAAAAAAAAAAAGAGGGATGCCTCACGTCTGGACAAACTGGTGAGGAAGGCAGGCTCTATTGTAGGCACGGAGCTGGACAGTCTGAAATCCGTGGCAGAGCGACGGGCGCTGAGCAGACTCCTGTCAATCATGGTGAATCCACTGCATCCACTGAACAGGATCATCTCCAGACAGAGGAGCAGCTTCAGCCACAGACTGCTGTCACCGTTCTGCTCCACTGACAGACTGGAGAGATCGTTCCTCCGCCACACTACACAAGATTATGGACTGTTACACCTGCCTCACACTCTCCACCATGCATTTTTTTTAACTTGCACTGCATTTTCATCACTCTTTAAGTTAATATTGTTCTTTATCAGTATGCTGCTGTTGGAGTATGTGAATTTCCCTTTGGGGATTAATAAAGTATCTATCTGGTTACTGGATTTTCTCACCAGCCATCCCCAGTCTGTCAGGATGGGCAAACACAAGTCCTCCACCCTTACTCTGAGCACTGGTGTGCCGCAAGGATGTGTACTAAGTCCCCTTCTCTATGCACTCTTCACCCATGACTGTCAAACCATCCACCAATCAAACATTATTGTTAAATTTGTGGATGATACAACTGTTATTGGGCTTGTAACAGACAACAATGAAACTGCATATAGGGAAGAGGTTCAGAATCTGGCAGCACGGTGCAACACCAACAACCTGGTCTTAAATACCAATAAGACCAAAGAAGTGATTCTGGACTTTAGGACCACTAAAAAGACCAATCACAGTCCGATAACAATCAATGCAGATGCTGTGGACAGAGTTTCCAGCTTTACATTTCTAGGAGGACCTGTCCTGGGCTGACAACAACTTGGCTAGAATAGGCAAAGCACAACAACGCCTCTATCTTCTCAGGAAGCTAAGGAGAGCTGACCTCCCCCAGAAGCTGCTGGTTAATTTCTATAGATGCACTATAGAGAGCATCTTAACTAACTGAATGATGGCCTGCAGGTACAACAGCTACACCAAGGCTGCTAAAGAAACCCTGCAGCGGGTCGTAAAAACAGCAGAGGCCATTACTGGGACTGAACTGCCATCACTCGAACTCTGGTATAAAGACTCGCTGTGTGAGAAGGGCCAAAAACATTCGAGAACAAAACTCATCCTGGAAATTCTTTGTTTGAGCTCCTCCTGTCAGGCAGACGCTTTAGGTCAATCTGTGTACGCACAAATAGGCTGAAAAAGAGCTTTTTCCCCATAGGCCATAAACTTTCTGAACTCTGAATCTCCTCAGTCTGAGATTATTTTTAAGCTATATTGGTAACTAGAAAAATACCCGTGCTTCGCAGCGGAGAAGTAGTGTGTTAATGAAGTTATGAAAAAGAAAAGGAAACATTTTAAAAATAACGTAACATGATTGTCAATGTAATTGTTTTGTGACTGTTATGAGTGTTGCTGTCATCAAGGATTTGATTATCATTATTTCTTTCAATCAGGTTCGTATTTGGAGGATGTGTTGTGTTCAAGTTACATTCTGTGTTTGTCAACCATTGTAAAGATAACGGGTTTCATTCATCGAAGTGTTCACTACCCAAATCGGTACTCGTGAATCTAAGATGTTTAAAAGGCATTCCCGGTATTAAGTTGTGGATTTGCCTGCGAATATTTAGCGGCAGTGTGTCTATGAACTTAATTTAAACTTAAGCTTTACACATTGCTTTCCTATTGATATGTCTACAAATGCTTGTTCAGATTCAGAGGGTTGTTCCTTTCCTACTGCATCAATAAGCAGCTCATCTTCCTCTTTATCTGAAACATCGCACACTGCATGCACGGGTTTACCTTTCCCAGTCCTGCAAAGTCAGTTCACGTGAGCCGCTTGGAGTACATGCATCGAAGGTTCTCAGCTGTGCTTGTGCTATCTCGTGCGATGTTGCGATGTCCACGACTTTATTTAATGTTAGCTAACACCCGGCACTTAAAAGTTTCTCTCGCACTTTCGACACTAGTCTATCCCTGACCATCTCATCTTCGTTTGCATAAGCACAGTCCTTCACCCGTGAATATTTAGCGGCAGCGTGTCTATTGGATTTCTACTGACGGACGGCCTTATATGGGCAGGCACTCAATTACGTGGGAGGCGTGACGATGAGGGATGCAACTCCGCCTCACAAGGCGACCGAGCTACAGGCTATGGCTGTATATGTGTACGTAAGTAGGTTCCAGTTATGACCGTTACTCGTAGAATTTCGAAATAAAAGCTGCCTAACTTTTGTAAGTAACCTGTAAGGAATGAGCCTGCCAAATTTCAGTCTTCTACCTACACGGGAAGTTGGAGAACTAGTGATGAGTGAGTGAGTCAGTTAGTCAGTCAGTGAGGACTTTGCCTTTTATTAGTATAGATGTGCAATATACTAATGTAATACAATGTAGAATATGTAATGAACTATACATTAACAGGTGCAATAACAATTTATGCTGCTGTACTTTGAGCAATAATAATTTGCTCTTGTTACTTGATCACTTAACACTTTATACGACATATTTGGAATCATTTGACTTTTCTTTAAACGCACCTTGGGGCTGTCACAAAAGTAATTTCGTTGTGTTACACAATGACAAAGTGCTTGAACTATCTATCTGGGTAAAAATGCATCAAGAGAGGACAGCTGATATATTTTGGTTGGCTCCTGAGATGTTAATTCCCATGCCAATATCACAAAGAAATTGGAAAAAAAAGGAAGAAGGTATGACCTATCATTCTGAGTGTTGCCTTTGACGGCACCAGAGTGAGACCCGGAGCGATAGTGATTCCTGATCTTGGAAGAAGCCTACAGGATTTCACAGAACACCAGGAGGCATCAATTAGAGAGAATACTTTCTTTCTCTTTAATTCATGATTCAGCCCTTTAACATTCCAGCTCACAAAGTTAACTTGTTTGGTCATGGAGACACTGCTTCTCAACTCTTGTTGTCATTTTGTCATCTTAACTTAAGGTAAGACAGCTTTGACCCTAGTTTCCAATTTTCCCAGGAGTTATTGCCATGAAGCCTAATGTTACGTTGACACTTATAAAAATTAAAAGGACATATTAGAAATAGCTTGCTCTCTTTCTCTCCCGTTAGGTGAAAGAATACTTGGAGGCATCAATTAAATACCAAGCACGAGCTAACTGTTTTCTGGAGATCGTCACAAGAGTCAGTAGCCTTCAACAAAAACAGTAAGGCCACTGAAGGATGATGGGGAGGCTGCTGAACCCTGAACAAGTCAACAGGTGGGAGGTGATCCATCCTGCCTAGGACAGGTAGACCCAGAAAAGTGTATCAACAGAGTCTACATTGTAACAAGGGTCGTCATTGTATACTGTAAGGAAGTCATCACCAAATAGACAGGGACCAAAGTCTGCAATGGCAAAACCCCAAGAGTGCAGCAAGATTTTGTTTCCTTTCAGTTTAATATGATATGCCATGTTGATCTTGGAATCAATTTTGCTTTGTGTATGTCATTATTTTATAAAATGACTCTTTTGATATTATTACAAGTTTGAAAAAATGCTAGTGGATGTTCTTTGGTTACTTGCTCAACAAATTCCAAACAGGACTAAAAGGTCTGTTTAAAAAAATTTATCAGTGCAGTCATGACAACATCTGTAATAAAATTAAATAAAATAAATGTATACAGCATTGTCTTACCTTAATGACCATTTCAAATGTGAAAACACCAGTAAAAACATAGTCAAAGTATCTTAGAATCTGGAAAAAAAAAAAAAAAAAAAAGAATACAGACGCTATTCAGATCAGTTTGGTAAAATGCATGACATGTAATAGAAAATACAAGTTAATGTTAATGACATTCCCCACCAAGGTAACATTACCCCCTCCCCGCATTTCTCTATGAATTAATCAATCAGTTTTACACAGCAACCATCAACACAATGTGCTTTTCAAATGAACTAAAGAAACAGAAGATTATAAAAAAATGACACTGATTACATTGAGGCACTTCGTGTTTGACAAAAAAAGGGCAACTAGATAATGATGACAGTTGATAATGGCTTTGATAAAAAAAAAAAAAAAAACTTACATTGTTGCGTGGTGAATCAGGCTGAACAGGATCCTCAGCAGCCAGTGCAATGCTACTCATCGCAATAACCAGCAGGATGCACATTTCAAAGTAGCGCAGGTTAATTATGTAGTGACACACCCTGCGGAAACTGAGAAGAGTCAAAAAAGTTTTGGTTATATGAGCATAAAGGTCTCACACCCACTTCATTTACAGTAATTCAGGGTCACAGGATTCTGGGTTCTGCTACCAATATTAAAGGAACATGATTATTTAGTAATATTTAACACCACATAAGCTCCTAATTTTTCTATTTTCATCCATCCATTCATTCATCCATTATCTAACCCGCTATATCCTAATTATAGGGTCACGGGGGGTCTACTGGAGCCAATCCCAGCCAACACAGGGCACAAGGCAGGAAACAAACCCCGGGCAGGGTGCCAGCCCACCCGTAATTTTTCTATTTCATTTTTAAAACATTTGCAACAATCAAGAGCAAAACGCTAATCAAATTACGGCACAGAGATCCAGTGGCCAGACACCACTTTGATTCCCAGGACAGTCCCAGTCAGCACAGAGTTTATTTGTTCTCTCTCTGTTGAAGTCGGCTATTACATGCCAAAGGTAGGTTAATGGTGACTCTGAATTGCCTATGAGAGTTAAGTGTGGGCATTGTGTGGTATGTCCTGTAATGAGCAGTTAGTGTCTGCATTATGTTCAGTGCTGGTGGGAGAGGCTTTAGCTTCCCATGATGCTTCACTAGGAAAAAACAAATGTTTCAACAGAGAAAACTTGTAAATGATATTTTCACAGTATTACCTTTGCTCAACACAAGGTTGCAAATTAATTTAAAAAAAAAAATCATATTTTACTGGTTTCCAACCAATCACCGAAAGCCTCATTAATTTACATATTACATTTCTTACCTAGATGAAAGTTTCAACAAGGGAAAGCTTTTCCATCGTTATGGGTGTAAAGGAGATACATATATTGAAGACTGATAGCTCTACAGCTTATAGTCAATAAAAACATCCCTGATAAATTTGTTAACAAGTTAAGAATTACTCCTGGTTTAAATCACTTGCTTACCATTAATGGTAATTGTCTGCATTATTTATTCAAGACGAAAGGATACACGCATTTTATTCAGTGCTCACTTTTTCTCTTGAAACAACTGTCACATCTCCATCTTGACAACTTGCAGTTTTATAAGCATTTCTTACATTATGATTATTGAGTTGACAAGATTAATGGGCTTGGATTTTACTTTGCAGTAATTGGAAAACTGAATAACGTATGTCTTTGCAAATAATGGCAAATCTATTTTCACAACATGCAGACTTTCATTGTTTTTGTACTCTTTAACACTATCATTTTCACACTGAACAAATCTTCCACATAATTAAAAGATGGCGAGTTTTACATTACTTAAAGAGGAATTGGATTCATTACTTTTCAATAACTTTTGTGGATTGAAAAATGTGCAGTTTAATCGCATGTTGTAAGAAAGCATCCATTCTGATTGAACATCTGTCCCATCTGTTCAGATAGCGTTTGGCAGCATGGCATGAGGAGGTTTACTAATAGATATACTCTACTTCTACTAGCTAAGTTAAGTGGAACGATAAAAAGTAATTACAAACTACCAAACTTTATTATGTTTATACATATATATCCATCCATTATTCATCCCGCTATATCCTAACTACAGGGTCACGGGGGTCTGCTGGAGCCAATCCCAGCCAACACAGGGAGTAAGGCAGGAAACAAACCCTGGGCAGGGTGCCAGCCCACTGCAGGGCACACACACACACACCAAGCGCACACACGGGACAATTTAGGATCACCAATGCAGCTAACCTGCATGTCTTTGGACTGTGGGAGGAAACCCACGCAGACTCGGGGAGAACATGCAAACTCAACACAGGGAGGACCCGAGAAGCAAAAACGGGTCTCCTTACTGTGAGGCTGCAGCGCTACCCACTGCAACACCATGCCACCCTTTATTATGTTTATACTTTTTGCAATTACCACATAGCTATTATTAGCAACGAAAAGCCTCTCTGTATACACTATTTTTTTCCTTCTGATGCAAAGAATGCTAAAATTGCAATAATTAACTTTGGAAACAATATGGCCCTACCTGTGGTGGCTTGGGACCACGTTAGACATGGTGAAGGGAATACTTGATTAAAGAAAAAATTAAACAAAAGGGTGGGGTTCAAACCTGGAGTTTCAGTTGAAAGGCAAGAGTGCTAAACACCACACCGTAATCACAACCTGCGTACCACCATTTCTCTGCTAACAGACCACACTGTAGTATTTCATACAACTCGCTTTTTTGAAACTATAGCTCTTTTTCCTGCTTTGGCCTGCGTATTATTCACGACCTTTGCTGTGGGGGTTACAAACACTCACTAAACCAAAAGTTACATGACTTCTGTAGCTTCAGATACAACAAAGAAACTGTGCCTGGTGGTATAATGGTGAGAGAGTATGCTTGCCAATCCAAACTGTAACAAATAACTCAGCAGAAAATATGGCCTTGTGTGGGAAAAGTTGGGGCCATAATAATCGTTGACTATTTAATGTCAGTTGGAATATTAAAATATGTATGTGATGAACGGCTGGGACGCCTCTTTGACACTGGATCCGGGGGAGCAGCCATGGGATTCACGCTACATCCCCCAGAACACTTGGTGGCAGCCCCCCTGGGTTGCATTGGGGCCACAATTTTGGAACACCGGAGCTCATTCCGGTTGGGCTCCGTCGCCACTGCCAGGGGGAGCTGTACGGCTTAACGAGCCCATCTGGGTGGGAGCGCAGCCACACCCGGAAGTGCAGCCGGAAGTAGGTCAACGAGCACCTGCAGCACTTCCGGGTGGGCTATAAAATTTGTGAATTTCCCCTTGGGGATTAATAAAGTATCTAATATAGTGCCTTTCATATCTATCTATCTATCTATTATACAGTGGCTTTCATCTACTCTGTACAATTTAATGTCATACACTACTTGTCATAAATATCTGTTTATAGGATATCTGTATGTAGGATAAGATGAGACACTGTACTGTCAGGGTGGTGGGATGCCAGTGTGTTTACCTCTTAATATGAAAGAACAAATGATAAAATATGAAAATAATGGAAAGACAGTCACTCCACCAGTTGCTAGGGGAGTTTTGCCCTCAAAGAGATCAGGGTTCAGAATGAAGGCAGACATATATATGAGGGGCACTGGAAGAGGCAAGACTTCCATAGGTGAAGCAAATGTGACATCTTCCCCATTCTAGGGACAAAATAATAGCTCCAGTTGACAACTGTGTTTCACCCTCATCCTTCCAGACCGGTAAGGTGCTCCCATAACTTGTGTGTGTGAGACAGACACTCTTATAATTGTGTTCATACCTCTATATTATATAGTGCCTTTCACACAAATCTATCTGATCTGTCAGCCTATTATGTAGTGTCTATCTTGGTTGTCTTATTTTACATCTATCTATCCCACATATATATTAGTCAGTTATATAGCATCTTTCGCATATATATACTGTATATAATCAGTTCTATAGTACCTTTCATATCTGTCTATTATATAGCGCCTTTCACATCTATTTATCTTTATATCCCACATATACTGTATATCAGTCAGTTATATAGCATCTTTCACATATATATGCTGTATATAATCAGTTCTATAGCGCCTTTCACATCTATCTATCTTTCTATCCCACATATATATCAGTCAGTTATATAGAATCCTTCACATATACAGGTATATGCTGTATATAATCAGTTCTATAGTGCCTTTCACATCTATCTGTCTAGCTATCTATCTATAAAAGGAGCCGACAGTCACCATTCCAGGCACCAGAGTCGGGAGGAGGAGGACAAAGCTGCCTTGGAGGAGAAAGAAGAGTGTTTTGTGATATCGTTTTTCTTTTGTGTGGTTTTGGGGACTGTGTTGTGCCTGTGGGACAAGGGGAAGACGTGCCCCACAGGTGAAGAAAACAAATCTTTTTGTTAATTTTTATGTGCCTCTGGTGTCAGTCTGTTTCGGGTCGGCAACAACAGAGTACTTATTCCACAATGTAATAGAAATCAATTAAACATCAGCCGAGTTTATGCAGTGTATTCTTCATGTTGAGTTAAATGGATATACGAGGGGCGTTCAAATATAAACAGGAATGTATGAGCTACACTTTATTGAATACAACGAGACGACTTACACACTATTTTTCTATGTAGTCTTCGGCCACTGCAATCCACTTGTTCCAGTGCTCAGGAAGCTTCTTAACCCCAGAAGAGTTACAAGTCTTTTGACTGCATGTTGACCAATTCTTGCACAGTGTCAGTAACCTCCTCATTTGGTTTGAATTTCTTCCCTCCTAAAAATTCCTTAAGTGGACAGAAGAGACGATAGTCTCTCTCTGAAGGACTTGCACCAATCATACACTTTAGACTGAATGAGACACTCATCCTCAAACTGATTTTTAAGTCTCTAATAAAACTGAGATGGAATGACTCCTTCATTTGTCAAAAATGTAATAATAAAATTTGCTGCGCGACACTATCGTGTACCTTCTGCTCCGACGTGTTGATTACAACTGACAGGAAGGGGACAAAGAGCAGCCAGCACTGCTAACGACAAGTTCAACCATGCATGTATTTGTCCAATGAGTCACGCCTACCTTGCATTCTTTATAAGAGCAGAGCATGAAAATTCCTGTTTATAACTGAACACCCCCTCTTATTTAAGCTTATGAAACTATACCTGTCAGTTACATGTGGTACATGAAAGATGCTTCTAGTCCTGTGCTTAATCACAGATACACTGCAGCCACTTTCCAGTGCGCCAGCATTATTTCAAATTGCATACATGGAGAAAAAAACTTGAACTTTAAATATTTTTCTCATTCTTCTTCTTCTGGTTGCTCCCGTTAGGGGTTGCCACAGCGGATCATCTGTCTGCATATGGATTTGGCAAAATTTTACACTGAATACCTTTCCTGACGTAACCCTCCCCATTATTCCGGGCTTGGGACCGGCAAGAAGAAACACACTGGTTTGTGCATCCTCTGTTGCTTTGCTTTTACAAAAATATAATATAATGGACACTATATTTTTTTTTTAGTAAATGCCATGTAACTTCTATATAAAAAAAAAAAATCAAAAAACATCATCTAAACTTATGGTTTTGAAATGTAGAAGTAAACTACGAAGATGGCATTAGTTATTCATTCAAACAGCTAAATTCTTTTTAGTAAAGAAATAAGAAGCAGAATTAAATAAGGTTCCATCACAGAGTCAAAGTGGCTGCTGGATGTCAGATCGGACATAAGACCCCACAGCCTTCTAGATCTGAGACTGCTTACTCATCGTTAATTCCTCTTGGTTTGTTTTTGTCACACTAAGGTACTGCTATACAGAAATTGGAAGGTTTCAGTAGTTCAAGGATGGTAAACACATGAATTAAAGCCTGACCCAAGACACAACTACCGTAAGGTAGCCCAGCAGAAAAGACTTACGGGTTGGTAGTTGAAAGGATGAACATTGAGCTAAACGGTGGCATAGGCTTTGGTCCATCTTCACCTTTCTTTTCCTCCTCCACTTCCACCTCCTCTTTTTTCTCCTCTTCTTTCTTTGGCAGTGGCTCAGTGTTGGCATTTTTGTTCACTACAAGATCAAAGAAACATTTTTTACGCTTGAAGAATGAATCTTAAAAATCTCTGAACTTTGAACATTAAAATAAATATTTATAAAATATTTTTATATACACACATACACACATATATATATATATATATATATATACACACACACACACACACATACATATACATATATATATACACACACACACACACACACACACACACACACACACATTTTATATATATATTATATATATATATATATATACACACACACACACACACACATACATACATATACATACACACACATACGGAGTATACTTTATACATAAAATGTATGTTGTCGTACCTTGCATAACTGAATAACCTTTATGGCACAATAACAATTCAATACATTTATGGTCACTACAGTATTTGGATTTAATAATCATCATATGGGAAAAGGCTGACTCGCATAAATAAGTAGAGCCGAATAATGCAGTCAAGGAGCTTTTGAATTCAGCCAAGTGAAAAATGACGGCTGTCCAATTAACTGCGATTTTAGTTCCCTCTCCTTTCTCTTTCTCAGATCACTTTTCGGAAGGAAGTCAGTTTTGTAGTTTTTATGAACAGTTCAAAAGTGCCTTTCCACATTTTCCTTCTTTGGAATAGCAATTATAGACTGACAGATCAAACGCACTTCGATTGTGACATTGTGAGAGAAAAAAAATCCTCTTCCAATTCCACATTCAGGCCATACCCTCCCCAAACAATTTTTTTAAAATCCCTTCTTTAGTCGATATAAACTGGAAGGCTAACTAGATCACAGCCGGAGTTTTGCAGTAGCCCACGTGTTTGATCGTGCGTGCGGGATGATCAGTGTGTTAGAAGAAAGGAGATCTCAGACTGGCCACCCTGTATGTCAATCAAGTGGAAAATGCCGTAGGGATGATACATGATAGACTAACGTTTAAAAAAAAATTTTTTTGAATGCAACGCGATCTACCTGCACTACCTTTGCAATCGACGCATTGGGCACCCATGCTATAGAAAATCCACTTTTCTCCTAACTGTATGTTATAAGCCATATAAAATGACTAATTCTGCTTAGGGTTGAACCTTGAGCATATTTTGTCTTCAAACAAAGCAGTCATCAATCTCTTTGCATAAGTAAGAAATTCTTAGGAGGGGGTCTTGTGCCTTAAAACATGCTATGAAACTTAGATGGGGTGATTGGGTACACATTTTTGGTATTTCTCACAAGAACACACGTACTCCAATAGGTTCATGCAGGCCTCTAGCTTTATTGTTCATGCCCTGAGATGCCACATGGTAGCCAATATATCAGATGCAAACAATATGAAGATAATTTAAAAGTTTCGATGTAAATACAGTTGGCCTCAACAGAGGCGGCCTTAGGGGTGTGCATGGCCTAGGGCTGACTAACCCCACGTGGGGCTGGTTATGTCAAATGCTGTTACCGGTATGTATGAACTGTATAAACGTGTGCGTGAATTTAATAAAAAATAATGTTAACGTGCACAGGATTTTCTCATTACAGTATTCAGCTAAATTTTTTGCAAGATAACACACGGACATTATCAAAAAATATAAGAGAAGAATATAACTTGACAAATCCGCTCAAACAGGACACGTGGACCTCAAAAGCGGGCCCCCCTAGGCACAGGGCCTGGGGCAGTCACCCCACTTGCCACCCCCAAACTCGGCTCTTGGGCCCAAACATAAACTAACTTCAGTTTCCTTGGTAAGCATTGTTCAAAGTGTGAAAACCTATATTATGAAACTGAATACCAAAGATTGGATTGCAAATGTCCAAAACAGGCTGTACGGTACAGATACTGTGGAAGTCCTCTCCACTGAAATGGCACCCTCTAATGTACCCATCTTCCTTACCTTGCAAAGTGGCATTTTCTTTAGGAAATGCAGGAGGGATGTCAACAGCAGTGTGATCAGGCTTTTTGCTGTAGTTCTTGGCAGGGTTGCTGGGGTTAGAGGTAGGATTGGTCAAGATTAAGCTGTTCTCCGGTGTTTTTGGATTTCCGGGGTTCCCACTAGAGTGGTTAGGAGTTTTGCGATTCAAGGCGTTGAGAGAATTAGGCAGTCCTGCAGGGTTATTTGCAGAAGGGGTACTGGTGTGATTAGCTTGATTTGCAGGACTTTGTGGGACAGTGTTATTTGGATGGGGGTTGCTATGATTACGAATATTAGGAGGTTGTGTTGCCAGTTTGTTGTTCTTCATGTTATCTATGTCCTCAGTCTGTTGGCTATCCTGACGAGTCAAGACCTGCTGTATAGGCCTTGTGGTAGAGAGAGTTGGCCCTGATGAAGGTCCATTACCTTGACCCTCTCTGAGACAAAAAAAAACAAAAAAATAGTAAGACACAACTTTCAAATTAATACAAGTCAAAAATGAACATTTCACTTAAGCTCATATTAACAATGAAGAATATGTTGACTTAATATATACATAGTTAGGATAAGGGGAATCTCTACTGCTTGTGCTATGAAAAAGGAATCATTTTTGTAAATGTTTGCCAAACAACATGATTATTTTCCTCCATAAAGAGACATAAAATTAACATTTTCAGAATACCTAGACGGACATTTTGTAATAAGGTGTAATGTTTTGGTTTCTTTTTTCGTGATGAAGTGCTATCTATAATTCTTTCATTAAAAACACATTGAAACAAAGTGAAAAACTGGATCTGCTAGCCAATAATCAAGAGTCCATAATGAATGAATCCATATTTTACCGATATGCCTTATTTAAATTTTTACTGCTTAATACAGTCAATTTCCACTCTTAAAAACTGGAAAATTACAATCACCTGCAAACCTGATTCATGTAATCCCAATTTTAAATGAGCTCTAGGAATACTAGAACTAGTTTGATTTCCATACTCACTTCCTTCGCCGATGTCTGCGCTCTTTATCTCCATCTCTCTTACTGTCAGACTCATAGGTTGACTGGGCTGCATGACGATGTCGCCTCTTCCTCTCCACAGCGTCTGACTGTTCACAGTCTGCACTGTCTTGACGACTACTGCTTCTGTTCCCCATTCCAACTTCACCCATTCCTCTATGTCTTCCACCCCTCCTTTCTCCTACTCCTTGGCCTCTGCCCCCTCCGCCTGTTCCCTCTTCCTCCTCTCCAGGTCGCCGATGAGTCCTGGGTCTCCTTTGTTCATTCATCCCCTCTCCACGGGGTGATGCGCTATGGCTGTCCTTGTTGCGAAGTGGTTGCCTATGTTGATGGCGACGATGAGGTTCTCTGTTCCTTTCCCCAGTTCCCCCCACTTCTCTCATGCCCAAATCATGGCACTCTGAGTTCTGACCATGATGCATGTCTAAGGGATCATTCCGAAGTTGGTTAGAGTCAGATTCCTTACTGCCACTGTGCTGGACTCTTCTCGTCTCAGTGGAGTCTGCACGTTCAAAAGAACGTTCTGGTCCACGATTTCCAATTCCTCCTCCCTGTGGCCTCTCATGGTAGCGTGTCTGTTTCCTCAGAAATTCCTCAGCACGTTGCTGACTGAGACGCTGGTCTCCTGTTGGATCATTTGGCCGAGTTTTATTGGTATTGTTATTTCTATTTTCTTGCGGGTCAACCACTAGGGGACGGTCCAAATGTGTTTTCATATCAGGCCGTATATGTCGTGAGTAAGTCATCTTTGGAAAAATACAATACATTTGGTAAAAATGTTAATATAGATAACAATCAATGAACATTAAAATACATTGATAACGTGCAACACCTTTTTCTAGCAAAAAGTTAACTACAACATAAGGATCAGTACAAGATTATTTCAATTGCCCTTTATTAAAATAGTAGACAACAAGAAAATAATAAAACCTGGCAATTCGAGAGTTTTAGGTGTATCAAATAAATTAAAATCGGGGGTAGTGAAAAAATGGTTAGTGCAGCAGCCTCACAAATTCCAGGACTAGGAGTTGAATCCTCCAGTTTGAACATTTAGCGCCTTCAACACCATCCAACCTCGGCTCCTTAGGGACAAGCTGACAGAGATGGGAGTAGATTCATACCTGGTGGCATGGATCGTGGACCATCTTACAGACAGACCTCAGTATGTGCGTCTCATGAACTGCAGGTCTGACATTGTGGTCAGCAGCACAGGAGCGTCACAGGGGACTGAAGTTTCTCCGGTCCCGTTCAGCCAACATACATCAGACTTCCAATACAACTCGGAGTCCTGCCACATGCAAATGTTCACTGATGACACTGCTATCGTGGGCTGCATCAGGAGTGGGCAGGACGAGGAGTATAGGAAGCTAATCAAAGACTTTGTTAAATGGTGTGACTCAAACCACCTACAACTGAACACCAGCAAAACCAAAGAGCTGGTGGTGGATTTTAGGAGGACCAGGCCCCTCATGGACCCCGTGATCATCAGAGGTGACTGTGCAGAGGGTGCAGACCTATAAATACCTGGGAGTGCAGCTGGATGATAAATTGGACTGGACTGCCAATAACGATGATCTGTGTAAGAGAGGACAGAGCCGACTATACTTCCTTAGAAGGCTGGCGTCCTTCAACATCTGCAATAAGATGCTGCAGATGTTCTATCAGACGGTTGTGGCGAGCGCCCTCTTCTATGCGGTGGTGTGCTGGGGAGGCAGCATAAACAAGAGGGACATCTCACGCCTGGACAAACTGGTGAGGAAGGCAGGCTCTATTGTAGGCACGGAGCTGGACAGTTTGACATCGGTGGCAGAGCGACGGGCGCTGAGCAGGCTCCTGTCAATCATGGAGAATCCACTGCATCCACTGAACAGGATCATCTCCAGACAGAGGAGCAGCTTCAGCGACAGACTGCTGTCACCGTCCTGCTCCACTGACAGACTGAGGAGACCCCACACTATGCGACTCTTCAGTTCCACCCAGTGGGGTAATCATTAACATTATAAAATGATATTGTCTGCATTTTTATCACTCTTTAATATTGTTTTTAATCAGTATGCTGCTGCTGGAGTATGTTAATAAAGTATCTATCTATCTATCTTTAGAACCATAGTATTCCTATCAGCACCACTGGCATACTCTTTTATGATTGTAATGACGTTTATCCACCACAAGCCTTTGCACGATTTCACTAAGGTTTGGTTAGTACAACTACTTAGCAAATATACACCTGCATGCTTCACCAAAAATGTTGTAAAAGCATCCTTGAATGACTTGGGACTAAGGGTGTATGATTTACAATTATGGTTATGTCCGAATATAGAAGAAGCTACTATCAACATCTCTAATTAATGATGTGGGCAACAATGGGAAAAAAAAAAAAAAAAAAAAAATCAGCCGTCATGCTGAAAGTAACCGAAGGATGTGCTGACTCAGCACAACCTTCTGACGTCTTTGTGATCTGGTAACCTAAGACACAAGGGGCAAGATTTGTACTACTTGGTGGGCTGCACAAACTTGAACCGGAAGAGCAGATTGGGGCATACAGAAAAAAATGAAAAGAAGTCATGAGTAATTATTTAAGTCCACAATCCAAGTAATAAAAAAGAGGAAGGTCAAAAACAAATAGAAGGAAATACAAATTGTGTACAATCACCCCACAAAAACAAACAAAGTGCAGAATCCAAAAAAAAGAGACAAAAGGTTCAATACAATAAACTGAAAAACAAAGCATTCAAGTGGGCTCAAATTCCAGGAGTAGATACATGCTGTAAATACACTGTAAATATTCCAACAAGAAATTTGCCGGAGATGCAGGAGCTGTACATTGGCAGTGCTACTTGCCATTGTACCAGTCCATTTTTATAAATGATTATTTTTTTCAGAAAAATAAATATACACTATTGTCTGTCATAACCATTTGGGTAGGAAGCTTAAATAGCACCAGTGATAATTTCTTTAATGTTTTGTTGCTTATTGGCTCTTGCATCCTTGAGTAAGTTAAAAGGAATCACTGGAGTTTGGAGTTGGAAACATTTAGATGATAATGAACTTGATGTATATTCATTCTGGTGATGTTCCGGTATATCGGTATTTATTTTTCTCCTTTCAAAGTGATGAGAAATGATAATGAGAAACCACTGCCTTTGTTTAGATAAGCACGTTTTTGTGTTCAGAATACCGGCATGTATCACAGTGCTATTTGGCTGGGATGAAATGTAATACGGTACACCATACATTCATTTACCTAAACATAAAGCTTATTTGATGTATGTACTTATTACAAAGATTAAAAAGTAATCATACCCTCAAAGATCAAACTACTACCTACATAAGAATGCAAAAAAATTACAGAAGTACATTTTACCTTCCAGCGGTCTTCGGGGTCAAGTTCACTATACAGAGCTTCTCGACTGGCCATGAGGTTTTGTCGCCGGATCTCACTTGTTCGCTGCTCCCACACTGACCTCGGCCCTTTGTGGTTTTTCTGCTGTTCTTTCCTGTGGAGATGATGCCATGAAAATAAAGCTGCCTTTCTCTAAAGGTAAATAAATACCAGGCAGTTCTTTATATTTTAGTATGAAATATTAAACTACTAAAATTACTACCCCCCTGGCGCCCAACCCCCCATGGCGCCTTTGGCGCCTTGGCCTTCAGCTAACTAGACCACGGGGGTCTGCTGGAACCAATCCCAGTCAACACAGGGCACAAGGCAGGAAACAAACCCCGGGCAGGGTGCCAGACCACCGCAGGGTGTGCACACACAAGAGACAATTTAGGATCGCCAATCCACCTAACCTGCATGTCTTTGGACTGTGGGAGAAAACCCATGCAGACACGGGAAGAACATGCAAACTCCACGCAGGGATGACCCGGGAAGTGAACCCCGGTCTCCTAACTGTGAGGCAGCAGTGCTACCCACTGCGCCACCATGCCACCCTTCAGCTAACTAAATCACCTAAATACAAACATTGGTGTTATTAGATAATTTGTTTTTAATAGTTTGCTCCTGTGAAAGTTTACTTGATCAAAACTAAAAATCATAACTTTGATATTAAAAACCACGACTTTCTTTATATTTTAGTTTATAATCTAAAAACGGAATAAGAATCTGAAAATCTAATAACATCACATTAAAGTTCGATAAATTCTGAAAAGAATGATACCAAACATATATATATGTAGGTTTTAAAATAAACCCAGATTTAAAGCGTGACAAAAAACGTAACATAAAAATGTCACATAAGATTGTTGCACTTTTAGGCTTAGGTTTTTATATATAGAGCAGATATAACTGAAGTAACTTTGGGCATTTTCCTTAAGCATCAGTGAAAATGCCAAAATGCAAAAAATGATGCTATTAACTTGAAGAGAAGAATAGGGAACTGTCAAGGCAGTCATTCAGTCCTTCCAGAACTGGAAATCAGAAAGAGACTCAGAGCCTCGTGTCATTTGCTCTCTGATTAAAAACAAGAATATGTAAAGAACTGTTACTTGAACATTAATGACATCAAATGTAAAGTGTCACATATTTGCTTTGTCATTTGCACAGAGGATGTGGAAAAATATTATGATTCTTATTGTTCTTTAAACTATATTTTATACTTTTCAGTGTTTATTTTTTTAATTATTTTATTCTGTATACAATTCATTTCACTACCAGTTTTTTCACATTTGCTTCTATGGAACCTTTTCCTTCTCAGAATGTCTTATCACAATTTCGTCTATCTGTATACTTGTATATGGTTGAGATGACAATAAAGTTCGCTTTGACCTGACTTTTGGGTAATCAGAATTGGCTGATGTTAAGAGTGGTGGTCCACAGGGGTCAGTGTTGGGCCACTGCTATTTTTAATATTATATATATATATATATATATATATATATATATATATATTGTGAAGGATGGCCGGCCATTTATCCCGGCCAATACCCCCAAGCCGCCAGGTGGAGCCCTCCTTGCAGCGTGGAGGTCCCCAGAAGACCAGCAGGGCATCATGGACATTGGAGTTTTTATGCAAAGCCCTGCTGGATGCCGTGGGGGCCACAGGAGGGAGCTGCAGGGAGGACCGAGGGCTTCTTCGTGCCCTGTGACCCGGAGGTTCGTCACAGGAAGAGCGACGGACTTCCGGGTTGAAGAAAAGGACTATTTACCCTGACCCGGAAAGAATAAGGACTTGTGGACTGTTGGGCAGAAACACTTCCGGGTCAGGAGATATAAAAGGACTGTGGGAGCTCCCAGACGGCGAGCTGAGCTGGGTGGAAGGGTGGCAATGCGTCTGGGAGCTGGAGGATTGTTTATTATTGAGTATTGTGATTATTATAGGAGTATTGTGGTGGAGAGTGTGCTTTGTGCACTGTGGCAAGAAAATAAAGTCAACAATTGGACTTTTACCTGGTGTCTGGAGTCGTGGACAGGGGTTCAAGGGAGCGAGAGCGCCCCCTATCGTTCACTATATATATATATATATATATATATATATATATATATAGGAA
>JANRMT010062827.1:6373638-6394171 GCA_026402145.1 Polypterus bichir lapradei
TATATATATATATATATATATATATATATATATATATAGGAATATAAGTAACAAGCTTGTTAAGCTTGCAGATGATGCCAAGTTTGATTCCCAGATAATGTGGAATCTGTTAAATCATTACAGAAGGACTTGGATGGCATACAGGCTTGGGCAGATGAAATTGAATGTCAGTAAATGTAAAGTATTATACAGTATTAGGTTTGAATACACAATGAGAGGTCTGAAAATCAAAAATACATTTTATGAGACGGGTTTAGGAGTCATAGTGGACTTGACAGAATGTCAGGTTATGTAGCACCCTGAGGTGTGAAGTATAAACCAAAGGAAGTTCTCCTTAAGCTTTATAACACACTGGTGAGGCCTCATCTGGAGTCCTGTGTACAGTCTTGGTTTACAAAAAGGACATAACAGCACCAGAGAAAGTCCAGAGAGGAGCAACTAGGCTGATTCAGGGCTACAGGGGTTGAAATGCAAAGTCAGTAAATGTAAAGAATTACCCATAGGGAGTAAAATTGCGAAGTTTGAATACATAATGAGAGGTCTGAAACTCAAAAGCACACCTTATGAGAAGGATTTAGGAGTCATAGTGGACTCTAAGCTATCGATTTCCCAACGGTGTTCAGAAGCCATTAAGAAGGCTAACAGAATGTCAGGTTATATAGCGCCTTGATGTGTGGAGTACAAGTCACAGGAGGTCCTGCTCAGGCTTTATAACACACTGGTGAGGCTTCATCTGGAGTCCTGGTGCAGTTTTGGGCCCATCAGACATAGCAGCACCACAGAAAGTCTAGAGAAGAGCGACTAGGCTGGTTCCATGAATTATGAGGAAAGATTAAAAGAACTGAGTATTTTCAGTTAAAGCAAAAGAAGAGTAAGAGGAGACATGATTAGAGTGTTTAAAGTTGAAAGAAATCAGTCCAGTGCATCAAGACTGTGACTTCAAAATGAGTTCATCAAGAACACGGGGACACAGTTGGAAACTTGGGAAGGGGAAATTTCACACAAACATTAGGAAGTTTCTCTTTACACAGAGAATCACAGAAACTTGGAATAAGCTACCAAGTAGTGTTGTAGACAGTAGGACTTCAGAGACTTTTAAAGATAGACTTAATGTTGTTTAGAAGAATTAAGTGGATAGGACTGGTAAGCTTTGTTGGACTGAATGGCCTGTTCTGGTCTAAATTGTTCTAATGTTCTAAAATCCCAAGGCACTTGAACACTGTCAACACCGGATTGCACTTTTCCTTTAGCTTGTTACACCTGTCACTACATTTTGTACACACCACAAGAAATCTAAACAACTAAAGTGAATGTTTAAATAACACACAGAGAGCAAAAGACTTGTCCCCTGCAACATGGGCTGAAACCAGTCAGTGACTGCAATGTTACGTTACAATAGCCACATTAAAAAGTGTCATGGTCAGGTTTCACATATGATAAATTTCAGAGTTATTTCTAAAAACATTCCAGTAAAGTAATTAAACAAAATATGAGTCAGACTTACATTTTTCTTTCCTTATCAAGAATGGAGTAAAGTGAACAGTCTTGAAAATCAGCACTTGGAAGTGGAGCAGGATTTTTGCCAGGCACTTGAGTAAACAAAATCTGCATTGCTGCTGTGAATATTCATCAATGACTATAATAAACTTGGGGCCTGGATTTGAATCCCGGTAAAGACGATTCTTGGACTGTTGCACGATATTGACTCCTTGTCTTTGGCTCTGTCCAGATCTGCACAGTGAACACTTCTCCAGATACTGCATAACTGTTGCCGTTTTTGTACAGTATGTTAGTTGACTCAGTTAGTGTCTCCCAGTTAGTGGATAATGGGCACTGAACCTGTAATTTGTAATGTTTCATATGCCACCATTGCACAGTAAACAACACCTCCAGGAACTTTAAAGAACAAGTAGAAATGTTATTTTGCCTTATACAATTTCTTGTATTAGGAATTTGTTAGTTTTCGCATACCCCTTGGGGTCAGAGTGCAGTGTCAGCCATTGTACAGCGAGCGCCCCTGGAGCAATTGAAGGTTAAGGGCCTTGTTCAAGGGCCCAGCAGAGTAGGATCTCTTTTGGCAGTGACGGGGATTCGAGCCGGCAACCTTTGGGATACCAGCTCAGATCCTTAGCCTCAGATATCTTATGTATACAGCATAATTTCTTTCTAACAAACGAAATGATTCATTCACAGGAACTTGGTGAAGGTCATGGGACTGAATGGGCATTCTGACAGTTCTTGGTATAATTCTTTATTCTTTGGCTTACATTCACTTTCACCATCATATATCCATTGTGATATTTCGCCGGTTTATCATCCCGGCCAATACCCCCAGGCCGCCAGATGGAGGTGCCCCGAAGACCAGCAGGGAATCATGGACGCTGTAGTTTTTATCCTCAGCCCTGCTGGATACCTCAGGGGCCACAAGAGGGTGCTGCAGGGAGGACCAAGGACTCATTTATGCCCGATGACCCAGAAGTTCGTCATAAGAAGAGTGACGGGCTTCCGGGGTGAAGAAAAGAACTTTTACCTGACCCGGAAGTGATTGAGAATCACAGGGACTGAGGATTGGGAAAACTTCCGGGCCAGGGAATATAAAAGGACTGTGGGAGCTCCCAGACGGCGAGCTGAGCTGGGTGGAAGGGTGGCAATGCGTCTAGGAGTGGAGGATTGATTTATTGTAGTATTTGTGAGTATTTATGAGTATAGTGGTGGAGAGTGTGCTTTGTGCACTGTGGCAATTTAATAAAGTCAGCATTTGGACTTTTACCTGGTGTCTGGAGTCGTGGACAGGGGTTCAAGGGAGCGAGAGCGCCCCCTATCTACCACAGTATTCCCCCCCCCCCCCAGTGGAAAACCAAGGTTTTGCACGTCTTATCTCTAATAATATTATAATGTTACTAAAATTTCCATTAATTTTTACTTCAAAATCCCAATGCAAATAGAGGGTTCAAACAGAGTGCCCCCTACATACTTAAAAATTGGAATAAATTAGAAATTAAAATATTATAATAAATAGATATTAAAAAGACACTATAATTAGGGTTCCCATATTTTCTAAAAGCAGTTTGAAGGTACTAAAATGTATTTAAAATAGCAATTAAATATCAAACATTTGGACCCTGAATATCATTTCAGTTCAGGGCCCACTTACTAATTAACCTTAGGGTTTACACACAACACTAGGGGTTTCTGAAACAAAAGACAAATACAACATAGTAGGGGTAACCTTAACATCAGGGTCCTGGGTAGTCATTTTATTTTAACCTCAGGACCTTATTACAGTGAGGTTAAGGTTAGGATAAAGGACAAGGGGAAGACAGTCTAAAGAAAAGAGAAGGGTTCACATTAGACAAAGGGTAAACTTATCATGTTCAAGACTTACGCTGCAATTGAAAGATTAGCTGCAGACAGTGGGCTGACTTCTGCTACTTCTTTTGCTTTCTGAAGTGCAATTTTTTGACTGGCAGCTTCTTCCTCTTCTTGTTCATCCTAAAGAGAACAGCAATATTTTTAATGTAACAAATAGCTGATGTTGTATGACAGCGCTATACACTTTAGAAAGTCTGTGACACCAAAGCCACTTCTTTTAGTTAAACATATACTTATTCAAAAATAACATGATTGTTTATATTAAGATGAAAGAAGCCTGTCAAATAATTATTCACAACAGCAGCACCTATGGACCCTTAAAGAAAATAAAGGATTACCATCTAAAAAGCACTAGAAAATGAGGTACATTTATAAACCTCCATATACAATATGTCTGCAAGTACCTGCTTTCTGTGTACTCCATTGAGATGATCAATTACCAGTAACTGTCCTTGGACTGCATGTCAAACATTACAAAATATTTGAAAGAGTACAGTACTGTATATCCTTACTGGGACCTCGGAGCAACACCAAATGTCAGGATTAATAATTTCGGCTCTAAAGGGTCAGAGTAGGGTCATAGAAAAGCTAAGTAAGAAGAGTTTAATCATTGATATGTCTGGCAGACAGGGACATCACAAAAGCGCTGTGAGCTCAAGCAGGAGTGAGCAAAGTATATCACGACACATTTGTTTTTTAATTGATCAGTACTGCACATTTTTGCAAACTGATGGTTCTCTCCTGTGCTTTACTTCTGATGGCAGTTTATTAACATTTGCTTCACTATACCTTTGTCAGTTCTTGTGCATTGGCAAGATTGTCAACAGCGATGGCCAAGAACACATTGAGGAGGGTGTCTGTAGAGTAATTAAGGCAAAAGACAGAAATAATAACATGCCATCTCATTTGCACATACCATAAAATGAATCAGATTTTTTTTTAGGGCAATGATATTTTGAATTGTACATTCCTCCGGCAGGCTGACCTTTCACATGCCCCACACAGCGTGCGGATATTGATTGATAAGCCATTGAAGGTAGCCTTTATACAAACACGGTTTACATGTAGGCAGGTTAAGTAACCTGATGATAGTCATACACAGAACAATTCATTCAACTATTAACCTTATATATTACAGTCCAATACCTTCGCCTCTAAGGCTGGGTTTATACTTCATGCGACGCTCCTGCTACGCAAACGTTGTACTCTTTATACTTGCGCGAGTACTTCACGTAAATCTGGAGGAATCCACCAGGTGGCAGTGCGAGATATTATCACGGTGAGAACAGGTTCGGCTTCGGAGGACGCATCAAATGAACGCTGGGAACACGTGGCAGCCATGATACGGGCACATACACATTCTGAGCGTCAAGTATAAATGAGCCCTAAGAAGCCACAGTGTCTAAAAGTGTCAGGAACAGTTGTGGCGAGTGGCTGGGGGTGATCACCCTGGTGGCTTTGGGGACCATGGGAACACAGCTTAGAAGCTCAACCTTATAGGGGCCCGTGGTTATTGCCAGGGGGTGCCCCAACGCCTGAGGAGCCCTGAAATGCTGGGGGGGGGGGGGGGAGACGACCAGGGACACCCGGAGTGCTTCCAGGTGCACAGCCAGTACTTCCGCCACACTTGCGAATGCCGGCAGAAGCTAATCGGAGGTACCTGAAGCACGTCCAGGTGTGTATAAAAGGGGCTGCCTCCCTCCATTCGATGGCTGAAGTCGGGAGCGGAGAAAGACGGAGCTCGGGAGGAGAGGAAAGGAGGCGGCCTGAAGAAGGAAAAGGCATTGTTGAGGCCTGGACTTTGGGGGAGTTTTGGGGTTGTGTGAACTGTAAATAGTTAAATATGAACGTGTGTTGGGTTTTTTACCTACGGTGTCCGCCTGTCTGTGTCCGGGCCAGTTTCCACACAGTCTAAACCCTTAAGCCCTGGATGTGTTTGAGAAATAAAGAGCAAATGAAAGATTTCCTTGTTAAATATTTTGGCAGTTTGGATAAGGAAAGGTGAACAGCATTAAAAATCCATCAAAAGGAAAATACCACCTTATTCTTTTAAAGGCTCCGAGTGGTCTGGAGCTCAAATAACCACACAAATTGATAGTAATAACCGTATATAATAAAGGGGTCATTTTTCAAGAACAAATATGCAGGAGATAAAATGTCTTAAATTACACCGAGACCAAACCTGGCTTAGAGTGCAATCTACACGACCTAAATTATACAGTACATAATCTGTATATATCTGTCTACTATATAAAAAAATCTTGGGTCGAGATGTGATCATCTCAGAGAGACACTTTGAAGTCCCGTGAGACTACTTGCACGTCACGCCCTACTTACAAACAATTTCTCGGAGACACTTTAACGTCCCGGGAGACAAGGAAGTAAGACAAAAGGACAGCTGCTGTACAGAATTTTAAATGATCAACTCGCAGCGCGACATGCAGATCACGCAGCTCGGTAGCAGCAGCTGCAAGCCAGTAGCTGATTTGTTCGCATCTCCTTAGCGTGCGTTCAGCCCCCACCCTTCACAATGCGGGCGGCAGAGACACAAAACGGCGAGCGTGAAGCGCGCCCATGGAGAAAGGGGTTGGAAGGGTGGGTGAGCGAAGCGAGTAGGGGGCAAAGCCCCCTAGTATTATAAAAAAAAAAATCTTAGGAGATGATACGTGATTTTCTCGGAGACACTTTAACATCCTGCGAGACGAGGAAGTGAGATAAAAAGGACAGCTGCTGTACAGAATTTTAAATGATCGACAAGCAGTGCGACAAGCAGAACACGCAGCTCACAAGCAGCAGCAAAAAGCCAGCAGCTGATCCGTCCGCATCTCCTTAGCATGCGTTCAGTCCCCCCCTTCACAACACGAGCAGCAGAGACGCGAAATGGCTGGCGTGTAGCACGCCCCAGGGGGTGAGCGAGCGAGTAGATTTCAAAAATGTCCACACCATTATTGGAATGTCAGATTCTGGTAAGGTAAAGGTGAAAATCAAGACACTTTATGCAAGACCTTATATTTAAGGGAAAAACAAAAGGATAATGTTCAGGAGAAATAATACAAAATAAAAAGATTTCAATACATTGACTGCATTAACGCTTTAATTGGCTTGTATCAGTATGAAGATTGAGTCAATCACATTCCAAACCATAATCAAAGAGCATTGCTCATCAAAGGCCATCAAATTTGCCTTCACCTCTTCATTTTTTCTGATTTTCCCCCAAAGACTTCTCAGTTGAATAGTGCAGGAACAACCAAAGTTCACAAGGATCTAAGAAATGATCCATGGGGTTTTATTGTTTATACTGTAGGGACAGGTCAGGAGAGAACACACCATCATGAAATCACCAGGACATTGCAAAGATCTGAATATCGATCCCACTATAAGCTTAAAGGAGCTAAGGAGCTTGCAGTAGTTAATCTCTCTCACCCTCATATGAATTTTGTGCATTCTCCACAGGTCTGGCCAGTGTGGTGGAGTGGCAAGAAGGATACGTCCATCCACCCATCCATTATCCAACCCACTATATCCTAACTACAGGGTCATGGGGGTCTGCTGGAGCCAATCCCAGTAAACACAGGGAACAAGGCAGGAAACAAACCCTGGGCAGGGTGCCAGCCCACCGCAGGGCACACACACACACACCAAGCACACACTAGGGACAATTTAGGATCGCCAATGCACCTCACCTGCATGTCTTTGGACTGTGGGAGGAAACCCACGCAGATACGGGGAGAACATGCAAACTCCACACAGGGAGGACCCGGGAAGCGAACCCACAGGTCTCCTACCCACTGCGCCACCGTGCCGCCCTCAAGAAGGATACAATTCCTTATAAAAAAGACAAATCCAGACAGTTTGTTTCAAGTCGACACATTTATTCTCCCAAACCCATGTGGAAAAAGTCTTATAACGAATTGAAACCAAGGAAAAGCTTTTGGTGTTAATTCCAGAAGACAAATATAATCATGCAAGGAACACAGTACTGGCTGTCAAGCATGGTGGTTGCAGCATTCTGGTATTGTACTAAAGGGCTGTGATCAGAATGGAGCGGTAAATGACAAGCTACAAATACGAATATATTTTGGCACCAAATGTGCTGCTCTCTGCCAAGAAAATCTAAATTAAAAAAACAATTAGCTTTTCAATGCAACAATGATCCAAAGTATGCAGCCAACTCAACTAAGGTAACACAAAATGGTATGAAATGAGTCAGTCCAAGCCTAGACCTCAATCTTATAAAAAAATCTCTGGTCTCAGATAAAATATGTAGATTCAGCATAGTATGAACTTTTCTGCAAAATAAAGTGGCTTAAAAGTGTAAAATTCAAGGAGTTAATTGAGAAACAACCAAATGGCATAATCAGACAAAAGGTGCTGCCATCAAAGTATTAAAGAATTTTATAAAAATTATTTTTCCTAAGAACAGATTACCTGTTTTTCACTTACAGTAAATCTTAAAATCCCATTAAAGGAGCAAACTGGTCTGACCTGACTTGTCTTGATTTTGGAATTATATTAACTAAATCAACTAATACTGCAGCTGCATACTTTTTTTGTTACTGTTTATCTTCATACAGAGAGAGATTTGGTGGCACCATCTGAGCAGGGCAGGCCACACTTTCCTTAGCCACAAATTCCAGTATCCTTGGGATAAATTGACGTGATTTTTTAAAATGCCCAACTGTTTCAAAGTAAGATGCAGAGTAACCTGGGGTTAAAAGTATAGAAATCTATTTCTAAATGGTCTTCTACCAATATAAACTGGCAGGAGTTGAACATTTTTATAAATGTGTGAGTGTGATTGCATTATAACACTGAAGGGGCCTGATAATGGTGACGATGTAGCTACCTGTGAAGCACCTGAGTAAGAATCAGGACAATTTATCATTACTGTACAATTACTGGGGTCACAGGGATATGTCACTCGAAACCAAAACTTTTGGCACTGGCTATTTTTGAAATATAAACATTCTGGTGTGTCTGTGGCATCTCACGACAATGTTAGAAACTCAGGCTAGTGACTGTGCCCTTTGTTTAGGTGGTTTTAATCTTTTATTTAGTTCATGAACATAGGTGAGGATGGGGGAATAAATCCATCCATCCATTATCCAACCTGCTATATCCTAACTACAGGGTCATGGGGATCTGCTGGAGCCAATCCCAGCCAATACAGGGCACAAGGCAGGAAACAAACCCCGGGCAGGGCGCACACACACACCAAGCACACACTAGGGACAATTTAGGATCGCCAATGCACCTAACCTGGATGTCTTTGGACTGTGGGAGGAAACCCACGCTGTGGGTAAAAAAAAAAAAAAAAACAGTCCACATTTACAACTTCTGCTTCATAACTTCAGCCCAGTAAAGTGTCGCCCCAATAAAACCAGTAATCCTACAAGATTCTGCAGAAGATCTTTTGGAAAACAAACAAAATAGCTCAGTATGTCAATGTACATGTCAAGTAATTCCCTGTAGACTCAAGCCAAATGCTCATGAACAGATAAATTATCCATCTATTTTCTCAACTTTATTTATCATTACCTGCCCACGATGAAACCAGAGCTGGGAGAATTATACAATTCATTGGCAAACCCTGGAATAACTTCACTCCATTGCAGGTACTTTTAGCCACAATTTGGAAGAGCCAAGTAACTTATCATCCACAACTTTGGGATTTGCAGTGAAAAAAAAAAAAAAAATAGTATGCCAAGAGAAATCTTTCAGGACATGAAAATGTATGTGGAATATTCAAAACACCACACTGTATAATTCATTGTACCATAGGCATTGTTAACCCTTTCTCCTTAAAGGCATGATTAATGCAATGTCGTAACACAATTAAGAAAGAGGAAACCATTACTCAGAATCCTGTTAGGGAGCCGATTCAAAATTGATTTTCTATGAGCAAGTTACAAGAATTTCTAGTGGGACAGATAATTACGCTGGCCAACCTGAAAGCACTTTATGCAACAACCTCAAAGGATACAGTTCCCAAAGAGTGTAAGGACAATGAAGTAGATGGAGAACACCATGCCTTTATTGACGCCACCCTGAGACTCAATGCCGTCATACATCACTGCATTCCAGTCCTCTCCTGTTAGGATCTGTCAAGAGAAAAACGCAGTAAAAATTCTGTTGAAATTAACTACTAGCTTTTAAAGCACCAGTCCTGATTTGATTATAGAAGAATTAAGTTGCTAGGAACAGAGAGCTTCATTGGGCTAAATAGCCTGTTCTCGTCTAGATTGTTCGAATGTTGACTCATTTTTATCTCCTTACACAGTCCTAATTCAAGTGATTGCACATGGGCAAAATTTATGTATTTATTTTTCATCAATTGATATTTTTTACCCTCTTTCTTTCAACAAATTGGTTAAGAAAATAAAACTCAAGGGTTCTTTTGATTTATTATTAGAAAACGAGAAAGGTCATTTCAAAAATATATGCAGTTCATAGCTAATTATGACTCAGCCATAATCTTAGCCACACACACAACTGCATGATTAAATTTCTTTCCCTGCAATCTGATATTCATTTTTATGTTTAGCATATTTATATTCTGAAAGGCTAAGTTATTAGACACTTGTAACTAAAAGTTAATTACTCTCCCTTCACCCAATAGAGTTCCTGAAATTTTAAAGACACAGCCTTTAATAAATGTGTCAAAACGTCCCATAAGAACACTGCCCAGTTTGGATGAAATCGCACCTCATGATTTCTACCGTTTGTATTTTGCCTGATCTAATCTGTGTAACTAGCTTACTGCATTTCATCTTATTGGTGCTCAATAATTTCTGATCTTGTAATTCTGTGCATCGAAATAGTAAATACATTTCATCTTGTGTTTTTGGAACCATTTCTAGATGACTCCTGCCTTATGACATAGTGCTTTATTATATAGTAATTGTTACCGGAAAAGCAAATAGCTCTGAGTCACTGTATTACATTACTGAATGCCTAGTTTTGCTAAAAATTGATTTTCGTTTCTTCTTCCACACCCATTGTTGCCTAGCCGTACACAGAAAGACCATTTGTAAGTGCCACGGTCTGGCTCTGACCTTGTCTCTGGATTCGCCCTTTTTTCTTTGTTTGTTACACCCCGTTTTACTTTGCTCATGTCCATTATTACTCGTCAATAGAGACTGGACTGACAAACAGGGTTGTTCCTCCAATTGGGTTGTGGCCCTCAGACATTGCAGCTAATAAAGTGCAGTCACCTGAGGGAACTGACAGGTCCCATTGAGGCCTCATCAGCTCTTCTGGGAGTATTTGCTCTTCTGCCTCCCCTCCTGCCTGTGGAGGTTTTATTGCGCTTTTTTTGAACTTTATTTTAAGACAGATTTCTCTGTACTTTTTATTTGCAAAGGTTTAGATTGTTCCCTGGCTTTATATTTAAGTCTTTGTCATTTCTGAATCTTGAAACAAGTAAGGTAATTGTATTGTATTTTTTTTTTTATATCTTTACATAGTTTGGATATCGATTTGTTATTTAAAAAACAAGTCAGTGGGTGGGTGATGTCCTATACTATTTGAAATTGGAAAAAATTAAATTCTCACTTACAGAGTCTGTTCTAAACTTTAAAATATGGCAAGACTTAATAAAATTTTAGAATAAGCAAATATATCAGGGAAAAGGATATTCTCCATTCTTTGTTATTTTTAAAGATTTGCTCTTGTTGTTGGCTCTCTTTTCTTTCTCTCGGATGGGGATTGAATTCTTGTTTGTTAACTTTGACTCGATTGTATGCAATGTTATTCTCTTCAGATAAGATCAATTTAAAAAAATGCTTTAATTTTTTTTTCACTTTTATTTCCTGTTTAGCTCCTTTCCTAAATTCTCTTACTTTAAAATAAATGAATGTAATCGTTTTTGTTCTGAGAAAAAAAAAAATTGTTTCATTCTGTTTTCTTTTGTTTTACGGGTATTCTATTTTTTTCACTAGTCAATGTCATGCAAATTGTTAATTTACTCTGAACTGTTTTTGTTAATGCAATTATTTCATAATAAATATAATTAAACCTATAATAGTTATATGATATGTTTTTATCATGCTTTTATATTTCCCTGTAGTGCAGCAGTAATTATGGTTTGCTCAGACATATTTAGTGAGAGTGGCAGGTAAGATTACTAAAGGATGCATTGATGTTATAGGTTTATACGGTTATGATTGTCGCCTGTACAGAGTACAGTTAAAGAGATTAACAGCAGCAGAAGGAGGAGAAAAGAACAAAACAGGAAAGCTAAGTTATTTGATGCACTAAGGAACAATAACCAAAAAACAAAAGATACAGGAGAGCATTTAATCCAGAACAGGTAAAACATATGTAACAAGAACAAAGAACAGGTATTGAATATTGAAAAAAATAAAAGAACAAAGAGTGAAATTTAGGTTATGACTACCAACGCAATAAGTATATCTTTATACAGCAGTCATCATATGCTAGACCTCATAATCATTAAAAAGGGAAATATTTCTCATTGGACAATTACAAAGGTGTTTTTAAAGACAGCGGTGGGGCATTCATCTGCTGCTGTACCCTAACTAAGGGCTGGGCAATGTCGGTCCTGGAGAGCCGCAGTGGCTATAGGTTCTCATTCTAACCCAACTGCTTAATTACAAACCAATTCTTGCCAATCTCAGACCTTATTTAATTTTATGGCTTGCTAGTTGCTTCCGGGTATGCAGCCGGTGCTTCCGTCACACAGGGGCATGTCAGCGGAAGGCTACTGGAAGACACCTGGAGCACATCCGGGTGGCTATAAAAGGGGACGCCTCCCTTCATTCAAGGCTGGAGTCGGGTGAGGAGAAGGACAAGAGCTTGAAGGAGAGGAGTGGAGGCGTCTAAAGAGAAAGGCAGAGAGTGTGAGAGGCCTGGACTTTGGGGAAGTCTTGGGGTTTTTGTGTGTGCACTTATTAACTGTAAATATTAGTAACTGTCAAACGTGTGGTGGTGCATAATTTGATGTCTACCTGTCTGGGTCCAGGGCTTAGTCCACTATAATTTTATATATATATATATATATATATATACATATATATATACACATATATATATATATATATACATACATACACACACACACACATACAAGTCATGCTTGGGGCACAGAATTGCACAGAAACACAGGAGATTGTAGAGAAAGGAACTTTATTCAAACACTTCAAACAAACACGTCTCTTTCAGGAGTAAAATGAGCTCAGTATGTAGTTAGTTCTCAATTAAAAGAATTGACAAACATCATAGGGGTTCACAATGGGAGTGGGACCCCCAACAGGAGCAGAGGATGTCTGGGGGAGGAGAGAGAGAGAGAAACAAAGCAATCAGCCAAAAAGGACAGGCGCTGTTCAGGCTTTTAAGTATGCAAAGGGCCGCGCGAGAAGCATATCACGTGACAGAGCAACGGCAAAGTAAGCCCAGCAAGTAAGGGAGCGATGTGAAGGTAGTTTATCAGCGTTTTTAAGAGGGTTTTTTTTTTGGAGTAGCGTCTGTGTCTTCTAGGGGTGCGTTCAGCCCCCCTGCTCACAATATGTATATTACCTACATGTACTATCTTCAAATTGCATAACTTTTTATCACATTTCACATGACACATATAAAAACAGTAAGGAAGCACATGCGTTTCTATTTCATACCTGGAACACTGTCATTATTGCTGCAGGAAAGGTGTCAAAGTTAGTGGGGGGTGTCCCACTGTCGAAATTAAACCTGTTTCATACAAAAAAGGCCACCAGTCAGAAGATAAATACATAGAAGTAAAATGTAATATAGTTTAATACTTATTACTTACTACCATGACATAGCACTATTATGACTTTACATTAACAATATTCATTACCAAAATTACTGATTACACGCTACAGCCTATGTGACTTCAAAATAAAAATGTCACTGACAAGATTTTAGAAACTTCAAGGACTTTGCTCCACTTCGCTTCCACTTATACAGCAAAATCTTTTCTAACCTAAGTTTAGTGAAAGTACAAACTGGACACTGCAGTAAAAAATATAGGGAACGAAAATGTTTTTATCATTTATTATGGAAAAAGTACCAGCAAAACTTTAGTCACAACAAATGGTTTCTGTCAAAGATTTTGCAGCTTGATTAGCATGGGCCTTCCAAATGATGATGCTCAAATGTGTGTGTTTTTCTGATTAGATGATATGACTTCAGCACTAACTGCATTTAAATAAAAACTAAAATTTACTGTGGAATTGTATCATAATACTTAATATGTTGCAAAACATAAAAAATATTCAATATTAGCATATCTTGACAGTATCTTATGATGGTGCCCCTAGCAATTTTTCATTCCTAGTAAGGAAACAAATAGTATTATATCCTGAAACTTGCTTAATCCAGTTTGGGCTGGAAGGAGCTGGAGCCTGTCCCAGCATCACTGAGTGTGAGGCAGGAACCAATCCTGGACAGCTGCTAGTCCACTAAAGGACCACTAGCATACACACCCATACTCTCACCAGTCTAATTTAAATGCAGATTACCCTAACAAAACACCTTTGAAGAAAAACCAGTGTACTAGAAGTAAACCCCATGCAGATACAGTGAGAACATTCAAATTCCAAACAGACAACAACTGGATGAAGGAGTTAAAATCAGGAATAGAAAACCATTAAACAAACAGCTTCACCCACTTCAGGTGCTCAGGACTAGTGTGGAGCAGATCAGTTGTTAAACAGTATTTAGACAATCTCTATAAAAAATGCACATAACACATCCACGCTCAGCATCTCCTGATGTATAGAACGGCATGCTGGCTAAAGTTTTGAGACTAATGGCTAAGTTAAGCATTGATATGTTGTGTTTACTTACTGGCCCCCGAAAAGCTGCATGCCCAGCAGAGCAAAGACAACGATGAAAAGGAAGAGCAGGAATAACAAGCTGATAATGGACTTCATGGAGTTTAGCAGGGACACTACTAGGTTACGCAGAGATGCCCAGTATCTGAAGGTAAATAAAAGCAGAGGATTAATCAAATGAAGAAGAGATTGATATCTTTACTTTATATGCTCATCTCCGCTGCTAACAAATATAAAGGACACCAAACTGAAGATTGTGTGGACTGGCCAGATGAGCCAAAAGGGAAAAATAAAAATGCAGCCACATGTTTACACTTCATCATAGGAGAAATGAAGCACAATAAAATTACCTTAAGACCTTAGATCAGCGTTTCTCAACCTTTACGTATTTGCGACCCGAGTTTTCATAACAGTTTTAATCGCTCCCCCCTTATGTTTATTTGAAAGGACCCCATTTATTCTTTTTTAATTAATGATACATCATAGATGCATATTTTATTATACCTACTTAACTTTTAACGACATTTATCTAATTCTATATTTATTTTTCTAGTATCAGAATGTAGTTTAAGTTAATTTGTTTTGGTTTCAATAGATGTATTTTTCATATTTTTGATTCTTGTTTTCTTTTTTTCACATCTTCGCACCCCGCCTCACAGTTTAAGAGCCACTGCCTTAGATACCTCAGCCAGCCAAGCCACCGGAAAGACGTTGGACAAAACCTGCCAGCTACTCCTTCAGCACTAAGGAAAACAATAAGACTTTACCAGCTCTGTCATATGGAACAACGGCACCTAGGACTTATCTACGGAACCAAGAAATTATAGAGAAAAACTCATGAATACAAATATGGTTCGCCACTATATATTTACTACATATTTCGCACACTTCAGTATAATAAGGGAGAAATACTTATAGAATGTAGGAGAAAAAGAAAAAAAAAAAACACACCCAGACACACTTACCCTGCACTTAAAACGAAACACGTTTTACCAAAAAAAAAAAAAAAAACAACAAATCATGACATTATGCTTGTATATCCTTATATAGGCAAGTCCGGCATTTTGTTCCTTACAAACAATAGAAAGACAGTATAAATGAATGACTCAGGGTCACACAATGGGTCTTAGGCAATGATTAAATCAGAAGGCTTGTGGCTTAAAGTTCAGTGTCCAAGCCACGTTAATAAACTGCCTGAATATTAATATAAAGACACCAGTAACGCACTGCGAATCCACTTGACTTGAGCATTCCTGGTTTTCACCCTCTTTCTCTGTACGTTTATCATTCGTTTGCTCAGATGTTGATGCGCTTGCTGCTTCCTGAGCAGCTCTTTTCTTCTACATCTCTTCTTTCGTCGGCATCTTTTTGCGTTAAAACTGATTAAGTCAATATTTGCGTTGCAATTACTTAATACGTTTTCTTTCATTTTTCACTAAAGCTGGCACTTAAATCTTCAATCTGCCTCAAGAATGATTTAAGATATGAAGAGGTTGGGGAAGTGACGGCGAATGAATGAGTACGGCGCCTGTACGCATGTGCCGCACGACCGCCCCGCTGCTCGCTGCCGACAGTAGATTCTACAATAAAATAAAATAAAATAAAAATAAAAAGAGAAATAACCTTGGAGGCCAATCGTCTTCCCGAAAGCGGATAGTAGACATCACGTAGTATATGTCTACCAAATTTCAGGTCAATCGGTCAAATGGTTTGCGAGCTACAGGTGATTTAAAATCTTGGACTGACAAACGGACAGCCACGGTAGCGTATTATATACTCAGCAAAAAAAGAAACGTCCCCTGACTTTCAACTGTTTTTACTTTCAGTAGACTTAATGTGTAAATATTTGTATGAACACTAAAAGAGTCAACACCATAAGACATAAACTAAAAATGTTTCACAATGTGTCCCTGAATGAAGGGAGGCTCAAAATCAAAAGTACCAGTCAGTATCTGGTGTGGCCACCAGCTGCTTGAAGTACTGCAGTGCATCTCCTCCTCATGGACTGGACCAGATTTGTCAGTTCTTGCTGTGAGATGTTACCCCACTCTTCCACCAAGGCACCTGCAAGTTCCTGGACATTTCTGGGGGGAATGGCCCTAGCCCTCACCCTGCGATCCAACAGGTCCCAGACGTGCTCAATGGGATTGAGATCTGGGCTCTTCGCTGGCCATGGCAGAACACTGACATTGCTGTCATGCAGAAACTCACGCACTTTTTGCCACTCCTGTCTGGTCCAGCGAAGGTGGGTTTGTGCCCGTAGGCGCCGTTGTTGCTGGTGATGTCTGGTAAGGACCTGCCTTACAACAGGCCTGCAAGCCCTCAGTCCAGCCTCTCTCAGCCTATTGCGGACAGTCTGAGCACTGATGGAGGGATTGTGTGTTCCTGGTGTGACTCGGGCAGTTGTTGTGGCCATCCTGTACCTGTCACGCAGGTGTGATATTCGGATGTACCGATCCTGTGCAGGTGTTGTTACACGTGGTCTTCCACTGCGAGGATGATCAGCTGTCCTTCCTGTCTCCCTGTAGCGCTGTCTTAGGCGTCTCACAGTGTGGACATGGCAATTTATTGCCCTAGCCACATCAGCAGTCCTCATGCCTCCCTGCAGCATGCCTAATGCACGTTCACGCAGATGAGCAGGGACCCTGGGCATCTTTCTTTGGGTGTTTTTCACAGTCGGTAGACAAGTCTCTTTAGTGTCCTGCGTTTTTAGAACTGTGACCTTAAATGCCTACTTTCTGTAAGCTGTTAAGGTCTTAACGACCATTCCACAGGTGCATGTTAATTAATTGATTATGGTTAATTGAACATGCATGGAAAACATTGTTTAAACAATTTACAATGAAGATCTGTAAAGTTATTTGGATTTTTAAAACATTATTGTTGAAATACACAGTCCTGAAAAAGGGACGTTTCTTTTTTTGCTGAGTATATATAAAGATATTATTAACTATACAGTATCATTCAACAAGATTTAAAAAATTTTCAAAATATTGTATCTTTTTACAAACAAATTGAAACAGAGTTATGGTTGGGGTTATTTTAAATGTGTTAATAAAATAAGCAGAAAATAAAAATTGCAATGCCAGACCTTACACCAGGGGTTGCCAACCGTGGCTGCAGGTTTTCATTCTAACCTTTTTTTTTAAACGAGTGTGCTGTTTGTGCTGCTAATTAACTTCTTGTGAATTCATTTTAATTGAATTGCTTTTTTAAGAGTTGTTGCCCTGAATTTCTTCATCGTTCCTCTGAATTGCTTCATTTCTTTCCTTACGTGGCACCCAAACAGAAATGAAATGGGAAGCGAAGCCAACAATGACCAACTAAGTCAGTGCCTCAAACTCCAACTCGTTTCACTCCAACCAGCTGCTTAATTAGGCTCTGATTCTTGTTGTTAATTAAACTCGTTCTTTAATTCCATGGCTTGTTGCTACTCTTGTGGTGCATTAGCAGACATTTCTGAAGTTGTTGATTTTCTCTTTGTTTTGAGGACCTGAGCAGATCAACATTCCTGAGACCCTCATCGTTCTTTATTTTCAGATATTGTATGATAGACACCAGTTGCTTTGGCTAATGTTGTATCTCACTATTGTTTGGCCACTAATTAAGGAAAAAGAAACAATTAAGGGGTCTGAGTTTTCAAGAGCAAGTCGATTAAAATTATTTCAAAATAAGTTAATTAGCAGCAAAAGCAGGTCACTCATCAAGAAAAGGGTTAGAACAGGGGTGTCGAACTCCGGTCCTGGAGGGCCACAATGGCTGCAGGTTTTCATTCTAACCATCTTCTTAATTAGTAACCAGTTTTTGATGCTAATTAACTTCTTTAGCCTTAGTTTTAATTAACTTGACTCAGCCCCCTTAGTTGTTTTTTTCTTTAATTAGCAGCCAGAAAGTAATGAGACACAAAACAAGCCTCCACATGACAAGCTCACCTGTACCCATCAAACAAAATGTGAAAATAAAGAAAGGTGAAGGTCTCGTAAGGCTGATCTCTCAGGTCACCAAGAAAATAAAAGAATAGCAACAGAAATTGGAAATGTCTGCTGTGACAGAATGAGAGCAGCAACAAGCCATGGAATTGAATAACGGGTTTAATTAACAGCAACAACCAGCTTCTCATTAAGGAACTGGTTGGAGTGAAATTAGTTGGAGTTTGAAGCCCCAATTTAGCAGGTCATCTGTTGGCTTGTTTCACATCTCATTTCTGTTTAGCTGTCATTTAATGAAGAAAAGAATCAATTCAGAAGACTTAATTATTAAAAGCAGGGCTATTAAAATGAAGGGAAAAAAGTTAATTAGCAGTGAAAACTGGACACTGATTACGAAAAGGGTTAGAATGAAAACCTGCCGCCAAGGTGGTCCTCCAGGACCAGAGTTGGTGACCCCTGCAGTAAGCAGTGATTGTTGGTCATAGGTGGTCGGCTGTGTCTTTCCCTTTTTTACTTTCTCGTATACAAAGTGTAGGGAAAGTATTGGAACCCTCTAAAAAAATCTATTTTGAGATTTTGATGAATCTTCATGTTTTAGACCTCCCTGAGTCAGAAAATAACACTTTTGGTATTATGTCTGTGTCTGTGTGTGTAAACATGATAACTTTCACTTTGGTCAACCAAATTTTGCATACAAGTATGGGGTACAAAACGTAGATTTCTATCATGTTTTGAGCTAAATCTACTAACCAGAAGTGGTACTTTACCTTTTATTTATGCAGCTGCAGAGTCCGATTTATTCAACTTTACTTTTATAATAATTGTTCAATATGTTATTAATTTGACTTGACTTGTTATAATATAAAAAATATAATCATTGTCTTGCGGTTTACTCCTCAAATATCCATCCCCATATCTGAGTATATGAGAAAGTCTGGGGAGACCACTCCCAATTTTATACAGTGAGAACCACAGTTATAGACATTTACCATTCAGTTTAGGTTGTTTTGTTCTATGAAGTAATGCAAAAGGTATCCATCCATCCATCCATCCATTATCCAACCCTCTATATCCTAACTACAGGGTCACCTGACCTGCATGTCTATGGACTGTGGGAGGAAACCCACGCAGACACGGGGAGAACATGCAAACTCCACACAGGGAGGACCCGGGATGCGAACCCAGATGGGTCTCCTAACTGTGAGGCAGCAGCGCTACCCACTGTGCCACCGTGCCGTCCTACAAAAGGTATAATCAAGAATAAATGTTTTATTTATAATAAAAGATACAGTGAATTGAAGTGGTACTTACTTTGTAACTTTGAATATCCTCAATAACCTGAGAGCACGTAAAACACTGATTCCAAAAGATGTTCCGGGCTTCACTACTGCCCAGATAACTTCAAAAATACTGCCTATAATAACCTAAAAAACAAAACATATTAATAACATTGTGACTGTCAATCAAAAATACATTTTGAAGCTTAGCAGAATGAGCACAGCAGAGGATCCTCACACAAACAAATCAGATCAATTTAGATTAAAGCACAGTTTACAATCGTTCTGTGAGGATGGGCATCCACAGGTTACTTTAGACTTCATCCCATATCCATTACAGCTCTTCATGTGTTCTGGAATTCTTTAAGCCTCAAAAGCTTTCTCTATGCCAAAGTGCTTTTTTCAGCTTTTACAACAGAGGAATGGTTGCTGTTCTAAAAACAGGATTAGTGATTAACAGTTTGTTTTTCTGCAGAACTGTCAGTAAACAATGGAAGCATAAATGATATTTAGGATACCAGAATTGAAGAGTAAAGGGCTTTTTTAAATTATGTACAGTCTGGGACAGGAAGGTACAAGACAGATTGCCATAGGAAATCCACTATACAAATTGTAAAATTAATGGCACAAAATAAGGCAGAACTGAAGGAAAAGATGCTAAAATGATAAGATGACATGGAAAAGATATGCCCAAATATGAATTCAGAAAATGCTACTGCAGGTATTGGCTTTAGCACTCATCAGTGAACTGGGCAGCTGGCTGACAGGGGTCATAAATGTGTAGTGGTGTGAGGCGCAGTCTACAGAAGAAGGGTACTAAGACATTATGAGTATTGTTTGTATGTCAAAATATTATCAAGTTCTAGTAAACGTATCAATCCTGAGCATGCAGCTGCCTTAGAGAAAGTAACAAAGTACAATCCTCCATGATGAACACAGATGCAGATTACCGGTTGATTCTAGTGGGTGTATTGAGATTGAAGAAGTGCAGTGAAGACGCTTCAGAAGTATGTGAATTTCCCCTTGGGATTAATAAAGAAAGTATCTATCTATCTATCTCTCTATCTATCTAGCGGTGCCTTTCACATCTATCTATCTATCTATCTATCTATCTATCTATCTATCTATCTATCTATCTATC
>JANRMT010062827.1:6394181-6457011 GCA_026402145.1 Polypterus bichir lapradei
ATCTATCTATCTATCTATCTATCTATCTATCTATCTATCTATCTATCTATGGGTGCCTTTCACATCTATCTATCTATCTATCTATCTATCTATCTATCTATCTATCTATCGTTACAACCTCTAAATAAAAAGGTTAAGGCCTGTAAGCTGTGTGAGGAGATGAATGAGAGTGAGAAGCAGCAGATCAATGTGAAGTCTGAAGACAAACACAGAGCAGAGGAACAACTGGTGCGACATGTTGGTAAGATGGAAGGTATAATCAAACAGGCTGAAATAATTAGGGCATGTGGCTAAAAAGCTGGAAAATGAAAGTAATACAAAATAACTTTTAAAATATCCACAATACTTACTGCACAGTCAAAGCAGTTAAATGAGGAGTGAAAATAAGGCCTGGTCCCAAGTCCATACATTTTTATAAACATTTCGGACATAAAGAGTCCTAAGAAAATAAATTCTGCATAATCTGAAATTTAAGAGTATTGAACAAAAACAAACATAATAAGTTTAGACGTTTAAGCATTATTTACAGCAGGTACTGATTAAAGTATGCTAAAATTATTATTAAGATTATATATATAATATTAGTTTTTAAAACTGAAATATTTTTTTGACATAGAAAACAAACTGAAAACCTATTTGTGAGGACTTGGGTATTATCAAATCAAAATCAAATCAAATCAAAATCTTTATTGTCATTGTAGCGATAAAAAACACAATTACTCAAGTTAAAACTAAAATAAAAAGGGAATAAAATAAGTACCAAAATAACAATGTTTTCCACCAACTAAACATGAGAAAAATGTTAATAAAAGAAAATAGTTATACCCAATTCCAAAAATGTTATCCTGGTCATATAAAAGAAAAAGTGAATAAATAATGTCAAGGCTAACAGGCTCACGTATGGCTATTATGAACAGTTGAAACTTGCAGCATGGTTACTATTAGTGCCGAGTTCAACCCATCTATCCATCCATCATTTTTTGGAGTATGTTCATGGGGGAAACAGAACCCATCATAGGAGCATTATGCCCAAGGCAAGACCAAGGACACTAGTCACGTGCATAGCATACTAATGTACACACCCACACTCTTTTAAACCAGGATGATGTAGTTACTGACTTACCAAAAACAATTTATAAATATAAATCAATATTTTTACAAAAATTATTATCTTGTATAGTACCTTTTACAAAGCATAATGTCACTTTACAAAAGCAGCAAGATAAAGCACAATACTAAATACTTTTAACTAGTTTAACATTAATTAAAATTGTCCAAGACATGAGTGAGCTTTGGGCTTTTGTTCAAGTTCTCTGGGTTAGCAAAACATGAGGATTCCAACACTTACAGAGGAAGTCTGACAGCCGCTCAGGCTGGTTGTAGTGAACGATGGCTACACAAAGAGTGTTGAGGGCTACCAGACTCAGCACAGTCCAGTAGAAGGCCTGAGTTTTGACCACGTGGCGGATGAAGAAACGTAACCTGCGCTCTTTCTTATAAAATGAGGAAGCGCCCTCCAATTTGGCACTTTTAATGCTTGCACGTGCAAAGGGTGAGCCTAAAAATAAAAGAGGATATGCAAAAAGGGGGTATTAGTCAAAAGGGACAACAAGATTTCAGATTTAATCTGTGAGATCCATTGTCTGAATAAAAAAAGTCTTGCTTTAGGAGGGAAATGCAATTATACTGTGTCAATAATATTCTGTTTGTGTGAAACATCTTGAGCTCTAGAACTGAAAATGAACAAGTAAGGATTTCCTCTCACAAAATGTTTTTCTAGATCCAGAAGACTCGCTGTGCAACCATGAGAAACTGACAATAGCTGGCATAACACAAAATATGCGTGATTAAGAGCCTTTAAATGACCTTACTTCTGTGCTAAAAAAGAAAGCTGTGTTTTCTTGGGAAGAAGGAGTCATTAAACTGAGAAGTTTAGCAAAACTGGGGAGTGCAAATACATTGTCATCATTCATATTTGTTAATTTTCCGCAACACTTTTATGAACAATAACTTTCATATTGCAGTGAAACAATTTATTTCCATAGTTTTAAAATGTTACAATCAGTTAAGTGGAATGATTTGGCATTTGGTAAAGGACTCACTGCTATGCATTTACAGATACGGATTATAACATAAAGTGTAATCTAATTGCATCTACATTTGCAGTTAATTATTTCTATGCCATCTTTGGCAGCAATAAAAAATACCTTCCTTGAACTTTCGTAAAGAAAAAAATAATATTTGAATGATTGATGGTTTCACACAAAGTCGTTCACAAATCAAAATGGTACAGCTTTTGGAATATTTCTATGATATAAATTGCCAGGTGAAGTTACTGGCTTAATGTGACACCATAGTAACTTAGTGATGAGGACTGAATAAGAAAACATGTCCGTTACAATATGGGCATTAGCCACTAGGGGCGCACAGTTCACTGAAAACCAAGAGATTTGTTTGTAATTTCAGTAAATTTGTGGAATTTCTATATTTCTGGGGTGATACACAATTTTTGCACGTTATTGTTATGCATTTGTGGTAATTATCTGCCCTCCATTTGCTTCAGTGTTTTCATCAGCCTTCTACAGGGTGCGGCAGAGACAACTCCCACATTTCAAAGGGGGATTGAAAAAAAATGTTATGAGGTATCACCAAAAACTTTTTATTTCCCAAATGTAGATATAAAAAAGTTTTTTTACTTTAAGTTTTAAAAATTATATCGCCCAAATGGTGGCCTTGACGGCTGATACACATTTGGAGCCGTTCTTGGAAGTTTTCCATCACTCTCACTAGCATGTCGGGCGAAATTCCTTCAATTTTTTCTTGAATAGCTTCCTTTAGTTGGTCCAAGGACCGAGGACGATGTTTGAAAACCTCCTTTTGCCCTTACTCTTTGAACCCACAGCAAAATCGTTTTCCGGTCTGGAACACTTTCATTAGCACGTAAACCGAACCGCGTGCGAAACATCCTCTGCGCCGCAGCAACAGATTCGCCATTTTTGATAAAAGGCCTCCACCACAAAGCCTCGATGCTCACCCGACCACAGCATGGTGACGACTGAAAACCTTATTATGTACCGTACCTAACGGAACGGACCGCACCCCTCTACCTGCTTTGGGGACCCCACAGTGATTTTTCAAAATATGGGAGTTATTTCTGCTGCACCCTTTACTATCCCCTACAATTGTCCAAACTCCAATTTTTCCATGACTTTTCTTTTAAAGGTAATCATAATAATCAAAGAATAATGAACTTAAATACAGAACTGACATGGCTAAAATAAGACCCGGGCACTAAATCTACCCACGTTGTTTCTGAATGCATTGGTACGACTATCATTTCTCTAAGATATTCTTAGTGAGTCGCTGTTTCTCAATGTTATAAGTAATAGAAAACAAAATCGTAAATTGCATAGGTCCATAGACACAAATGAGTTACAAATGATTTGAACAACTTACCCACGGAGGCAATGTCTCCTAGGTGATCCTCTCCCTCTTCTGGATTTAAGAGGTCAGTCTTGCTCTTTTTAATAGTTGCTCTTCGTCTAGAACCTATGGTAATGCCAAAGTATAAAAATAAATCACAAGGCGTTTTTATTTAAGTATTGTGAATTTCCACATTTCAGGAATGCATGCTGTTGAAACAGAGCTGTATGAAAATGCATGTCCGTGGCACAGTAGGAATTGTTCCAATTGTACAGAGCATTGCCACAGCTGGAATACTCGCCCTTACAGTATCCCACAGAGTTGTAATAGAATAGGTGGTGTTATTATCCGCTAAACCGTAACTTTCCCACTCTGAATCATAGAGTATCAGGTCAGAAAAATGCCAAGGAAGAATTAAAAGATTTGCTCATTTCCTCATGCAGAGAAAATGAGCGGTCCTCTTGCTTATAACAAAGAAGACAACAAGAGAACTAATAGGAGAAAAAGACCACTCAGGCAGGCACAGCAGAGAAACTGTAGCAAATGTGAACATGGAAATCAAACAGATTATGTAAATGTGAACATTACAGTCAGGATCTTGGTCACCTGCATCACAAATAAAGAAAGCTCAGCTTTGTGCATGGAAGCAAACATTATAGAATTAACAGAGATACCACAGCTTCCTACCTGGCCCACATTTACATCACTAAAGGACAAGGGAAGATGTTACTTAAGAATGAATCACTTAATACTGCAATTGGGAACATTTGGAAAAATTCAAACACGTAGCCTAAAATCATAGGAAAATGACTGGAATGAAAGAACAGGGAACTTCCAGGCTGTAACTCCCCTTGCAACTGGAAAAATAAATTGACAACATGATCAGGGATGCTTGAGCAGAATAAACCAGGAAGAAGAGACAGTGAGTGATGTTTCCAGATATTTTGTGAGACCTGTAGTGTTAGTTATACCTATTTCTCCTGCAACATTAGTAAGCTTAAAACATCTAAGATAGAAAAGAATCTGAAATGTGTTTAGTTTTTGGTCAAATGAAAAAATTCTACAAGTCAGTGACAACTATAAATGCTCAAAAAATGACTGACTCTAATTGTAATTAAATTTCTACCGGCTCAGCACATGTGGACATATAATTTTCCACATTTTTCTCCTACCTAACTTTTCCACCACTGTGGTGATCTTCATGCTTTCAACGGGTCTGCCAAAAAATAGTTTTTTTGTGGTAATTTTTTCCAATACAGTTGTGTTACCATGTTTCAGAATATTTTTCTGATGAAATGTTGATCTTTTCCTAAGTTACTATTGTCGTGTTAACTGCAGCTTGTTTTCTACTAAGACTAGGAGGCTTCGCCCCCCTGCTCGTTTTGCTTGCTAACCCCCCAGCCAACTCTACGTGCCAACCATTTCACGTCTCTGCCACTCACGTATGTGGATTTCACTTTCACCAAACAGCAAAACTTTTAATTCTCGCGGATATGCTTCTTCATTGGGAACAAACACTTCTTTTCCCTGATGGCAACACGAATTAGATGATCTACAAGTCTCTGACTTAAAGTTTAAATCCGAACAATATATTCAATCTCTTTTCATTGTTTTGACCAAGTAATAATTTCTGTTTGTTTGCTCAGTTTGAGACTTTTAAATTTTAGGACTTTCATTATCTCTATCCTGCTCTGCATGTGTATCGCGCCAATGTTTTTGAATTCTTTAAGACGTTCTACTTTGTTATCTACTCTTTTGTCATTTATATCCGGCCCCGGGCCTGGTTAAATCTCTTGGCACAAAGTCTCGTCTTACGGGACTTGAAAGTATCTCTCTGAAAAAGTCATGTCTTGTCCCAGGCTAAAAAGTCTTGTCTCGTCCCAGGATTTTTTTATATAATAGAGAGACTTGTTTATAACCTATTGCATCTATTGTTTGTTATGCCTATAGTGGAAAAAGCCATGCCCAGAGGCCAAAATCAATACGATTGGTAGATGATAATAGACAAGATTTGAAACAGGCAGGAGTCAAAACGGTTACATCAAAAGTAAGACAAAATAAGTTCGAAAAATCAAAATTAAAAAGGCACGTGAGAAAGTCCGATTACCAAATAAAGTTCAACCTTAACTATGCTATTCACACCAACAGCAACTCATTTTGTACCCACCCTCTTTGATATCGGGGGCATCATAATGGCATTTTATATAGCTGCAACAAAATGACATCATGCATTGTGACAGCACAATCATGTGGTAGCAACGTAGAACCTGCAACCAACAGCAACATTACCACGACCACGTAGAAATAACAAAGAATCGCAGTGATTGTGAGCAAATACAAAAGAGCAAGGCAATGACATCATTAGAAAAATGCTAAATTAATTAAACAGTCAAACGTATAAATTCACAAAATTGGAACAGGAGTGAATTCTGAGTAATACAACATTCCAAAATCATGACATTGTGCACTTTGTCACCACAAACACTGCAAGCCCTGTATCATCTCCATAACCTAATAGAGTTACAACTATACTTCACTCTAAGGATAGCTTTTCAGGGTTATGTATTGTTACACTGCGCATATCACTTAGTACTGAAACACAAAAAGGTTGATTTTAATGTTCTCAATGTCTTCTGTCACTTTGTCATCAATATTTGACTTCAATACTTCTAAAGAACAGGTTTACTTCATCTCTCTCCCTTGAAGCCCAGTTTGTTGAGGTCAGTGCACAAGTTATCCCATCTAGGCAGTGGAAGACTGTTCATTTCTTTAAAATTGCTCTAAGCCTGCCAGTGATCTTTCTGAAGGAGCAGCCCACACACACACTGATTTTTTGAGGCCAACTTGTAATAAACGTGCCCATTGTTTCCTCCTTGATCTGACAGACGATGTTTTGGGTATTTTCAAAGCCTTTGGATGTTCCACTATCCTTTATTTATATGGTGCTTTTCAATAACATTTCTTGAAATGGTCCTTGAAATCATTTTAACTTTAGGCTGTAGTTTTTGTTAAGAGCTGAACTAAGCAACCTTGAGACATCCAAGAGATCTAAATATTTAACCTGAAGTCATGAGAACACAAACATCTACATAGGTGGATGCCATTTAGTGATATTTAAAGGCCTGTCATCTAATTAAAGGGATGAACACTTAATTGGATTAATATCTTCCTGCTTTTTAACTGAAAATTAATTTTAATAATCTATACATTTTTATTCCATTTTGGCATTATGCAATCCAAACAGAATATAAGGATTGCACAACTGCAGTTGGATTGGTAAATTATTTTAACACTAGAATTACCAGAGCCTACGAAAAAACTCGTAGACCCGTCCCACCTTAAATCACTTCGCACCTCTCCATCAGCGTCTTTTGTCCTGTAAATGTGTCGATAAGCAGCAAGCAGCCTACTATCACATCCCCCCACCGCCGCACAGTTTTCTCAGCTCAAGTCTGTTTACCTGCGTCTCAGTTGCTTAGAGTTGTATAGATTGAGAAGTCAAACAAAATGACATTTTTTATAAATACTGTATCGTTATTTGGAACACATGCGTTTCATGTTTATGTAAACACATCGTTAAAACAGAAACATTTTTCATGTTTTGGTAATAATTGACAAAATGTAGACATGAAGCGTATAATGTGTGAAGCCTGAAGTCCAAATATCAAATAAACACTTTCACAAAAGATACAAATATAACAGAAGAAGTGCGCTTCTATTCAAGAATATAACTGCAGAAAAAGAACCCGCGTTAGTGTGCGACATTGACACGCATTTGCTGCGACCGCTTTGGTGACGGAACAGTATCAACTGTTGACTGGTAATCAAAACTTCACGGGTTCGACTCTGGACGAGTCCGTTTTGAGAAGTCACCTGCTCTTACTCTTACTATTTTAGAATAAAAACATACATTTGATTCCAGTCTGTAACAGCCGGTGTAAATGTATGATACTTGCAAAGGTTAGCTTTGTTTTATTTTTTATTCAGTTATATTCTCTCAGTCGCGTTCATGATTCCACCCTCCTCTCTTGCATTTGACACTACTGTTTTCACATAAAGACGAGCTATAAGAGGTGAACTCAGACGACAACGACGGTTCTACATCGGAGCAAGAATGCACGTCGCACTTTTGCCATCGCTGTACTTTGTATATGTACATGGGAAGCTCTGCACTCTACTGGTGACTTTATGCTGTAGGAAGTAAGTAAATAAATAAAGGTAAATAGGTAAATAACATTTGATCTGGCTCTTACATACAAAGTACAGCTTCCACCTTCAGTTATAGACTCTTCAGTATTTGAGCGACTCCCCACACACCCTAACACGGGTTCTTTTTCTGCAGTTATAGTCGTGAATAGAAGCGCACTTGTTCTGTTATATTTGTACCTTTTGTGAAAGTGTTGTATTTGATATTTGGACTTCAGGCTTCACACATTACAGTATACACTTCATGTCTACATTTTGTCAATTATTACTAAAACATGAAAAACGTTTCTGTTTTAACAATATGTTTACATAGATCGTTGTAGACACGGAACACACATGAAATGTATGTTTTCCAAATAACGATATAGTATTTATAAAAGGTGTCATTTTGCTTGACTTCTCACTCTATACAACTCTAAGCAACTGACATGCAGGTAAACAGACTTGAGCTGAGAAAACTGTGCGGCGGTGGGGGGATGTGATAGCAGGCTGCTTATCGACACATTCACAGGACAAAAGACGCTGATGGAGAGGTGCGAAGCGATTTAAGGTGGGACGGATCTACGAGTTTTTTGTAGGCTCTGGTAATTCTAGTGTTAATACATTTTGTGACACCACAAATATTTGAAAAAAAACTATGCTAATTTCTTTAGGTTAGTTTTTAGCAAATAAGTAAAAAAAACAAACAAACAAATAAATTAATAATAGCACACTTGTTCCGAGTTACCGTATGTGCTGTTTGTCAGTGGTGGAGATATTCTTATGCTGCAAACACCTCATCTTCTAGGCCACACTGTCTGAAATTAGCTTGTATTTTTTGTGTTGTATTATCATAAAAATCATGCCATAAAAATATAGAGATACAATTTAAAATAACACTGAAAAAAGTGCATGTGGTTCTTTATTTATTTTCTAGTATAATGACTTTTTAGGTGTAGGGTAGGATTGAAAGAAAGGGTCTAAATCAGTAAACCATTGGAAAACTCTCCTTCCTGGATTCTTCACTTACAAAGACATGTAAGGAAGTGGTGAAAATGAAATTAAAAAAAAAAAACAGCATATGTACCATCAAAAGGCAGCCTATCGTCCAGGTCACTCTCGTCCTCTGCCAGGATTACCTCTTCTAGACAAAAGGGGAAACATTAGTCAAATTGTAGGCATGAGATTTAATTAAAAAAAAAATAGTAGGTAAGCGAGCATGAATGAACCAGTACTGTGCAAGCATGTTTGCCCTCTACATAGTGTATTATATGATGGGACTAATGAAAAATAATGAGAGCGTAGGCCATGACCCATTCACCATTTAAATGGTATATTTCTGAAATTTCAGATAGTTTTATAAAATTAATTTAAATAAGACTCCGCCCTCACCCACAATGCCATCAATTTTCAAGTGAACCATGACCATAAGCATGCCAAGAAGCAAGAATCAAAGGGGATTACAAGCCTGCATCCACATTAAGTGAAGCCGTATTTAAAATGCTATGAATCTTCAACACAATGACAGTCTTTTCTGGCCATACACTAAGAAATGTTTGGAGGCTGCCACCAGGTTGTTTCCTACCCGCTTTGCAGATCCATTCCAGGTAGCCATTGAGCTCTCTCTCAATCTGCTGCTGTCGCCGCAATTTAAGAAATTCACTCCTGTTCTCCACTCTCTCCCTCTCTTTGGCAAATTCCCTAAGAAAGAAGGGAGGAAGGATGAGAACAGCAAACTTTGCCTGACAGATCTGATATTTCCAGAAGCCATATACTGTATACCTTAATGCTTGAATAAAAACAGAAAATTAGGTAAATCTTTGAAGTTCAAGAGTCAGTGGATTTAAATGCACATAAGGCTGGGTTCACATAAAGTTTTTTTTTTTAATCTACCTATAACTTACACAATGTTACACAAATAATGAATTATCTAATAAGTTGTTTATGGCTCTCAGAAGGGAAGGGTAATTCAGTAAACACCTACTCTAAAGAAGCCTGAACTACATAAAACAAGTGGTGATGCCCAATATATTAAGAATATATCACACATTTTAATCTGAAACAAAATGTCCGGAATTTGTAATCCTTTCACTTCTGTAAAACTCTAGATACATATTTATTGCAAAAGTTTATTTTGATTTGGAGTTTCATTTGGCAACTCAAAAAAAAAAAATTAAACAAAATTTGTCACATTTCTTGCATGTAAGCATACTTGGCCAATGCATCTGATTCTGATTCAATGACTATGATATGTTCATCCATCCATCCATTATCCAACCCGCTATATCCTAACTACAGGGTCACGGGGGTCTGCTGGAGGCAATCCCTGCCAACACAGGGCACAAGGCAGGAAACAAACCCCGGGCAGGGTGCCAGTCCACTGCAGGGCACACACACACACACCAAGCACACACTCAGGACAATTTACAATCGCCAATGCACCTAACCTGCATGTCTCTTTATGTGCAAACTGACTTCTTGTAACAAAGCCTCACAGTTACACATTTGTGTGAACCATTATAGCAATCAAAATTACTTGGCATCTTTAATATGAAGTGTTTAATCATAGGGGCTGCAACATTTTCAGTTTTTGGAGAAAGTGCCCCCTGAAGTTGGTACATACAGAGCACCCCAATTGTGTTGTTTTCATCTGTTTCAAGAGGCCCCCCCTTTAACATTAGATAAGCAAAGATGAGTACATGCATAGCCTCTTTTACAATGAAAAACAACCTGGAGCCATTCTTCTATGTAAACATCAGAAATCTTATCTTAATTTGATTAGAACAGCTCTACAAAGTGTCTTTTTGAGAATACGTTGTCCATATCCAAAATCTTTTTCATAGCAGATAAAAGAACAAAGGCAGTCAAATGAGAGAATTGAAAAAGTGAAATAAGCACTAGAGAAGATGTGACCAAAAAAATGGAGGATTGTGATGAATGAGAAACTGAAGAGGAACTAAAAATTAAAATAGCTAGGAATCAAAACAAACAAAATGGAAGGAATATTGTCACACATGTGCGCTTAGGAAACAGCTAAAAGGCCTAAACAATAGTAATTCTACGTCAGACCAGGGGGCGGCGGAGTGTGCTAATTGTCTCTCTCAGTCTCTTGCAGACCATTCCTGGGAAAACCCTCTTGATTCCGGCACCACTGATGACATCATTTCCGGAGCCAACGATGACATCACTTCTGGTTCTTGCATTAGTGATGTCACATCCCCTATTCTTGCTTTTGTTTCAAGGTCAGTCAGTTCTGTTTTGGCCTCTGTTCTATTTTAAATCAACTTTTTGCAGCCAGGAAAACAATATACGGATGGCTGCCCCAAAATTTTACGATGTCTATGACTCATTCTTATGACAATATAAAACAATCTATACCTCAAAGATACATTATGTAGAATACAGGTTAGGTCAGGTAAGGGATTATGCACTGGTACAGCACGTTGCCGCACCCAGCACATGACGAAACAGCTCAGGATCCTGTTTGGCAAACCCCCAAGCAGACACGTGGTCCAATCCCACCCTCCGGAAATGACCATCTATCTGCCTCAGCTAGGTGTTACATGGGCATCCCCTTGGCCTGGTCCATGAGCAACCTCTCATTCAACATAAAAGTCAAACCAGAGGTACCCAAGGATTCTCCAGAGACACAGTACTGAAAGAGTCCAGTCTTCATCTCAGGTCACTGGATAGTGTCCATGTCTTGCAACCATATAACAAGACAGGAAGCACCAGGACTCTAAAGGCCTGGACCTTCGTCCTTTAGCAGAGATATTGGGAACACCACACACCGTTTTGCAGCGATCCCATGACCCCACATACTCTCCCAATTTGAAAATAAAACAAATTCAGCAAAAGCCGAGAGAGGATGTGCAATATCGTTTTTTTTAAATTGTCTCCTCGAGATAACAGACTAATTTTATCGAGAACTTTGTTTTCTTAAGATAACGGAATAATTTTATCAAGATGTCGAGAAAACGAAAATTTGTTTCCTTGAGATAACGCAATAATTTTATTGCGTTCTCGAGAAAACGAAACTTAACCTTTGCTCCTGGCATCAGGCTCGCTTACATTGCAACGCCTATACAGTTGAAGCCTTGCTAACCATCTTCTTAAATGACGGACACTAACGTTATTATGTTCTAAACTAAGGCATAAGCATATTTTAGCCTGTGTCAGCCCTTGATTGAACAAAAATGTGATGCGCTGATCAATACAGTTTTGCTCTTCTTCCATTTCAAACAGGATGTGGCTTCAATAAGCTAAACATTAACCACTAGATACAATTATTTCATAATTTCGAGAAAACAAGATCTTTTGTTTTATCGAGATCTCGATAAAATTAGTCCGTTATCTCAAGGAAACAATTTAAAAAAATACCGATATTGCATATCCTTTCTCAGCTTCCGTATTTCTGTCATTAATGTTCATGTTTTTTATGTACAAGAATGTCAGTATAGTTGAAATGCAAGTTAGCCACTATTCACGGGATACTTTCAACAACTGCTTTAGTAGTACTCATAAAAGTTTACTCAAGATGAGATCCTTAGACCCAAAATCACACATCTTGAAACCAAACACAGATGTCACAAATAAAAAAATAAATAAAGGCAAAGAAAGACATGCACGCCTATACTTGCAGTATACTTTTTGTAACCTAGCATATGATCATGAAAAGTCATATCCATTAATTCCAAAATAAATTATTTTTTCAAATAAGCAACTTACAAATATGAGGACATTTGAGTGGAAATTAACAGGTTATGTAATTAAGATGAAAACTGGTGTTTCTTCACACAAATGTATATTAGTATCTAGAATAAATTTGCTGAGTTACCTAAATGGACACAGGATTAATATAAACATTTACATGAATTATTGGGAAAACTAAGAAATTAGCCAAATAAAAAAGAATGTCATAAAAAATATATTTTATGCTCTAAATATACTTGCTCTGGATTGCAAGTATACAGTATTTAACTTGTATTTCCTATAGTAGGTACAGAACGTTTCACTTCAGTTGTCTGTTTTGACTTCAGCTTCTAATCCCTAACAATAGCAAGGTAAAGGAGTAGAGTTAAAAATAGTAAAAGGAGCGAATCACATGTTATTTTGATGAGACAAACATGGCAGGCGATGCAGAATGTGGCAAGCATTGAGCAGAATAGGACGTACACCTGAATGTCTGCATGCTTTATTGTACAAAAAACAAAGGGGTCTTGTTCAAAAAGTGGACGCCATCCCCTTCTTGTTGTTTGTTTTTGACTGGCCTACTCCTACTGCAAACCCTGAACTTAAGGTTGGTGGGGGTAAGGCCAGGTACACCAGGGTCCCTAATCTTAACAATTTAGAGTAGGTGCCTAATCTTAAAATAGTGTAAGGGCACCTAATCTTAAAAACAAGCGGTGCCCGCTTTTGGCGTCTGATTTTTGAACAAGAACCAAACAAGGACTTGGTGAACGTTTCCTGGTAATATATATCATTAAGAGTACATTCAGTGAGGTGAATCAGGTCCAACTGAACTGTTGAAAATATCCTTAGTCTGGATTTGTTTTTCATAAATATTTGGTCTATTAAACCTAAGAGAGAGAGATACTGAAAACTTGCTGAATGTAATATGTTAACAAAATTAAACTTTTTTAACCAATATCCCTTTGAAGTAGTTTCAAAAGCATATAAATATGGACAAGCTTTTTAATTAGTTAGCATGCCAGAAAAGCAAATTTCCAAATCTCATTCCTGCCCAAATTGGCTGTAAAAACAGCATGTTTGCATTTTATATTTTCAAATGTTATGTGTGGTGATGATATACAAAAATATTATGTTTTGTTTTTGGTAAACATATTCCAACAGCAGCTACCTACAGTGCTCAGCATAAATGAGTACGCCCCACACATTTGTCAGAAAACCTTTAGTTTCCTTTCAGTATCAACATTTTCTATGAGATACTGTGCTACAAAATACTCCCACAAATGTGGGCCATTGATTGCAAACAAGATTTGTTAATTTGCACACACAAAAAAGTGATTTTCCTAACAAATTCATTCAAGCCCATGTTGCCAAAATGAGTACACCCCAATTATAATCTTAGGAGAAAAGCCACACTTAAGACTACAAAATTCTAATTAACAGGCATTCAACCACAGGTGAGTCTAATGATTCATTTAAGAGGTGTCCAGCAGACAGGTGACTATAAAAGGGCATTACTTAACAAAGAAAAGCCCTTCCCATTTCATGCTGTCAGCAATGGCTCCACATGGAAGAGAAATGTCAAAAAATCTGAGAAAGGAAATCATTACTTTACACAAAAAAGGTGAGGGCTACAAGAAGATCAACAAAGCTTTACATATCTGTCAAAATACTGTAGCAAAAGTGATCCAAAAATTTAAGAAAGATGGAAGTGCAACCATCTTACAGAGACGTCCAGGCCGTCCACGGAAGTTAACATCTCCACAGGAGCGTCTTCTGATGAAAAGGGTTGAAGAAAATCGCCATGCAAGTTCACTGCAGTTAGCTAAAGCAGTAGAAAGCCAAACTGGAGTGACCGTTTCCCGTGACACCATATGGCGCACACTGCAGGGGAATGGCATGCATGGGTATTGTCCACGAAGGAAGCCTCTCCTAAAGCCCATGCACAAAAAAGCATGCCTAGAATTTGCTAGGGCCCATGCTGAAAAAGATGAAGACTACTGGGACTCTATACTCTGGAGTGATGAGACAAAGATCACTGTTTTTGGAAGTAATGGTTTCAAAACTGTTTGGCGTCGTAAAGGTGAGGATTTCAAAGAAAAATGCATGGTGCCTACAGTGAAACATGGTGGTGGCAGTGTCCTTATGTGGGGCTGCATGAGTGCTGCTGGTGTTTGGAAGCTGCATTTCATTGATGGTATCATGAACTCAACAATGTACTGCTCTATACTGAAGGAGAAGAGGCTGCCATCACTCCGTGCACTTGGTCGTTGTGCACTTTTCCAACACGACAATGATCCAAAACACACATCTAAAGCTACTGTTGCATTTCTGAAGAAGAACAGGGTGAAGATGATTGAATGGCCAAGTATGTCTCCTGATCTGAACCCAATCAAACACCTGTGGGGAATTCTGAAGCGACAAGTTGAGCATCACTCTCCATCCAGCATCCAGGCTCTAAAAGAGGTTATTCTTGAAGAATGGAAAAACATAGATGTTGCAATATGTCGCCAACTTGTTCATTCCATGCCTAGAAGACTTGGTGCTGTCCTTAAAAATCACGGTGGTCATACAAAATACTAGATGTAGTAGTTTTTGTTGCGGGGTGTATTCATTTTTGCTTCAACCAATTTGAGTAAAACTGAAGATTTTGTGATCTAAGTTATATTATTAACCTTAATTTCATGTTATGGAGTTAAACAAGTGTTCAATAAAACTCAGCCTTGTGAAAATTTTGGAAATTGATCTTTTGTTCATTGAGCTACTGATTAAATTCATACTTTTTAAAGGGGGTGTACTCATTTATGCTGAGCACTAGCTACCTAGTATCATCTCAAAAATAACCAAAAATGTGCTGTTTATTTGGAACTCTTAACCAAAGACTCCATAAATACAGCTAATATACAGTAAAATGTTAACACCTAACACAATAGCCCTTTGGGCAATCAATTTTAATAACTGCACAGTGGCATGTAGTGTGGTGAGACAGGTAGATACTTACCCAGACAATACACCGAGAACAAGGTTCAGCATGAAGAAGGAACCAATAATGATGAGAGGGATGAAATACAACCAGTTCCAGGCACTCCCTGAGGCGTCATTGCTCTGTGGATGAAAAAAAGAAAATAATCAGCTTGGTGCTAATGGTCTGATTTCGTTCAGTTTAACATGCATTTAGACTACATATGTGTACATTTTGAAGTGAACTTTTACATAGCAGAGCAAATTGTAATAGTTGAAGGTATAGGCAGATGACAAACATTTACCAGTCTTCTTTCCCAACGTAAATGATGTTATATTGCAGCATTAAACAGCACGCTCATCATTAAGGACTATGTGACTCTGAAATGAGGACAGCAAATACGTGAGGCTAAAGCATGTGCTTCATCACCACATACATCTATGTCAAAGCTAGATGGCATGAACAGGTAAAGTGGAGCCGGCTCATGCCTGCTGGAACTCACAGCCTCAGGTGTGTTTACAACAGCAATCAAGTGGATTTGAAGTAAAGTTACAAACAAAAAAAAAAATAAAAAGAAAGATGTTCTGGTATCAGAAACAAAGAAGTCTTACAAGAAATTTGCAATTCACTTTGAGGTAGCTGTCATTTGGTTTGATAAAACAAGAATGTTAAATTATAGGTGAATATTACCAATAGGGCGGCACGGTGGCGCAGAGGGTAGCACTGCTGACTCGCAGTAAGGAGACCTGGGTTTGCTTCCCTGGTCCTCCCTGCGTGGAGTTTGCATGTTCTCCCCGTGTCTGCGTGGGTTTCCTCCCACAGTCCAAAGACATGCAGGTTAGGTGCATTGGCGATCCTAAATTGTCCCTAGTGTGTGCCTGGTGTGTGTGTGTGCCCTGCCCAGGGTTTGTTTCCTGCCTTACATCATGTGTTGGCTGGGATTGGCTCCAGCCGACCCCCGTGACCCTGTAGTTAGGATATAGCGGGTTGGATAATAGATGGATGGATATTACCAATAGCAGGGTTGGGCAAAAGTAGGTTTTACAGTTGTTCGTATGGAAAAAGACATGCAGGTTATGATTATTACAATAGCTTTATTAACTCAAAAGAATGTCACAATGGCCCAGTGCACTTAGGTACGAGCTCATAAGTGCTCAAATTACCGGCCTCACGTACTCAAAAGTGTAAACCTACTTTTGCCCACCCTTGTATACTGAGACCGAGATTGGATCAAAATTGCAAACATATTAGACTTGAGAGGAAATAAGGCGGCACAGGTAGAGTCAGTATATTAACTAGTAAACACAAGATTTTTAAAGAACTGGACTTTAAACACTGACCAGAAAACAAAGATGTTGGTTATGCAAGCTACTAAAATCAGTAGGAAACACTAAGAATGAGGTGCAGAGCATAATGAGCATCACTGCCATGCTTCCCTTAATACAGGTGGCAATCAAGCATCCAACAACTTGTATTTAGATTAGATTAGATTAGATTAGATAAACTTTATTAATCAAGTCAGGTCAGGTTGGGGCGCATGCACTGGTACAGCGTGTTGCTGCACCCACCACACAATGAAACAGCTTAGGATCCTGGTTGGCAACCCCCAAGGCAGACACAGGGTCCAGTCCCATCCTCCAGAAATGACCATTTATCTGCCACAGGCAGGTGTTACTTGGGCATCCCCTTGGCCTGATCCAACCACTCGGGTCCTCAACAATGAGGGTCCTGCGAGTCGGATCACCCTCTGGGAATCACGCCACATGGCCATAGTGCCGTAACTGACACTCCCTCAAAATGCAGGTAATGTGCCTCATTTGGGACTCCATGAGCAACCGCTTATTTGACAAACCAGCGGTACCCAAGGATTTCCGAAGAATCACAGTACCGAAGGAGTCCAGTCTTCATCTCAGGTCAGTGGATAGCGTCCATGTCTCGCAACCATATAGCAAGACAGGGAACACCAGGACTCTAAAGACTTGGACCTTCATCCTTTTGCATAGATATCGGGATCATCACACACCTCTTTCCGGCGACCTCATGACCCCCCCATGCTCTCCCAGTCTTTATTAATCCCATGGGGGAATTCAGATGCATACAGTAGCAGAAATATGTAAGACAAGGATACAGACTCACAGTACAGAGAATACAGTCAATCAGTCAACCAATCAATAAATCAATCAATAAATAATAAACTTAACAGGTGAAAGCATTGAATTGGCTGATAGCAGTGGGCAGAAAAGACCTTCTAGAGGCGCTTCTTAGCAAACAGTAGTGGAATAAGCCTGTGGCTAAAAGTGCTTCAAAACAGTGCCTCCTGGAGGGGATGTGGGGGATTTGTCCTCTTTTCTACCACAGCTTCCAGTGTGTCCAAGGTTTGCCATGTGATGGAGCAGACTTTTCCCTCTTCATCTGATTTTTTTCACTCGTTTTGCATTTGGCTACACTCAGTGTCACTACTGGTAGCATTAAGGCGATACCTGGACACTAAAGAGGTTGCACAGATAGTCCAACTTCTCAAGAATGGCAGGCACTTCAATACGTTTGCTGTGTCTCAAAGCACAATATCAAAGGCATGGAGGAGATTCCAGGAGACAGGCAGTTCTTCTAGGAGAGCTGGACATGGCCCCTCGTAGAAGGTCCTTAACCTATCAGCAGGACCAGTATCTGCTCCTTTGGGTAAGGAGGAGCAGGATGAGCACTGCCAGAGCTTACAAAATGACCTCCAGCAGGCCACTGGTGTGAATGTCTCTGTCCAAACAATCAGAAACAGACTTCATGAGGGAGGCCTGAGGGCCCAACATCCTCTAGTGGGCACCATGGAGCTTGATTGGCATTTGCCATAGAATGCCAGAATTGGCAGGTCCACCCCTGGCACCCTGTGCTTTTCACAGATGAGAGCAGGTTCACCATGAGCACATGTGATAGACATGAAAGGGTCTGGAGAAGCCGTGGAGAATGTTATGTTGCCTGTAACATCGTTCAGCATGACCGGTTTGGTGGGGAGTCAGTGATGGGGAGGCATATCCATGGAGGGATGCACAGACCTCTACAGGCGAGACAACGGCACCTTGACTGCCATTAGGTATCAGGATGAAATCCTTGGACCCATTGTCAGAGCCTATGCTGGTGCACTGGCTCCTGGGTTGCTTATGGTGCATGATAATGCCCGGCCTCATGTGGTGAGAGTATGCAGGCAGCTCCTGGAGGATGAAGGAATTGATACTATTGACTGAACCCCGCACCCCACCCCACGCTCACTTGCCTGACCTCAATCCAATAGACCACCTCCGAGTTGGACATTATGTTTCGGTCCATCCAACGCCTCAGATAGTCCAGGAGCTCAGTGATGCCCTGGTTCAGATCTGAGAGGAGATCCCCCAGGACACCATCCTTCGTCTCATTCGGATGTTGTCAGGCATGCATACAAGCACAAGGGGCTGGTGGGGCATACAAACTACTGAGTACGATTTGGAGTTGCTGCAATGAAATTTCGGCAAAATGGACTCGCTTGCCTGTCGCATTATTAATTTTACTTTGATTTTCGGGGTATCCTCTGTAAGTTGATAATTTTCACTTCCATCAAACGATAACGAAATGGCATCCTTTCGTTCCTAACACATTACCCAGTCCATATCAGTTGAGATATCCAGTAGGATTTTTTTTCCCATTGAGATCTGATGTGTTTTCAAAGTGTTCATTTAATTTTTTTGATCAGTTTATATTATGGGAGCATAATATCAAAATAGGATTATGTTTTAGTTTAAAAAGAGCTGCTTTATGGGAGAATCTGGCATGCTAATGTTGAATAAGGAGCTATTGATTATATTTGTCACCCTCTGATTCCCCCCCCCCCCCCCCCACTCCCTTCTCCTAGGGCAAAATGCAAGATTCTGACATAGCGTCTTATGATATTCCAGAAAAAACAGGATAGCACACTTAACATTTTGGAAGATTGTTTATCGACTTCATGAGAAACTAGAAAGACTAGCCATCTGCATGATGCTGTTTTATTTTGCCTCAATATAAAAGCCTAATTTATAGGTTCATATAGGCCATTCTGTACAAATCAATAATTATATTTCACAGCATACAAATTACAGATGGAATGGTCTCATTCATAACAGACACATGGTTAATGAAAGCACATTTCATTTGGTCAGAATGTGTTTTTTCTTTTTCTTTAAAAATAATTAAACAGCTAAAACAAATGATGAGCTGACAGACAGTGTTAATGTCAATTAATTCATAATGAGCAGCAGCTATCTGCACAAAACCTTTTTGCCAGTTGTCGTTGATTAAAATATTTCTCTTGGTGCATTAATATGGCAGAAAATGACAGGCTAAAGAGTGCAGGACTGCTGTTAAAGGGCTGATTAATACGACCTGCTAAGATAACTGATAACTCCTATCTGAAGCAATAATAGGTTATTTCTTCTGATTGACCAGGGGCAGTCAATAAATTGCTGAGCAGCTATTACATATCACTCGTAGAACATTTGTGACTGATTATCGTATGAATAAGATCATTTTTTTTTTCTGATTAATGTTGTTATGAAGGGAAGCAATAGCAAACAAATACAACATGTAGCTCATACCACCTTTAAGCAAGCTGCCATCCTACACTGTAAGGGCCTATTAGATTTACAAATAATTAGGATATATATTTGCATTGTGTAATGCATTTGTTTAAAGTTTTGTGCCAACACAGGGCGCAAGGCAGGAACAAACCCCGGACCCCTGTGACCCTGCGTTAGGATATAGTGGGTTGGATAATGGATGGATGGATGATAATAAGTATATGAATAACTAATTGAGGTTTTCCCTTTGTCAGCTCCCAAGTAAGATACAAATGTGCAAACACATCTGAACTAGGTAGTGGAATGAAAGAATGCCATACTATGCACCCAGACATGTTAGTCACTAGGTCTATAGTCAGAAAGGTTCAGGGAAATCTTAAGGCACTCCATATCCCAATTATTGTGACATATCTTAGATGGACACAAGCTAGAGCTACTTCAGATTGGGTATACCCTTATGATATCTCTCTATCATAAAAGAAAATCTTGAGACGAGACTTTTTCTAAGAGATTTTGTTAAGTCCCACCTTCCGCTCAGCCATTTACAATCACGCCCTTGGTCCACTCACCTCTCATTCGTGTAAATGCTTTTGTCAGGCACAGTTCCTACGCTCGCTCTCAGCTCTTATAAATTTTTATATTTTCCTCATTTTAAGTTCCCAATAAAAGAAAACTCATTATGTCAAAATCTTATTGATGATTTTAACAACAGAAGAAATGAGTACACAGGCAATCCTAACACAGAGAAACGAATGAACGTGAAAACTGTCTATCGGTTACACGGCAATGACATGTAAAATTTTAACAGGCGACAAGAAAAGTAATGTTGTACATCTTCCATGGATAATATTAGACACCAAAGGAGATCTTGATATGTCATTTGTATTAAAACGTTCACAGTTTCCTGTTAGAATAGCTTTTGCTATGACAAATAACAAATCACAGGGACAAACATTCGAAAAAGTCGGTTCATTTATTAGAGAGAAAGAAACGATATTCACACACAGGCAGTTATGCGTTGCTTTGTCACAATGCAAGTCGAAACATGGAATCAAAATTCAATGTGATATTGACGAAAAGTTAATTCAAAAAATTTTTAATGAAGTTTTATAGTAAAAGTGTAAGATTAAAAAGCGTTTGCATGTTAATTTCAAAGCCAAAAAGAACAAAAACGTATAACGTAATGAATATCTCTAACGCAACATGAAACATAATTTTCTTTCAATTTATTATGTTTTACTATTTTTTACTATAGTTAATTACTTGCTATAATATAAAATAGTTAATTCTATTATGCATATGTAACAATTCCCAATCTGTTTAAATTGTACATCTGCTTCCCCATACGCGAGCGGCAGATCCACGAAGTGGCTAACGTGTAGTGCCCACCCGGGGGTTGCCAAGCGAAGCGAGCAGGAGGCAGAGCCCCCTAGTATTAGTACAATAAACATTTCTTAGTCTTTAAAAACTAAACTATGCTAATTTGGCATGTCTGACTTTCTTCTCAGTGCTCTTAAAGAGTTCTCAACCATCTGCTACCACTCCTCACTCCTTTTAGAGGCAATTATTTGTACGAAATGCAATTCTAAAATGGCAGGCAGTTCAATCGATGCTACTGTGGTTCAGATTAACCCTGAAAGCTACTGTGCTTTTAAATGATATCAGTCCAAATTCTTATTCAGATCTTTTAAAAATGCACATTTGTACCCCTGGCATCGCTGGTATCGTCAACAATATTATAAAATGAGTATGGTGTTAACATTGTGACGTGTTTTTGAAGGCTGCTGGTCACTTACAATATGAGACACTCTGCTGTAATCAATTGTAATGACAGCTACCACACAACACAGAAACACGAACCACCTCTTTAGTGTGTGTGTCTGTGTTAGGGCAGTCAAAATGCCTAAAAAACATCCCGTATGGTACACGCTCAAGATGCTCAACTAGACTTCATTGACGTTTGCACACTAGGACCTAGTTTGTCTCTAACAGACCGACATTCAAGCTCTACTAACAGCTCTACTACGCTTTCATTTTTTTCTCCAGTTGGCACTGCAATTTCTTCTTTTTGCCATTAAAGTTTGATTAGCCTTTATATAAGAACCTTGGAGACACGCCACATTAAAATACAATAAGGCAGCAAGTGTTGTGCAGACAGAAAAATAGAAGTGATTAATAAAAACAAGATAGTTACAATTTCGGAAACAGAAATAGATGTGTGACAAATTTATAGAAGAAAAGCACAGGAGGCAGAAACTAAAAAATGAAAAAACCTGCAGGTGTTAAAAAGGGGAGGCTAGCTACAGAATGGGAAATGCCTAGGAAAGCAGATCTCATTTAACCCTAGAGAAAAATGGAGAACTGCGGGAAAAGACAAGCTATTGTATTATTTTGAAGCGCGTTGACATAGACAAAGTGACAAGCGTTATTAATGAGACATCAAACTGTTCTGCTATGAACTACTTAAAGACTGGCCTTTGAGATTCTGGAGCTATGGACAATTAACGTAAAAGGGGGCCTATTCGACGTGTTTGCCAAAGACATTTTTCTTTTTCTGTAAGGCAATGTGCAGAAACATTTCAGATTATGGTGCAGTGGGGAAGGTGAGCGTCAGGCAGTTGCTTGTGTCTTCACTGTCAGCATTCATTCTGGCTGTACATCCTGTTTCTAAATTTATCTTTAAACACAATGCCTCACTCTGAAAAGCGGCAGGGCCATCGCTTGGCTGTGCGTCACTGTCAGGTGTCTTTCTGAACAGTGCAGCTGACCCAGGAACGGCTGGGGGGGAAGGAAGCGAGCACTTTTCTGAGAAGAAAGAGTTTCTTAAAGTACTAACATTCAAATTGAACAACTTCTGTATTGTATTTGGAGTACCAGCAGGGAGCTTTGGCTTCTGGTTTGCATCAGCTGTTAGTTTTAGCTCTGGAAGGTTCCATCTACTTTCTCTTTTTAGAGTTCTTTGCTCCTAAAACTAAGTTTGCTGCACCTCTCTCTCAAGTGACTTATTAATGCCGGAGGCGGCTGCTGTTCTCATTATATGAAGTGGAAAAATACGCTGAGGGAATTGGATGATATACTGAATGTGCTGTATTGTTTTATTGCTAAGATGATGCTTTCTTTTATTGTCTAGAATAACAGGACATCCTCCAACCCAGTTAATCCAGTTCAAGGAGGCTAAACCCCACACTAGACCGGATGCCGGTTCTTCACAAGGCCTGCTAATGCATACACAGAAACACAGGGTCAGTTTAGATAATGCTAACATCAAATTTGAAGAAAACAAATGAAAAGGTATTCCGACCCAGAGGTCATATTTGAACCCAGGACTCTGGACCTGAGAAAAAGCAGAGCCAACCTTAATAGTTTAAAGTCACGCCTTAACATAAGCATGCACTGTAGGTGCTACTTTTTGTTATAATGAGTTATTATAGCATTAAAAAGCTACCATGTGTGATTTTTCACCTTCCAGTTCTTTTCATGTTTTTTAAAGAAACACAAAATTGTTGTTGATTTTCTACTAAATCTGAAGATTACTTCTATTTCTTTGAGGGAAAATAAAAACCAAATGAAATGCCGTGGATAATGCATTGCTTCAAATAAAACAAGACAGCCAAATGTCATTTCTGATTCGGCTAATTATTGTTGTTTTATTTTATGTAATGAAATGAGGTGAAAAGTTAGTGGTATGTTACATTTTGGCAAAATCAGATAACAAATAGCTTTGAATTTACTCACTGGATAGGTGTTCACTTGAAATTTCCCATTATGAAGCTTCCATCCATCCATTTTCCAACCTGCTATATCCTAACTACAGGGTCACGGGGGTCTGCTGGAGCCAATCCCAGCCACACACAGGGCGCAAGACAGGAACCAATCCCGGACAGGGCGCCAACCCACTGCAGGGCACACACACCAGGGACAATTTAGAATCGCCAATGCACCTAACCTGCATGTCTTTGGACTGTGGGAGGAAGCCCACACAGACACGGGGAGAACATGCAAACTCCACACAGGGAGGACCCGGGAAGAGAACCCACAGGTCTCTTTAATGCGAGGCAGCAGCGCTACCCACTGCACCACCGTGCCGCCCTATTGGTAATATTCACCTATAATTTAACATTCTTGTTTTATCAAACCAAATGACAGCTACCTCAAAGAGAATTGCAAATGTCTTGTAAGACTTCTTTGTTTCTGATACCGGAACATCTTTCTTTTTATTTTTTTTTTGTTTGTAACTTTACTTCAAATCCACTTGATTGCTGTTGTAAACACACCTGAGGCTGAAAGTTTCAGCGGGCATGGGCCGGCTCCACTTTACCTGTTCATGCCATCTAGCTTTGACATAGATGTATGTGGTGATGAAGCACATGCTTTAGCCTCATGTATTTGCTGACCTCATTTCAGAGTCACGGGGAGAACATACAAACTCCACACAGGGAGGACCCGGGAAGAGAACCCACAGGTCTCTTTACTGCGAGGCAGCAGCGCTACCCACTGCGCCACCATGCTGCCCATTATGAAGCTTGTATTTCCTATATTTTCCATAGCACCCCGGAGCAACAGTGCTCCTAATAATATTAAAGCAGGAAAAGAAACAGTTGCCAGCATCCAAACTGACTCAAAAGATGTACGGGAGCAGGGAAAACAAATGAAAAGTATGTTAAAATAAATAAGCAAAACTGCCATACAAACTGACAGTACACTTAAAATCAAAGTGTTGCTGGTTTCATTTCTGTTTCCAACTAACTGTGAGGCAGTAAATAAATCTCTTAAATCAGTATAGCTCACACTGTAAAAAAATAAATAGTATATAATAATATATAATTAAAATGTAGCTTGTGCGTAGGGGTGTTCAGCTGACAATAGGTGCCGAGGCAGAGACCAACATCTGTGGAATATTCTGCAAGAAATGTCTGTAAGGAAGTGAGGCAAATTCACACTGGCGGGGCAGAACGACTATACCCACTGGTAATGGAACACAGGTGCCCTCTAAGAGGCCTTTACCTGCAATTAAAATACCTCCAATGGGAACGAAAAGTCAATTTGAAAACTGACACACAGGACTTTAATGGTATCTTCAATCCTTTTAATGACAGGCTTGAAGGTAACACATCAAACTACCTTGTTTGGCTAAATAAAGGAAGGGAATTAAAAAATAAAGAAATAAAAACTATGCAGAATGGGATAATAAGATAAAACATAGCCTGAAGAATATTGCCAATAATAACTGACAAATAATGCAATGCAAAAAGTTTATAATCAAATGTTTATGCTAGCTGCCTGAAATATAAAATAGCATTTTTGATTAATCTTAGAAAAATATGGATTAAGGAAGACAAAATGTAGTGTGGCTAATTTTTCTTTATTTTTTCAGTGGCATGGAAATAACCTGTACTTATTTTTTACTTTTTCAGATGCGTGTTGACAAAGTCATTACTAATAAATATATAAATATACTAGGGGGTTCTGCCCCCTGCTCGCTTCACTTGCCCACCCCCGGGTTTGGTTATCCGGATATACAATTTAAAGAGATTGTTATTTCCATTTCATTCATTTTTTATTTCTTGATATTTGCCAGTAATAAAGCTGTAGTGAATGAGTTATTCCCAAAGGCTGCTAGTGCCATACTGCGCGACGATCATTTAAAAGCCTGCACAGCAGCTGCCCTTTTATCTCACTTCTTTGTTTCGCGGGACGTTAAAGTGTCTCCGAGAATTTGTTTGTAAGTAGGGTGCATCGTGCAAGTAGTCTCGCAGGACTTCAAAGTGTCTTCCGAGAAGTTCACGTCTCGTCTTCCTCCCAAGAATTATTTTAATAATAGAGAGATATAAAATACTCATAAAAAAGACAGACAGGCAGACAGACAGATAGATAGAGTAGAATAGAAACTGTTTTTTATTTTTCTAGAAACTGACATGCAGAAAAAATATTACATGAAGGAAACTGTAACTGATTTGTCAGCATCCCTTCAGTACAGGTCTAGGTGTGCTGTGTTTAAGTCTTTTTATAGTCTTTCTGCAGTGATTTTTGTGATTTGTTGTTACAATCCAATCTCTTATGTGTCCTGAATTGTTCTGTTCAATTTGTGGAATTATTCTATTCATTTTTGTTGCTTCAGATTGTTACTCCTTTTCATGATTTGCAACACTGCCTTTGTTAAACTATGAGGGTCTGACGTCGGATTGCAGCACAGTGTATATAATCTTATAGTGTATTTCTGAGAACAAAATAAGGCTATGTTCACAATGTAGCTCAATTCCCACTTTTTCACCCATATGTGACACAGATCTGATCTTTTCAGAGAAGAGTGATCAGTAATACATAAGATGGAATCATGACATTTCAGAAAGGATTTATATTACTTTTGTAACCATTATTTTGTATCAAAAACCTCAACATCTCGTTCCCACCAGTCCTGGCTCCTCTCCTGTATCTATAGGTTTCCACATACACATACAGCAGTGATAAATGCATTCGATACAACAGCTACGATTTTTCATTTTCTATTTGTCTTCCTTGCCAATAATGGGCTAATGAATTCACAGATGCCCTGCACAGCAACCAACACCTATTTATTAGGTTGCTTCTGTCTAAAAAAAAAATAGATTTTATTCTTTGTGTGCAATAGCTGTAAACACTCATATCAGACTTAGATCACTTGTAAAATAAATCCATCCATCCATTATCCAACCTGCTATATCCTAACCACAGAGTCACGGGGGTCTGCTAGAGCCAATCCCAGCCAGCACAGGGCGCAAGGCAGGAAACAAACCCCGGGCAGGGCGCCAGCCCACCGCAGTGCAAAATAAATTGGAACAATAAAACAAACAAAAAAATCAGATGTGATACAAAAACCAGAACAGGGCCATTTTTTTGCTACAGTAGGGAAGTAAAGATTTGCATTTGTTCAGACAAGAACTGTTTTTATGTTTAACAACACATCCAGAAAACATTAAATGTGGGGAAAGTGCTGATTATGTGAACATCAAATTGGGTCCATATATAAAGCAGTTTTCTTCTTGGAATTACAGTATTGTTGTAGTAGAGATGCAGGGTGAAACAGCTTGTTTCCGTTTCAGTGTTTATTTGAAGTTCACAGTTTATGCTTAGAGTTTTAGCGAGAAATGGAGATTAGACCAAAGGCAACTTCAATGAATATGGTAATCCATGTATTCAACAGGTAAGTTCTCTAACAGTATCGTAAGTAATATTTAAAACATTAAGTGTAAAATCTGGGCCGGATAGCATATTGTAAATTCCCTTAAACACCTTATCAAATGCGTCAAACGTCAAAGCAGTTACTAGGTTCTGCCGGTGCCATGTTGAACATTATTTTTTGTCATACATGCTTGATCTGAAGAATATTGGAAGGGTGGTGAGAATAAGAGTGGTACTTCTGGTCATTTATGGAGAAAGGCAGTGCTTCATGTTCTCATAAACCCACTCCATGGAATACGTTTAAGAATGTTTTTGTACTTGAAGAAGGCGTTAATTTGTGTGACAATTCAAAAATCATTGAACTGAGTAGGTAAATTGAACCCCTTTGTAATACTCTTCAGTTATTAAGTAAATGGTTATATTGTAGACCACCTTGTGAGTATATCTGTACAATTACATGAATAAAAAAATTAAAATTAATTTAATGGAAACACCCTGTTACTACAGTTAGGGTTGCCAGACGTCCCTTATATACAGGACATGTCTCATATTTGATAATTTTGTTCCCTGTCCCGTACTGACCTTTCAGGGATGTTCCGTATTTAGTTCATTTTCCAATTTCATAATAAAAATATATTTTTGCTACCTTCTTACAGTACTTAGTTGTAACTTTATAAGTAATTATACTTTCTTTTCTCAGATTCTCTTGATGAAGATAACCCAAATGTAACGAGGAAACTCATATTTGCTGCCTGTTTGCGACTTGTTCAGTTGCTGTGGTTGGCTGAGGACAGCGACACTCTTACCGTTTTGCTCTCCAGCTGCGCTGCTGTGCAGTTCTGGATCAGCATTGCAACATACAGCGGCGGTTCTCAACCTGTGGGGCGCCCCCCCCCCCCACCCCTGAAGTAACAAAAAAGGGGGCATGAAGGTGTGAAAAAAAGAAAACAAGAATCGAAAATATGAAAAATACATCTATTGAAACCAAGTCAAATTAACTTAAACTACATTCTGATACGAGAAAAATAAATATAGAGTTAGATAAATGTCGATAAAAGTTAAGTAGGTATAATTAAACTTGTAGCGGTGTATAGGCAGCAAAAAATCTAGGAATAAATTTTATTAGGGTTTCAAAAAAACGTTAGGAGGGCGCAATTAAAACTGTTATGAAAACTCGGGTCGCAAATACTTAAAGGTTGAGAAACGCTGACATACAGTGACTGTCAACAAAGTGCGTTGTTACTACTCGTAACTGCCTGTATTAAATAATAATAATATTTCTCTGTTTACTATATTAAATAAATATTTTCAAATGATTTCATTTTTACAGATTTTTTTTGTAGCTTGTATTAAATAATTTCAAATGATTTTACATTTGTTTTCCTCATAACCCATTAAAATCTTTGCTTTATGTTTTGAACTTATGTCTCTACTTTTATATAATATATTGGTCTGGATGTGTAGGGGACATGTATAAATTTATATATATAGTAATATAGAGAGAAATTTTTAGAGTGTCCCGTATTTCTAATTTTCTAATCCGGCAACCCTAACTACAGTTCAAATGGTACATAAAGGGTTGTGGTTTCAGCTTACTAAATCTTTGATCATTATGACTTTAAGTAATAACAGCAACAACAAAAACTGTAACACCTGTGAAAGCAACTGCAGAAGTCTTCTTATTTCAAGACGTTTTGACAAAAAAGCTTATTAAGAGTTTAATTAAATTAACATTGGCATGCTAATTTATAACACTAAATATTTTTCTCTGTACTTAAACATAATATAATCATATTAATATTAATGAAATATTTTTTAAAACTTTTAAAAGTTTACAAACAATTAAAGAAAAACTTCCTTATAACCAAGACCTGAAGGCTAGACTAGCCAGTGTGATGGCAAATCTCTCAGCTACAGCATACATAGACAACAGAAATCAAACCCAAGGCTTAACCCCACCCAGGGTTCTCACATCTTTTCTTTATAATGCATCATATAAAAATAAGAATGACACAGCTACAGGTCAGTGCCTGCAAATAATCATATACCTAACAAAATGATTCTCTTTGCGTTGTTATTTTGATTACGTTGTACTCACATAATAAAGAAGCTCTGTCCAGCCCTCCATGGTGATGCATTGGAAGACTGTGAGCACAGCAAAGAGGATGTTGTCAAACTGTGTGATGCCATAGTTTGGCCCAGTCCAGTAGCCCCGACATTCTGTACCATTGGGACACAAGCGAGACGGTAGTTCATTCCCACAGGGCTTATCTTCTCGGATCTCCCCTATTGAAACAAATATATTTCATTCAGATTTTATGATATACATTCTAAAATAAATAATTTCTATATATTGCCCTTGTTTGTTTTTTATTTTTATCCTACTAGGGGGCTTTGCCCCCCGCTCGCTTCACTCACCAACCCCCCTTTTTCTTTTTCCGGATACACACTTTTAAGATTTTTTTTTCTTTGAATTGTTGCTATTTCATTAGTTTCACTTTTATTTCAGAACTTCTGTAAAAACAATATTTGGAATCTTTCAAGTCCCAATATGCTGAATCTTTTTAATGAGGTCACTGAGACGTGTGTTTAATGACTTTGTACCATAATTCAGGATAGCTTTCTCTGTTTGGAATTTCAGCACAGACAAAACGATCTTCATCATCAGCAGTTAATAATTTTTTTGCAAAGTAACCAATAAATGCATGTGAGGTAAACTCCGTTTTTGAAATTCTCTTGACTTTAACTTCAAAGCCTTACAATATTTCCATACTTCTGACATATCACCTATGTCCATATATTCGATCTCCATTCGCCATCTTTGTTTCCGAGTAATAATTTCTCTTTGTTTGCGCTAATGCGATCTTTACTTTCTTTGTTCTGACACTGTCGTATTTTTCTGCTTTCATATTCTGTATCTTGCTCTGTATGTGTTTCGCGCCTACGTTATTTCTGAGTCTTTTGAATTCCACTTTTTATTATCTCTAACCTGCTCTGCATGTGTTTGGCCCCCTTGTTTTTTAACCTCTTTATGACGTTTTACTTTGTTTTCTACTCTTTGTCTTTTATTTCTGGCCTCGCTTTGTCCAGCTTTTTTTTCAATGACACCTGGTCCGTGGTGATTATTTTCACCTTTTTCGAGTAATATTTTCCGTTTGTTTGTGCTACTGCGATGTTTACTTTCTTTTTTTGTACTTTCTAATTGTCCTACTTTCATATTCTTTAACTTTCTCCACATGTATATCGTGCCTTTTTTTTTTTTTTTGAACCTTTCGAATTCCACTGCTTTCATAATCTCTAACCTGCTCTGCATGTTTATAGTGCCAACGTCCGGATTGGACCTGCTTTTTTTTCAATTACACTTGTTCCAGGCTGATAATTACTTTCCTTATTTTCTGAATTTGCACCTAGATTATTCTTTTTCTTTTTGGTCTCTCCAACGCTTTTGAGTCTCTTTTCTCTGTGCTGCTTTCTTCTTCGCTTAGTCGTCGACGTTTCATTTATAACGTATTGTCCTTATACGCTTTATATGCACTGAGAGCCCTAGATCTGTGTATGCTCAGAGCCTCTAAACGACTGAGTGTTTTGCTGCCCATGGTCTTATTTGATGTTGATTGTAAGTAGGGAGTGTCTTGCAAGAATCTCATGTTCTTTATCCTCGCGAGACGGTCCTGAGTCAATCTCTTGGCACAAAGTCTCATGTTTAAGGTCCCCGAGAGACGCTCCGTGGCCAATCTCGTGGGTCTTTTAAGTGTCTCCCGTGATTTTCACGTGAAGATCACATCTCATATCCCTAGTGTTTCTCTCCAGGATTTTTTTTTTTTATAAAAGAGAGATAAGTGTAAATTGCTACACCCATCGTTGCCTTAAAATCTGCTATTATGACGGACTAATATACTGGATTTAAAGCACTGTATTTAGGTAAAGTTATTTTTGGTATTTAAGTGACAAAGTCAAAATCCAATCAAAGGATAATAGATTGTTTAATTATTTACAGTAATTTTACTTTAGTACTTGTACAGTCGAACTCCAGGTTAGATGACCCTTTCACCTATGTTGTTACATTTCTACATTCTGCTTTCCATGGAAATTGTAAAATGTGCAAATTCTCCACAATGTGTATGTGTTAATTTCCATTATCCTTTAAAAATAAGCTGCTTTTTTTGCTTAAAAAATGGTTCCTTTCATACTTCTTACGTGTTTATGAATGTAAGATTTCCTTAACATGAAGGACCCAATCAAATATTGCCAGACTGATTATAATGCAACAAAATGTTTCGGTGTATGTAACTATATACAGCTTTCATAGCTATTTTTATTTTATATTACATCTTTACAATTTGCTTTAAAAAAAAAATAAGTGAAAGGCCATACCCCTCTAAAAAATAAAAAATACAATATATTTGTTGAAGAGTGACAGTAATGCCCACGTTCAGATGAACACTGATGGAGTCTTACTCTCGTCCCTACATACGGTATGGATAATAGATGGAAAAACTGCTGTAGGTGCCTTAATAAGTATTAGAAAGCTTTAAAACTGAGACGAGAATGTGGCCTAACCCAAAAGCCTGGGTCGATTAAATCCAAGGTTGTCAGTTCAATGCCTTACTCAAAAATGTCTTTTTTGTTACTCCTGCTCGATGATTTGTCTACTTTTTACTGCCGCCACATCTTCAGTTGAACCTGAGAAACTTTTCAGGCCACGTCAATGCATACAATGCTGTGACGTCCATGCTGGATTAGTGTTCACTGGTTGAGTGGCTAAGGTGAATCAGCTCTTAGTATATAGCATGTGAACATTAACACATACATTTCAGCTTATTTAACTGACCATGAGCATTTTGCGATATATTTATAGCACCACATAAATAATTTGTTGCAAGCATAATATGACATTTTATTGACATATATGACATAATATGACATATTCTTACGATTCTCTTATTCATAGCAGAGGATGTGCTTCTTTGGTGTGTATTTTTGTAAGCTATATGGCTGCTGGTTCAAAACATTCTGTATAACTACGACCCTATGCGTCACCCTAAGTGAATCACATAACCCACTGGGTCTCACACCGCACTATGTCTGTAAAGTGTTTTGGCAAGTTTAGTATGGAGAAAGTAAATACAAACAGGTTTATTGCCATTAAATATACAGCATAATTTAAAAAGTAAATAAGTAGTATATAAGTGATAGTGAACCATTGTATGACTTCACCCCAGTTCTACTCACTTGTGACAATGTCAAAGCAGGTGGTGTGGAATTTGCCCATGTAGAATTCTAGTCCAATGATGGCAAACATAAGAATAGCAAAAAACAAGAGCAGTCCAATCTGTAGCAGAGGTATCATGGCCTTCATGATAGACTTAAGGACCACTTGTAAACCTGGAAACAAAGGAACAAGAGATAATAACACAGAGAGGCCATTGACACGTGCATACACACGCACATGTACATACACACTCTAATATTGTCTGATTATCTTCTCATATTGCCAAAGAGACTGAAGAGCTCTGATTGTAAATGCAAAGCCCGGAAAGGGAAGCACTTCTAGTGGAGTACATCTGTGTGCAGCTGAAGCTACATGTTCAAAAAAAAGTTAAGGGCCCTCTCTAATTTTAATTTCTCTTTGTCTTCTTGTTTATAAATAGTCAGCAGATGGCAGAGTAGTAATTATTATAAATAACCAGTGGATGTTATTATGATTACATTAAAACAGGGAGGTGAATAACAAGCATGGCATTAATACCCAAAGTGATCTGCCTAAGAAACCTTTCAAATTCAAATTTTGACTTTTTGATATTGCCTTTTTCAAAACATGTTGCTCATAACAACTTTCACAAAGTATACAGGCTTTAAGTATTTCAGGCAAAAATTGCGTGTGAACAAAGAACATCAAGACAAGTCCCTTAAATTTATATCTACCATATGAAGACTTCTAAGAAGCTCAAGCTCATGATCTTTTATCTTTGAACTCCTACTTCATTGGCTAATAAACTTTTATGATTTGATTATGCTGTTAACTTAGCTAAAGGTTTTGATTTGAATTACTGAGTTGACTTTAAAAACTTGTCATCAGGTAGCTGTATTTGCTGGAGTCAAATGATTCTGATTTATATATATATATATATATATATATATATATATATATATATATGCCCAGCCGGGATGCCTCTTCTGTATATGTTCAGGAGGAACAGCCACGGACTTGCAATACCTCCCCCTGGACGCTAGATGGCAACCCCCCTGGGTTGGAGCAGTGCCTCAGTTTCCCGCAGGGATCCATGGGAATTGGAGTTTGGTGCAGCCCTGTTGGGTTCCGCAGGCGCCACCAGGGGGTACTGCAGTGGGAGCTGCAGGGCCCTTCTGGGAAGTAGTTTTGCCACACCCGGAAGTGCAGCCAGAATTCGACAATCTAGCACCTGGAGCACTTCCGGGTAGACAATAAAAGGGGCCAGCAGCCACCACTCCGAGCCTGAGTCGGGAGGAGGAGGACTACGCTTGCTGGGAGGAGTGGTGATGCAAAGAAGTACTGTGTGGGTTTTGTTTGGTGTGCTTGGGACTGTGCTGTGCCTGTGGGTCACAGGGAAGACATACCCCACAGGTGAAGAAAAGTAAAAGTTTCTTAGCTTTGTTACAATATATATACATATTTATATTGTCACACATGTGCGACTAGGAGCAAGTTGAGTGGACCAAGTAGAGATGATTACCCGCCAGGCCAGTGGGTACGGGGTGCTCTAAAACTTCTTCTGTTATCTCTGCAGACCAAATATGGAAAAACCTGCCTGGTTTAATGTCACTTCCTGTTCCGGCGTCCAGACGGACATCACTTCCTGTTCCGGTACCCAGACTGACATCACTTCCTGTTTCGGCACCCAGATTGACATCACTTCTGGTCTACAACATATAAAACCTCCCTCTTTCCAGACCAGTTCAGTTCATTCTGGGAACTCAACCTGAGAACATCCTTGTATTGTCTTTAAACCTTTTGCAACCAGGGACACTATATGGGTGGCTGCCCCAAACCTTTCCAGTGTGTCAAGACTCATTCTTTTACAGTGGTGTAGTCGGCAGGATGGCCTTCTTGTGGAACCAGAAGCCAAACCAAACCCACGTCTCAACACACCATCGTCCTAAACAACTGAAGACCTATCAGGTAGGAGAGTACTGTTCTCGTGTTGCCGAGCTGAGGTCTGATGGTGTGTGTCGGAAGGATCTGGAGCATGTTCCAACCCATTTCTCCCTAAAGAGAACCTGGGACCGTAGGCAGAGGACCTACAGACGAGGGCCAGGTTCTAAAAGGAACACAGTTGAGACCTATTATGGGCTCCTGAGATCCCAAAGATCCCCATAAAGGAAAAATCCTTTGAGAAAGGTGGGGGGACCTTGGGTCGGCAGGTGAGTGATATAATGAAATGGAAATACAACCCAGAGGAGTCTCTCCAGAAACAGGCCATGACACTATGACAGAAAGTCGGGTGGTGGCTATGGCCATATAATAAAAACACCCGAAAGATTGTAGAAAAAGATTTAGAGCACCCCACCACCCCCTGGCCTGGTAGGTAATCATCTCTACTTGGTCCACTCAGCTCGCTCCTAGTCGCACGTGTGTGACAATACACACAGTAATACAGTGCCTTCTATAATGTCTGGGACAAGGGTGCAATTTTCCTTGATTTTTCACTCTGCTGCACAGATTAAAATTACAGATCTAACAATTCAGATGTGATTAAAGTGCACATTTCAGTCTTTTATTTAAGGGTATTTGCAAACATTTTGTTCACATCATGTAGATATGGTAACACTTTTTTCTATATCAAAGTATAAAAAAACAAAAAAATTATGACTTCATGAGTGTAGAGATGAGCCGCATATACAGTTTAGATGGTGACTTGTAGGTGGCAGATGAAGAAAGATATGGGAGAAATGCAAGGTGAAGAATAGATGAAGATACTCATTTCTCCATTTTTGGGCATTTATATAAGGAAGACAGAAGTTTTGAAATAAGGGTGTTATACTCGCTTATGATGGTGCTAGACAGTGGTGATGTGTTCCATGCCAATTAGCACATGCAAGTAAGAAGCTCACTGTACTTTCTATATGTGTCAATAATAAGCCTATAAACCTATAAAAGCTATACAGTACATATACCTGTATAGCTTTCAAATACCTGACTGATAACACTTTTATGATGTTGCTGCACAGTGAATGACATACAAGGGTAACTGGTAACTTTAATTGGTAACTCCCACTTGGACAGAGGCAGTGGTGCTGTAAGAATTATGTTTCTGGACTTCTCTAGTGCCTTCAACACCATCCAACCTCTGCTCCTTAGGGACAAGCTGACAGAGATGTGAGTAGATTCATAGCTGGTGGCATGGATCGTGGACTGTCTTACAGACAGACCTCAAATGCAGTATGTGTATCTCGGGAACTGCAGGTCTGACATTGTGGTCAGCAGCACAGGAGCGCCGCAGGGGACTGTACTTTCTCTGGTCCTGTTCAGCCAACATACATTGGACTTCCAATACAACTCGGAGTCCTGCCACGTGCAAAAGTTCGCTGACGACACTGCTATGGTGGGCTGCATCAGGAGTGGGCAGGAGGAGGAGTATAGGAACCTAATCAAGGACTTTGTTAAATGGTGCGACTCAAACCACTTACACCTGAACACCAGCAAAACCAAGGAGCTGGTGGTGGATTTTAGGAGGACCAGGCCCGTCATGGACCCCGTGATCATCAGAGGTGACTGTGCAGAGGGTGCAGACCTATAAATACCTGGGAGTGCAGCTGGATGATAAATTGGACTGGACTGCCAATACTGATGATCTGTGTAAGAGAGGACAGAGCCGACTATACTTCCTTTGAAGGTTGGCGTCCTTCAACATCTGCAATAAGATGCTGCAGATGTTCTATCAGACGGTGGTGGCGAGCGCCCTCTTCTACGCGGTGATGTGCTGGGCAGGCAGCATAAAGAAGAGGGACGCCTCACGCCTGGACAAACTGGTGAGGAAGGCAGGCTCTTTTGTAAGCACGGAGCTGGACAGTTTGACATCCGTGGCAGAGCGACGGGTGCTGAGCAGGCTCCTGTCAATCATGGAGAATCCACTGAACAGGATCATCTCCAGACAGAGGAGCAGCTTCACCGACAGACTGCTGTCACCGTCCTGCTCCACTGACAGACTGAGGAGACCCCACACTATGCGACTCTTCAATTCCACCGGGGGGTAAACGTTAACATTATACAAAGTTATTGTCTGTTATACCTGCATTGTTATCACTCTTTAATTTAATATTGTTCTTTATCAGTATGCTGCTGCTGGAGTATGGGAATTTCCCCTTGGGATTAATAAAGTATCTATCTATCTATCTATCTATCTATCTATCTATCTATCTATCTATCTATCTATCTAAAATCAAGGTTAGGGCTGTAAACGGCTCCACAAATGTGTAAAACTGTGGCGTGTGAGCTGTAGGATCAGAAAACGTTATAGCTGTGCTAGATGGAAGCACATAAAGGTAGCTGCGGAAATTTTGACAAAACAATTACATTTTGTCAATGGGTTAAAAACATAAGAGTCTTGTCGATTCCTAACAAAGCATAGGAAAAAAAGAATTATTTTATGATGGGACTGCATGAAAAGTAGATAAATGGTAAACAAGAAAGCTTCATCTCTCTTTTGGTGAAGCATAAATATCTCTAAATTTCAATCCAAGAAACAAGGAGTTTATTGTTGGCTTCTTTGTCATTGCTTGTGACCAAATGTCAATACATATTGTTATAATTCTGGAAAAAAGCTAAGATGGAGACAACTGAACATTCTGCACAATGAGCAACTATTAAAACTCTCACTGGAGCCCTCCTACCAGACAACAACAAACCAGAATCCAATTTACTCTAAAGGATGGTGAAATAATGTGCAGAATTTTATGTTACATTATGAATTTGACACCAAACTATGACAGAGCTGCGGTGGGTTGGCACCCTGCCTGGGATTGGTTCCTGCCTTGTGCCCTGTGTTGGCTGGGATTGGCTCCAGCAGACCCCCGTGACCCTGTGTTCGGATTCAGCGGGTTGGAAAATGGATGGATGGACTATGACAGAGATCAGATGAGGAGAAGTAAAGTAACACATGTTGACCCCTCTTGTCTGACAATAAAACAAAAATGTGCCACAGTAAACAGCAAATAATGGTATTGTATCAACTGTGCAATGCAAAGCAGACGTTAATGCACTACCATCAGCTGTTCACATTCATTATATTTCTCAATAACGTTACAGACAGACAATGGCTAAAGCTTTCCTCATAAGTGAACTTCCTGAACAGACAACATAACTGAACTGATAGTAAAAAATGAAAACATATATTAAAACATACACCTTTCTAAGATAAATAAACATAACTAAGCACACAAGATAAAAGGAGACAATAACTTTGTTTGGTAAGCAAACGGCAGAACTGGCATACATTACTTCAGATTTATCTTTTTTTGTTAGATTTTAAATACTAGTTTGATACCATATATTTATTTTGTTTATATTAATTTATTATTCTACAGACAATGAGATTAATATTCAGTTAACATTTAGTTAACAAGTAGAGTGACAGGATGTTTTCAGGTAACTACATGATAACTGCTTACTATTGAAATGAATGACAATTGCAACAGTCACTATTTTCATCACCAGTTCCAGTTTACATATGCTGCTGGTAATGCTGGAAAGAATTGATGTCAGGTGTCAGCTTTCATAACAGTCCAAGATTGTGCTTAATAGCATGTAAAGCCATTTGTGCCCTTATGAGGCAGTGAATGATTACAATTAATAAAGTAATGACGCTCATCATGGTTTGGGAAGCAATTCACGGTCCAGCTAAAACAAAAGATTTGCCCCCATTGAAAGACTAAAACTGAAAAACCCATGATTGCAATTTTTTATTTTGAATTAAGAATGAAACAGAAAAATTCTTGTGAATGAGATGCGATTTCTAATCTAGAAGACAGTATAGCCAAGTGACCAGAGAAACTCAAGGTTGCCGATTGTGATTTTGAGCAAGTCACTTATACTCTCTGTGCTACAACTGTAAAACATGTGAAAGTCTGTAATGTGCTCTGAGCTTGTAAGTCTCCTTGGATAAAGGAATCTGCCAAATGAGCATTAATAATAATAATAATAACAAAAATAATAATAAAATGAAATCCAAAAATTTCTCAGTAATTGAACTCTAACATAAAGCCATAAATGCCACTTAGAAAGAGAGTCTCTTGAACTTACTTGGGATTCCTGATACTAGTTTCAGGGGCCGCAGAACACGTACAGCTCGCAGAGTTCGAAGGTCAAATTCTGATCCTACTGTCGCCAGGATTCTATAACAAAAGAGAAAGATGGTGGTTAGAGGAAATTAAGCAAACATTGTTTATCCCAAATATATAACCTACTAACATCCTATGGTGAGAAGATATTGGTCCTCATAAGAAAACATAAAACCAAGAAAACAGAGTCCTAGAACACAACTCACAAAAATACATTTGCTATGTCATATATAAATATATATATAAATAAATATATATATAATATATATATAAATATATATAAATATATAATTAGTTGAATGCAACAATACACCCAGACATCATCCTACTAAATACAAAATGTTTATGATAAACTCCTCTGAAAGAGACAGACATAATTGTTGCATTAAGCAATTCATCCATAGCTAAGTTTATGCCTTACTTCTGGGGCTGAGAAACTTGATCTGAGGTTGCTTAAGTCGCTCCATGTCTTCTCTGTTCTCTTGGTTTTAACGTTTTAATATATCTCGACTATCCTATCCTATTATAATACACCAGTAACGGCGTACTGCACGATAACGTGCAGTGAATACGCTTGACTTGAGCATTCCTAGTTTTCCTCCTCTTTCTCTGTAGTTTACCATTCGTTTGCTCAGAGGTTGATGCGCTTGCTGCTTCCTGAGCAGCTCTTCTTTTCTCCACCCTAGCGGCCCACTGCTTCTCTTCTTTCGTCTGCATCTTTTCGCGTTAAAACTGATTAAGTTAATTTTTGTGTTGCAATTACTTAGTATGTTTTCTTAAATTTTTCACTTAAGTTGGCACTTAAGTCTTCTATCTGCCTCAAGAATGATTAGTGAAGGTAGTAGGGAATGAGAATGGCACCCATGCGCATGCGCCACACGGCCGCCCTGCTGCGCGCTGCCAAGAGTTGATTCTAAATTAAAATAAAATAAAAATAAAAAGAGTAATAAAAATCATCACCCCAAAAGCGGATAGTAGACGTCACGTAGTTTATGCCTACCAAATTTCAAGTCAATAGGTGAAACGGTTTGCGAGCTACAGGTGATTTAAAATCCTGGACAGACAAACGAACAGCCACGGTAGCGTATTATATAAGAAGACATTTATTAATTAATTATTATGTGAAGGCCTAGATAAACTGAAATAATGTTTGTTAATTGACAGTTATAAGAAAATTGAACTATTCTCTTGGCAGATTTGAATATCACATATGCTTTTATAGGTCACCTTTTAAGACTGTGTCTCTTCTCATGCAGGTTTATAGTTCCCACCGCCTACGCCATCTTCCCGCAACATCACCTACCATGTTAATACTGTATGACTAGTGACAGTACTCTGGAATGATGTATGTGAATTTGAATGTGTGTACAAACATCTCCCTGTTGCCTGGTGACAGTCTAGTGTCCTTGTCATAAACTCAGATGGTATATGTTCCTGTAACCACGTAATAGAAAAGAGGATTTCAGATCATGGATATTACCAAATAACTACGTGATAAAGTTTTAACATGTGTTTTTTCTCTACTGCTATTATTTTTTTAAAGTTAACAGTAATAGGAATTTAGCCAAGCTTCTTCTTGGTAGAGTTCTTAGGCATAAAAAGGCAAAAAGGGGTGTGTGGGACTCCCGATATCTATGCAAAAGGATGAAGGTCCAAATCCTGGTGCTTCCTGTCCTGCTATGTGGTTGAGAGACATGGACACTATCCAGTGACCTGAGATGAAGACTGGACTCCTTTGGTATTGTGTCTCTCCAGAAAATCCTTGGGTATCGTTGGTTTGACTTTGTGTCGAATGAGCGGTTGCTCATGGAGTCCCGAACGAGGCACATTAGCTGCATTGTGAGGGAGCGTCAGTTACGGCACTATGGCCATGTGGTGCGTTTCCTTGAGGGTGATCTGGCTCAGAAGATCCTCATTGTTGGGGACCCAAGTGGCTGGACCAGGCCAAGGGGTTGCCCATGTAACAACTGGCTGCGGCAGATAGAGGGTCATTTCCAGAGGGTGGGATTGGACCACGTGTCTGCCTGGGGGGTTGCCAACCAGGATCCCGAGTTGTTTCGCCGTGTGGTGGGTGCGGCAACGTGCTGTACCAGTGCATGCTCCCCAACTTGACTTGACTTGACTTCTTCTTGACTCATGGGATAATCTGTGATCTATTAACAGCTAAAACTAGCTATTGTCAAGAGCATGGTAGGAACCAAGTCTGTAGTTACAGATGCTATTAAATGCTGAGGTTCCCCACCTTTATCCCTTACTCATGTATTCCCTTTGACTCATCAGTATTTCAGCATGCAAATAAATAAATTAGCTGTTATATTCTCTGTTTATGTAATTCTCTTTGCCGTTGCTCCATAAAAATAAATGTGTAATTTTGATGTATTTAAACTGTAATCAGAAACTATTACAGTACATTAAGCTTAAAATAAAAATGTACTTATTCTGTTTAGTTTTTCTTAATCTTGTAGATTGTTCAATCTTTATATGCTTGTTTAATAACAGGATTGAAAAATACTATAAATATATGGCTATTTCCAGGAATTGTTTATTCCTCTCAACCTACAATGTTCTCTCTTTCTCGTTTCTACACCCATACCACTATAGGTCTGTTACCTTTGTAAGCTGTGATTACGGAAGTGACAGTTTATGTTAAATTGGGTCCAAATTTGAAAAAACAAATGAAAAAGGTAAGGAAAACTGAGCAGAAATCTGTTTTATTTTATCTATTCATTTGTCTTTACTAGCATAAAGTTTTACACTGCTGGCCTAGCTCTCTTTCTCAGGGGTGTAGGTTGGTTTTTTTGTTTCATTTTCTATAAATTCAATAAAATAAAAAAAAGAAAAAGAAATCTGTTTTCATGAGCAATTGTAATATGAACCACATTGAACAGTGGTCCACTGTATTACACCTGTTCAAAATTAAGGTATATAGAATTAACAATTGTGTCATGGGTTTTTGGGTATATTTCTCAACCAATTCAATATTAAGAGCAATTACTGATTTCTACCTTTCATGCTGTTAATAAGTAAATATTAATATTAAGAAACTGGTGTACTATAGGAGATCAGATTTAGTGGGTGCTTTAGCTTAACTTGCCAGTGCATTCATTTAACTATATCTACCTCAACCGGCAAATCATCACAAACTTTTAGTGAATATGCGAAGATGGACTTATTATGAAACTTTTTACAGCTTAATGTAAACAATCATCTGTTTAAAACTGAAAGGGGATGATTAATTCATTGTTTATATTTTTTGTATTACTGCGCACTGATTCTGTTAGATAGCCATCTTTTCAAATTGTCTCTGTATTATAATAAAAAAATCCTGGGACGAAATGAAACTTTTTCACAGAGAATCCCGCGAGACAAGACTTTGTGCGAAGAGATGTAACCAGGCCCAGGGCCGGAAATAAAAGATAAAGAGTAGATGACAAAGTAGAAGGTTGTAAAGAATTCAAAAACGTTGGCACGATACACATGCAGAGCAGGTTAGAGATAATGGAGGTACGAAAATCTGAAAGTCTCAAAAAACTGATAGTAAAGATCGCATTAGTGTTAACAAACGAAAAATTATTACTTGGTGAAATAACGGAACGGCAAAAAGAGATCAAATATATTGTTCAGATATTAAACTTTAAGTTGGAAACATGCAGATCGTCTAATTTGTGTTGCCATCAGGGAAAAGTAACGTTTCTTCGCAATGAAGAGGCGTATCCACGAGAATTAAAAGGTTTGTTGTTTGGTGAAAGTGAAATCTACATACGCGAGCGGCAGAGACGGGCTGGGGGGGGTTGGCAAGCAAAGCAAGGAGGGGGCAAAGCCCCCTAGTTTTTCTTGATGTTTCTCAAACAAACAAACAAAAAACACAATATCCATCAGCATGCTTTGCCCAGAGCTAAGGTTACAGTGGTGTATTCATCTGATTTTTTTTTCCCCAGAGAGAGGAATTTAGATGACTGGTACCTCTAAATTGCAGCAGCAAAATGTAGGTATGCCATACCGATTAAAGTTTTAGAAAAATAACAGAAATGATGGTGTTATCCAGAATCAAATTATTCAAAACAGAAAGCAGCTCATATATCCGGCACTAACAAATACTTACACCTTAAATGAAACAGCACACAAAAATATGAAGAAACCCCACTGCTAATGCCTAGGACTGGCATAAATATGGAAGCAAAGTGTCTGCCACTAAATTACCTCTCACCCCAAGACTGTGTTGTAAAACATTTCAATGTTAGAAGCCAACTCTCAATGAAGGCAGTGATAGTTTAGTACATGGGTGTCGAACTCCGGTCCTGGAGGGCCGCAGTGGCTGCAGGTTTTCATTCTAACCATCTTCTTCATTAGTGACCAGTTTTTTTTTCTGCTAATTAACTTCTTTTGCCTTAGTTTTAATTAACTTGACTTAGGGCCCTTTGTTGTCTCTTTTACTTTAATTAGCAGCCAAACAATAATGAGACACAAAACAAGCCACCACATGACCACCTCACCTGTGCCCATCACACAATATCTGAAAATAAAGAAAGGTGAAGGTCTCAGTAAGGTGGATCTCTCAGGTCACTAAAACATCTTGACGGTGTTCTTAGAAGAAGTTTTGGAAATGTCTGCTGTGGCAGAATGAGGGAAGCAACAAGCTATGGAATTAAATAACGGATTTAATTAACAGCAAGAATCCGCTTCTCGTTAAGAGTGAAATTGGCTGCAGGTTGAAATCCCAGTTTAGCTGGTTGTCTGTTGGCTCGTTTCACGTCTCTTTTCTGTTTGACTGTCATTTAAAGAATCAATTCAGAGGACTGAATCCTTAAAAAACAGGGCTATTAAAATGAAGGGAAAAGAAGCTAATTAGCAGTGAAAACTGGACACTGATTAGGAAAAGGGTTAGAATGGAAACCTGCAGCCACTGCGGCCGTCCAGGCCTGGAGTTCAACACCCCTGGTTTTGTACAATCATATAATAGAAAAAAGGCAGCTTCATAAAAAACTGGTCAATTACCTAGAGTTATGAACTTTATGTCTTATGTCCCATTATAAAAATTTGGATATTCTGACTGTAGTTATTTCTGGATTTTTTTTTATATACAGGTAGTCCCCAGGTTACGGACATCCGACCTACGACTTACGAATGAGGCCGCAGCTGTGACGCATGCGCCTCATTAACTGCCACTCCATCATCTTTGGCTGGAGGACGCTACAAATAGTGGCTGGAGGGGTGTGATTTCGCTGCTCACGCAGTGTAGTGCCCCTCGGGCGGCTTCCGGCGGCAAGCGAGCGGTGACCCGTGGTCCATAGTCTCCGGGCCACAGCTATCGCTTGTGTGCAGGGCGGAGGCTTAATGGGGCGGTTCGCTGTCCGCCCACTACGCCGCCGCAGCTACTGCTCCTGACAGGACGCAGGCTGGATGGAGTGGTGGAGGAAATTTCACTGGCTGCCCACTACACACGGCTCCCCCCGAAACGTTTTTGGTGGGTGGCTGGTAATGCGGCAAGCGGTGACACAGTTGTGGCTGAACGGAGCCATTGAGGGTGAACGGGGCGGCGGGGTGTAGCATTGTAGTGTGCATCGGGTGGCTGCCTGTTGAATGGGGGTGGTGGTGGACGATTCATTACCCGCCTTTGGCCACACCGTGTTCATTCTCGGTGGGCGGACGCTGCAGGCTGCATACTGTACTGGAGGTGACTGTGTGGTGGGTGGGTGGTGAAGCGCCCCTCGCTACTCCCATTCATTCTCAATAGCAAGCCTGCTTGTACTGTTACGCACATAGCAGGAAGTTGTCTCTTATCAGTACGTCAGACGTGTTGACGACGGGTGCCTTCCTGCTGTGATAGCGTGTCCAGTGCTGTGCAGAAGAGCTTATCTTAACCTTTTGTCTTCACCCTTCAACAATGTCTCTGAAACACAAATCTGATGCAAGTGCTGGTGATACAGGAAAGAAGAGAAAAAACATCACCATTGAAAATAAAGTAGAAATAATAAAAAGGTCAGAGAGACTTGAAACTCCATCATTCATCGGCAGAGCACTTGGTTACAGTCGGTCAACAATAGCATTTATTAAAATAATAGACCTGTTCCGACTTACATACAAATTCAACTTAAGTACGAACCTATAGTCCCTATCTCATACGTAATCCGGGGACTGCCTGTATATTTAAATATTTGTGTACATATATTGGCTTCTTCTTGGAATGTTTTGTAGATAGCATAGAAGCCATTAACACTTAAACATTAATGTAATGTAATGTAATACCAAGCCCTATAGTGTCCTCTTTTTGCTTCTGTATCATTAAAATTAAAAAGCAGCATTAGTGATACTTAACCTGCTGCATCCCCTATTAAGGAATATGTTAAAAGTTCATTGAAATCTCACACATATTATCACCAGAGGAAATGTTCATCCCAGTCTCGGAGACCTATTGCTGTGCTCTAGTTACACAAGCTTGCTGCAGTGAGCCTTAGCAGTGCCATTCACTTTCCAGTAGGACAGACTTGTAATCAAATCCTGCCACCTATAGGGATACCTCCAGTTAGTATCATCAGCCAGATGGAATAAAAATAACCTTCATCTTAATGTCGATTGCTTTATGTAACCAATGCTACCTTTTCAAGGGCCTTTTTTACACAAATGCAAGGTAGGTACTTTTTAAAAAGAAACAAAACTGGAAAACATGAGAGGAGAGGACACTGTGAGCCTTACAGTAGTTGACGTCAAACACTTTACCTTCTGACTCAACTTCTAATTGGCTGACCCCAAATGTTTACTTAACTCCCACACAGACAGCAAGTGTTGGAGATCTCCTACAATCAAATCATATCACATAGCATTATGAAGTTCAAAAATAGTCAAAGCAATTTAGGGTGCCCTCTACCTAACAGTAATAATGCTGCTTTTATCTGTTCATCCTTTCTGAAAACGAGATGAAGAGATTTTCCTTCTTTCTGAGAACAGTTATTTTTAGGGACGTTATTCTTAACAGGCATTGAATATCTCCAGTGTCCACCCATCTGGTTTTTAAACAGCTGGTTTCAAGGAAGTATGAAGCACAATAAGAAAGAGTCTTAAAAACTACGATCATAAGGATATGGTAGGAAGGGATGATGCCATCCTATTAATATTTGGCGTCCAACAGTTTAGTACGGTAGATTGTGTTAAAAATTCAGACCTACTCTACTAAAAGACCTGTGGTGGGCTGGCGCCCTGCCCAGGGTTTGTTTCCTGCCTTGTGCCCCGTGTTGGTTGGGATTGGCTCCAGCAGACCCCCGTGACCCTGCAGTTAGGATATAGCAGGTTGGATAATGGATGGATGTACTAAAAGACATAGGGTATGCTTTTTTATTTGAGGAGACTGAGGTATTTTAATGTGTGTGACACATATTTGTAGATGTTCTGTCAGTCCACTTGTTAACATATGTTCTGTGCAATGGTTTAATGGAGTGGAAACACCAGATGCTTGAATAAACCGATCAGGAAGGTCAGCTTCATTTCAGAACTGACCCTTGCTTCACTGGATGCAGAGGCTGAAGAAAGAAGACAGCAAAGTTAAAGGCCTAATGCTGCCCATTCTCTTCATGCTCTGTTGTCATGAAACACCTTTAGCTCTTTTTTGTTTACAGCCATTATTTTATAATACCATCTTCCACTATGCCCACCTTTCCACTAACCACTTACAACAGAAATGACAGCATTAGATCAAAATTAATTTAGTGATCAGGTCAGTCTGGGGAGCATGCACAGGTAGAGTGTGTTGCTGCACCCACCACACAATGAAAGACCTCAGGGTCCCAGTTGGCAACCCTCAAGATAGACACGTGGACAAGTCCCACCCCCCAGAAATGACCATCTATTTGCCACAGCCAGGTGTGACATGGGTGTTCCCTTGGCCTGGTCCAGCCACTTGGGTCCTCAGCAATGAGGATTCTCTGAGCCGGATCACTCTCGGGGAATTGTGCCACATGGCCAAAGTCCCATAGATGACACTCCCTCACATTGCAGCCTCACTTGGGACTCCATTAGCAACACAAAGTAGGCCTACCCAAGGATTCTCCGAAGAGACACAGTACTGAAGGAGTCCAGTCTTCGTCTCAGGTTACTGGATAGCGTCCATGTCTTTCAACCATATAGCAAAACAGTCTGAGAGACGGCTGGCAGCTTATCCCGGCCAACACATCCAGGCCGCTAGATGGAGTCCTCCCTGCAGCATGGAGGTGCCCCGGATCCCTGCAGGGCATCATGGGAGATGGAGTTCGACTTCACAGCCCTGTTGGGTGTCATGGGTGCCGTTGGGTGACGCTGCAGGGAGACGCAGGGATTTTTATTTTCCCTATAGCCCGGAAGTACTCCCAAGTCACGGGGACGGAAGAACAGAAGTACTTCTGGGCTGAAGAAAAATATAAATAGCCCGGAAGTGCTAGTGAATCACATGGACTGAAGGACAGGAGCACTTCTGGGTCACGGACTATATAACGGACTATGGGAAACCCAGCAGGCTGAGCCGAGTTGGGAGGTTGGGTGACGAAGTTGCTGGGAGTGGAGGATTGTTGTATTGTTATTGATTATTGTTATTATTATTGAGTATTGGAGAATTGTGGAGTGTACGGTGCTTTGTGCACTTTATAATAATTAAAAATTCTTCTTGGTGCTTTTACACGTGTGTCTTGGACGTCTGCCCGTTGGATTTTACGGGACAACAGTGACTCCTAGCGTCCACAACAGGAAGCACCAGAACTCTAATGACTTGGACCTTCGTCCTTTTGCAGATATCAGGAGCACCACACACTCCTTTCTAGTGACCTCATAATCCCCAGTGCTCTCCCAATCCATCTACTGGCTTCATACGAACAGTCACTGGAGTCATGAATGTCACTGCCGAGGTCAGTAAACCTCTCAATGACGAGGTCGGCACTCTCTGCGCAGACAGACACACTGCTGATGGCCATGCCCAAGAGGTCATTAAAGGCCTGGATCTTGGTTTTTATCTGGACACTCGCAAGCCCAGACACTCAGACTCCTCGCTCCGTCTCTCGAGCTCCCCGATCAGAGCCTCCATTGACTCCGCGAACATCACAGCACCGTCAGCAAAGTCAAGTCTGTTGGTGATTTTAGAGATACTATACATTAAATTCGCATATGAAACATTGTGTTTGACGTTCTCGGCCTTATACTTATGTGCATGTTTGTACTTAATTTGTACTGCTTTACAGTATGTCTTTGCACTTTATCATCTCTGCTATTGCTAGAGCTCATAAATTACCAGAAATATTCTCCTGCTCACATTCTTGCTTTCTCTCTTTGTGGCCTCACTACCACTGTACTAGCTAAGCTTAGACAAACGGATCTTGCAATTCCACACACAGTCTAATGCTGGCATGGAGACAACACACTGTAAGCCAATTTCCTGAGCTAGGTATAACCTATAAAAAAAAAATAAAATAAAAAATCCTGTAAAACTCCACAACAATCTACTAACAATTACCTATAACAACCATGAAAGCCTTTTGTGATTTAAATGGTGTAATTTTATTCTCATGAACCAAACCAAACACAGGTTGGCCTTGTCTGATGAATTCTGGCACACCTAAATAAAAATGTAGTCTTCTTCCCTGTTTCGTTGACTCTGTAAGGCAACAGGAATTACTACAGAATCAAATAAGTCCATCATTAGATACCCATTCTATCATTTAGGCTGCCTCGTAGCACTGGAAATGTCACTGGCAGAGGCACTTGGCACACATGTCTAAGAGAAGCTGCTAGGTGCAATGCTCCCCTAGAGTGCACATGACCCATTAGCGGCCAGAATGCTTAGTCCTTTATAGAAGGGGAAAGTGAAGCTTGGGAGGAAATGCCAGAGGCAGAAAAACCTCATGACCACTAGAGAGTACCTTGTCCTAGGAAATAACTTATGGGTCAATGCTGTCCCTCAAACAGCAGCAGTATGGAAAATGCCATCAAGACCTAAAACACTGAAGGCAACAAAAAGCTCAGGACCTGCAAGACTGAGAGTTCTAACCGAGTGTTCCTGTAGTGGAATTAGGGCCACACAAACACCAAAAGCGTCTTTGGGGTTTCAAGACCACAGATAATCCCAGGAGCCATGTCTAATTAGAATTCATGAGTCAGGAAGTAAGTAGAGGCAGACGGGTACTAGCAGAAGAAAGCAGCCAGTCTAGAGAGAGACAGAGTGTGAGAGAATGGAGTGCTTTTAGACAAGGGTCAAAACCTGTGAAGGTGAACCTGGACAGGCAGCAGGATTCCTGCTGTCCTTGTAGTTGTTTGCACTTTGTTTTTTTGTTCATTTCTCCCTTGTGTGTTTTATATTTGAAACACAAACCATCTTTGAGCACATTGGGCTCCCTTTGCACATTCTATTCCTATTAACTCTTTGAGGGCTGAATATTTTTTCCAAAAAAAACTCAAAGCAATGGTGTCACACATACAGTATATCAACATAAAATGTCTGTTGTTGTGTGCTGTGGCTGCTGTTGACGCATGTTCAGCATCTCTGGCAGCAGTGGCTGCACAGGGGTGTCTCGTTTGTCAGCACGAATGTACTGTGAGCCAGCTGCCTGCCTGTCTTTGCACAGCAGGAGGGTGGCGGTGGTGGTCTCAGTGTGACACAATATGCTATACCTTTTGTCATCATAAGTGGTGGTCCTCCCAGGTGAACACTGCTGTAGGCGCATCAGCTACATGAAAGTGTTCAGCACCACGGTCAGCTGGCGACCAATCAGATGATGCCGGTACCTCACTTTCGTTTTCAATATCCATCTCCAGATCACTTGCATCAAACTCAGAGTCCGACAAGTAAGAGTCCTATTCAATGAAATTACGTAAAACGTCCATGGAGTATTTTGCTTTATACGTTCACTTTGGTCTCTCCCCAGATGTTAATGTCATTTTAGAGGTTGTTTGCTCTTTGACTACTCATGCACACGTTGGGAATCGCGGTTAAATCAACAAAACTATGTAACTTTCCTTCTAGCAAAGAGAGTCAAACTAAAATGTAAGGGTGAGTTTTGTTGCAGTTTACAGCTGATTACCATCCTCAACCCCTGAATTTTGACAAAAGTTGACATCAGCCCTGAAAGAGTTAAAGAACAGTGAACTGTAGAAAGGAGGATATTTAGGAACTTCTGGACAACATGGACATTAAAATAAATGTAAAAATTATGTCTAAGATAAAGATTGCATATTATACATGTTAATAACAAATAAGTTTACAAATTAATATGATCAATTAGAGACAGGTCTTAATCTAAGTCAAGTCAAGTCAAGTTGGGGAGCAAGCACTGGTACAGTGTGTTGCCACACCCACTACACGACGAAACAACTCGGGATCCTGGTTTGCAACCCCCTAGGCAGACACGCAGTCCAGTACCACCCTCCGGAAATGACCCTCTATCTGCCACAGCCAGGTGTTACGTGGGCGACCCCTTGGCCCCCTTTGTCATTTAGAATTGACTTTAAAATACTGCTTATGGTTTACAAAGCCTTTAATACTCTCACTCTATCTTATATATCAGAGTGTCTGACAACTTATATTCCAAATCGTAACCTTAGATCTTCAAATGAGTGTCTGCTTAGAATTCCAAGAGTTAAACTTGAAGTGGTGAGGCAGGCGGCCTTCTGCTGTTATGCACCTCAAATCTGGAATAGCCTGTCAAAAGGAATTCGCCAGGCTGATACGGTGGAGCACTTTAAAACACTGCTGAAAACACATTACTTTAACATGGCTTTCTTATAACGTCACTTTAATTTAATCCTGATGCTCTGTATATTCAATTAATTATCATTACCATTCATGGTGGCTCCAAAATCTGTACTAACCCCTAATCTCTCTTCCGTTCTTTTTCTGGTTGTCTGTGGTGGCGACCTGCGCCACCACCACCTGATCAAAGCACCGTGATGTCCCTACATTGATGGATTGAAGGCCAGACATCCACGTGACCATCATCATCAAGTCCTTCCATGAGAACCCTGAATACAATGAGGACTGATTGAGGTCATTTATGTTAGGTAGAATGCCTAGAGGGGGCTGGGTGGTCTCATGGCCTGGAACCCTTGCAGATTTTATTTTTTCTCCAGCCGTCTGGAGTTTTTTGTTTTTTTTTGTCCTCCCTGGCCATCGGACCTTATTTTTATTCTATGTTAATTAGTGTTCTCTGATTTTAATTCTTACTTTGCCTTTTTTCTCTTTCTTCATCATGTAAAGAACTTTTATATGAAAATGTGCTCTAGAAATAAATGTTGTTGTTGTTGTTGACCTGGTCCAGCCACTCGGGTCCCCCAACAATGAGGATCTTATGAGCTGGATCACCCTCTGGGAAACAAGCCACATGGCCGTAGTGCCATAACTGACGCTCCCTCACAATTCAGGTCATGTGCCTCATTTGGGACTCCATGAGCAACACAAAGTCAAACCAACAGTACCCAAGGATTTTCCGGAGAGACACAGTACCAAAGGATCTTAATCTAAACACAAGAACAAACTGTCTAAAAATGCTAGACACTAGAACTTGGAAATCAGAGTTGGAGCAAAATCTTGTGAAGAGGTACACGACGTAAAAGAAGCTACCAAAGACAGAAGCAGAATGGCACAGAGAAGCAGAAAGTTCCACATAAAGCCTCCAGAGTTGACGGAGAGCCACAATGGCAGGAGGAAAGGCCATGCCAGTGTAGATACTGCATTTATGTACATACAGAAGACAGTACACCCGGTAATAATTCTTTGGTAATAATAATAATTCTTTGCATTTATATAGTGCTTTTCTCAGTACTCAAAGCGCTCAGCAATTGCAGGTTAAGGGCCTTCCTTGCTCAAGGGCCTAACAGAGCAGAGTCCCTGTTGGCATTTACAGGATTTGAACTGGCAACCTTCCGATTGCCAGTGCAGATCCCTAGTCTCAGAGCCACCACTCTGCTGGTATTCAATATGTGCAGGGTGCTAGGAAACACATTAGGTAGGACTGGCTATATATTTGCTCCTAGTGCACCTATATTTCTGAACCATCAGAAGTCCCTATACTGCCAGCTTTCTCAGACAACCATCATCCAGTTCTGTTAAAAAGACAATCTTATGCTTCCTTGAGCAAGCGGGCAGAATTGTAGTATTAGTAGTAGTAGTACTAGGATTGTCAGGTGTACATTGCAGTACAAACCTCCTGCAAGTCTTCCATGACATCTGCTTTGAAAGTACACCCTGGCACAAGCTTAAACAGCTATTTACCATGTGCTGCCTAATGTTGGGCAGGAGGTCTTGTTGATTCAAGCAAGCCTTTCATGGCTTCATTCCTGCTCCTGAAGAGGTTTACTACCTCACATCTGTGCTATTTTCCTAGGTGGTAGCATGTCAAACTATTTTGCCTATGCCAGCACATGTTTTGTTTAGTCTCTCTAAGCCTTGTTGAGAAATTGATAAGTGAGTTGAAAACCCTTTGACCAACAGACCACCACGAACCTAAGTTAAATTTGTTTATATGGGATACATTTTGATTTTCCAAACAGTAAAATCACGTTACTTTTCAGGTTGGCCAAGAATATTGAGCCTAATATGCAAACGCCACTGCTTTCATCTTTGACTTTGTCTTTAGTGTTAGTCTATGCAGCATGTTTCACTTCAGTCAAAAAATGTCACTTTAAAAACACAACAGGCTACAGAAAGATAAAAAATAATATTAATTACGGAGAAGAAAACATTCAAAATGGATGAATGGATGCAATCTCACTCTCTCTATCTTCCAGTTTAGATACTGGCTTCATAAATAAAATTCTGCAATGAGTTCACATGAAAAAATGTTTTACACATGTCTCTTTTTTAAAAACATGCTAAGAAGGGGAACAAAACTGTTATTCCTTATTATTATTATTATTATTCTGCTTATTATAACTATAATAAAGATCTAAATCCTGTTTGATAAAACACAGTGAACCCAGATGACTATCAGTGAGCTGTTGAAAGTATTTTCATTTCCTGTATTTTCTCCCAGTTCAGCACTTCCAGTCCTACAGCATCTGCACTTATGAATTTTTATGAGATCATGTGACAGGGCTATACTGCACATATATTTATTTATTTTCTTTATTATGTATTACATTTGCTAAGAATAAAATATCTCAAGCATTTTTGTAGGCCATTGTGTTTTCGAAGTCTGCACTTCAGGGAGGTAAAAATGTAAGGGAATGCTGCTGCAGAATTATAAAAGGTAGGTTTTTGGAACATAATATAGAACACACCAGTTTTTTTATTCCATTTTTAGCAAAATAAGATTGATGTGTTGCACATCTACTAATTTTTTCTCAAGTCCAATGAACGCTAAGAATTCTATTTCAAGTTTATATTTCTGTTAGCTGCAATGTCTTGTTACCTGACATCATTTCTTCATTTTTCCTCCAAGAAAAGAGAACTAATGTTTGCTCCTTTCCTTCAAGAAGCTAATTAGTTACCATGGCAGAAGCATTCCTGGGATCAGACAGCGGCACGTATGTCTATTCTAGTATGTAACACTATAGACATGTGCACTGCTAGTGAATTAAAATTAAAAGCAAGCATGAAAACAGAGAAACAAATGTTTTTTTGGCGGGCCAACAGGTATATTTTCATATACAGGCTCTATGGCACCTTGAGAATGGGAAAGGCGTTATATAAATAAAATGTATTATTATTATTATTATTATTATTATTATTATTATTATTATGACACTGCCAATCCAAGCACCAAAGAACCTTAAGAGAACATTTTTCTGCAGGGTGGCATTGGTGCTCATCAAAGATGTTTAAAAATTTGGACTTTCACCTACACTTTTAGCATGGCGCAGTAGTAGCGCTGCTGCCTCACAGTAAGGAGACCTGGGTTTCTTCCCAGGTACTCCCTGCTTGGAGTTTGCACGCTTTACCCATATCTGCATGGGTTTCCTCCCAGAGTCCAAAGACATGCAGGTTAGGTGCATTGGCAATCCTAAATTGTCCCCAATGTGTGCTTGGTGTGTGTGTGTGTGTGCCCTCAGGTGGGCTGGCACCCTGTCCGGGATTTGTTCCTGCCCTATGCTCTTTGTTGGCTGGGATTGGCTCCAGCAGACCCCCGTGACCCTGTGTTAGGATATAGCGGGCTGGAAGATGACTGACTGACTTCCACTTTTATGTCTAATACGATAGTTGGGGATGAACTAACCCAGGCTTCAAAATGATAAAAGGCATCTGGCAGAAGACTTTCATTTCAATTGTTAAAAAAAACGCCTTGTCAAAAACACTTGGGAATTAAGCAGAACAGCAATCTACTTTACATAAAGAATTGTTTAAATCTGTGTAATTCAGCATTTCTAAACCTTTAAGTATTTGCGACCCGAGTTTTCATAACAGTTTTAATCGTGCCCCCTTAATGTTTTTTTGAAACCCTAATAAAATTTACTTCTCTATTTTTTGGTTGCTGATACATCGCTACAAGTCTTATTATACCTACTTAACTTTTATCGACATTTATCTAACTCTATATTTATTTTTCTAGCATCAGAATGTAGTTTAAATTCATTTTTTTTGGTTTCACAATTGATGTATTTTTCATATTTTCGATTCTTGTTTTCTTTTTTTTCACATCTTCGCGTCCCATTTTTTGTTACATCGCGCCCCACAGGTTGAGAACCGCCGGTGTAATTAGATCAGATAAACTTTGTAGTTGTTTTTTTTACCAGCTTTAGAAATCATTTTTATGATCAAGTTCAAATTTATCGTCAAAAGTACTGTTATGCATTCATGTCTGAGGATCCTTTTGCTGGCTCATTCGAGGTAGACGGTAACCCACTGAGGCGAGAGGGGACGCTGTCGCTAACTGTGTCTCCTTTTTTCCCAAGTAGCTCCCAGAAACCTCCCAGTGAGGGACACTAGCTCCGCCTCTTCCGGTCCTTCCGTTATAAAAAGCCCCACTGAGTTGTCTTTTTTAGAGACTGGTTCCAGACAAGTGGGAGCTCTTACGGAAAACCTCTATTTGTTACTATGGCTAAAGTTAAAAGCTGAATTTTCTTTTCTGTTTTGGACCCTGCAGAGTTATGTTAGCTATTGCCAGAAGGCACTTGTTTATGTTTATAGCAGGGAATTAAACGGGACTACTCTGCTGGTGTCCCAGATATTCTTTGTTTGTTCTGGTTCTGTTTAAATCTGCGCTCAGCCAGCTCACAGTACATAGTACTGTACTGTATATTGAAATTCTTACTTGCTTGTCTGCCACAGACTAGTAACAGTAGTACAATACCAACAAAAAACACAACACATTAAATAAAACTTAAAATAAAACCATACATTTGTCAGTGCAAGTCACTATTTAGATGAGATATTTGGATATGGGAGATTCACTCGAAAAAGGCCTAGAACATTCTGTTGTAACTCCCGTTAGGATGAAGCAATCTGAACCAAAAAAATACACTCTATACCTTGATGTGTGTGCAATCGATTACATTACATGCGATGCTGGAAGTGGTTTCCGTTTTCTGCCAGACACATTTCGATGTGGCATTCCATGTTCCTGAACGTATCGGCAAGCATCTTGGGTGAAAATAGCAGCAGTTTCACGTTGGATGTTTTCCTTCCAATCTTCCACAGTGCGAGGCTTGTTCTGATAGACTTTTCCTTTGAGCAGACCCCAAAGAAAGAAGTCTGGTGGTGTCAGATCTGGCGAGGGTGGTGGAGAAAGCCCCTTTGAAATGACCCTGTTGCCGAAGAAGGACTCCATTTCTGCCATGCTCCTTGCCGATGTGTGACACGTTGCTCCATCTTGCTGGAACTTTCCGTTAACGCATGATCATCCAGTTGATTCTGAAATCGCTTAAACGAATTGGTGACCCAATAGGTTGGCACCTTGAAGATATGCTGCTCAATACTGGACACCACCATCTTGATGAGAAGTCGAGTGACTGAATGAAGGGGTATGGGCGGTAGGCACCCAGAAGTTGCAAACAGAGGTTAAACTGTCTGGCGCCAACCTCATCGCTCCGACGCATGGGCATCCCGGCTTGTTCGAAGCTCCACATACTGAGGAGCACATTGCTTCGTTCAGACTGTTTTGTTCTAGCGAGAGTTATTACAGAATATATGGGGCGACTTTCGAGTCAATCTTCCTGTACCAGCTAATCAGACTCTGACCTCAGTGAATTTCTTTATTTTATTCTCACAAGTTCAAATTTATTGTCATATATCTACAGTACAGTAAGATTTCTATTTGCCTGTCTGTCACATATTACTGACAGTGGTATAAGACAAACAGTACACACTGAAATGACAATATTCATATATTCAATTAATATAATAATTTCCTTTATCTATACTAATAAACGGCAAAGCCCTCACTCACTCACTCACTCACTCACTCACTGACTGACTGACTGACTGACTCATCACTAATTCTCCAACTTCCCGTGTAGGTAGAAGGCTGAAATTTGGCAGGCTCATTCCTTACAGCTTCCTTACAAAAGTTGGGCAGGTTTCATTTCGAAATTCTATGCGTAATGGTCATAACTGGAAGTTTTTTTTCTCCATTTACTGTAATGGAGTTGAGCTGGAGGGGCGGAGTTTCGTATGACATAATCACGCCTCTCACGTAATCACGCATTACGTAGAAAGCCAGGAAGAGCTACAAAACGCGCTTTAGAAAACATGCATTATATAATTAAGAAGGCAGCGAAACAATTAGAAGCGAGCGAGTGACATATAAAACCATATTCAGCGGCTCACGTGAACTGACGCAGTGCGCAGACAAAAAGTAACAGTTCCAAAGAGTGCTGAACAAAAACCGAATTACACTGCTACGCTCGAATAGATAAACCACACGCAGTGGCGCGATGGTAAAGCATTCGCCTGTAGCGCCCACGTCCGAGGTTCGATTCCCGAGAGGGGATGCACTAAGTATGTACGCGCGCTTCTCGATTTATTTTAACCTCGCATCCCCTTAGTTTGAGACATATGAAAACGCATGCGGTTAACGCAGAAAGACAGATCACCTATTCACCTATTGAAGCTTCATGAATAATGGATACTTTATTCGCGATCAATGATTGTTTTGGTAAAGCCATACTCAGTGTATTCATTAGATGAACGGTAAAAAAGTAAGAGCGAGGGGACGGTAACTTACTGAAGCACACAAGCAAAACCACAATAGCACGCGGGCTCGATGTACTGACTTGCGCGATCACATTCCAAAAAATATTTCTTTTCAAGTTCAATTTAGTCCATATGAGTCAAACTCAAAGCCCACGGGCCACATCCGGCCCGGCGTGTAATTATATCTGGCCCGCGAGACCATTTTATATACTGTATTATTGTTATTAATGGCCCGGGTATATGAAGCGCTGGTAACACAATAAACTACAGATCCCATAATGCAGCGCTTCACCTGCCTTGCCAAACACTTACCGCGTTGCTGCAAGTTATTGCGAAGCTAGCCCACACGATGCCGAAGAGAAACGTTGATTCTGAAAATAGAGCCTTTAAAAACCGATGGGAGGCTGAGGCCGATGACTGGCGCTTACATTATACTCTGTATCCCTGCTACACCTTGATAAAAGATGTTTGCCTACTGTTACTGAGCCTCCACCTCGGAAAGTATGATCATCTGTTAGTATCCCTGCTGCCAGTTGATAAGCAGAGACTGAAATGTGAAGAGCCTGCAAGAAAATTAGTGCTGGCTGGATCAAAGAAACAGAGGAAAAACTGCTGGACTACTTTGATTGTGCAAACTGGGACACGATTAGAAACTGCTCATCAGACCTGGATAAGTACGCAAACGTCAATCTGCACAATTCTTAATAAGTAATAGTGGATCAGAGATCAGGAATTTACTGAAAAATCACAGGAATATACAGAATTTTGAAATGGTGATATGGAAAACATACAAGAAACGCAGATTCAAGCTCAGAAAAGCAATCAAAGATGGCTAAACGTCAAAATTGCTGCAAACTAGAGACAAGTATGGCAGCTGTAATAATTTGTGCAAACTTTGTTAGGGACTAGAAATGCTAACAGATGTTAATGTAAATCGTAATCCAATTACTTTTTTACTCACTGATGAAATGAATGCCATATACACCTGCTTTGAACACAATAAAAAGCAGCCTCTGTTTGATTGCCTAAAACACCACATAATTCACTTCTTCCCCCTACTCATGACATAAGGAGAACCTTTAAAACAGTTAATGTTCATAAAGCATAAAGTCTGGATAATATTTCCAGGGCTTTTTATAAACCTGTTGCAACCAATTAGCTGACATACTCAGTGACATCTTTTAATACTTCACAATGAGAATTTGTGGCCCCTGTCTGCTTCAGTAATTATTCCTGTTCCCAAGATAATGCGTGTAGCCTGTCTGAATGTCTATATACTGATGGCACTCACTACAATTGCGATAAAGTGCTTTGGAAAACCTCTGCTGGGACATACTGTTATTAAACAGAATATTCCAGACAGTCATGATCACCTCCTGTCTGTATATCATTACAGAGGATTCCTTATTCCTTGGACCTCATACCATCCTCTCACAGCTGGTGAATCAAAAATGTTACATTAGAATTATGTTTCTAGACCATAACTCAGCATTTGACACTACTGTATGTTCAAATCTGACCACCAAACTCCTCAGTTTAAAACTCAGAGCTAACCTCGTCAGATGGATTTTTGGCTTCCTAACCAACAGCCACAGTATGTATGTATAAGCAAAATCACATATTCCACGGGCTAATGTGCTGAGCCCACTTCTGTACTCCTTGTTCTCCTATGACTTTGTGGCCAGACACAGTTCCATCATTGAATTTTCTGATGACACCACCATAAAATTAAAAGAAATGGGAGTTCAGGGTGATGTTTTTAGATGGGTGCAGAATTGGCTCAGACACAGGAAGCAGAGGGTGATGGTGCGAGGAACCTCATCAGAGTTGGTCGATGTTAAGAGTGGTGACCAGCAGGGGTCAGTGCTAGGGTCGCTGCTATTTTTAATATATATAAATGATTTAGATAGGAATAGAAGTAACAAGCTGGTTAAGTTTGCAAATGATACCAAGATAGGTGGATTAGCAGATAATTTGGTATCCGTTATATCATCACAGAAGGACTTGGATAGCAGACAGAATTGGGCAGATTTGTGGCAGGTGAAATTTAACGTCAGTAAATGTAAAGTATTACACATAGGAAGTCAAAATGTTAGGTTTGAATACACAATGGGTGGTCGGAAAATCGAGAGTACACCTCATGAGAAGGATTTAGGAGTCATCGTGGACTCTCAGCTATCGACTTCCCGACAGTGTTCAGAAGCCATTAAGAAGGCTAACAGAATGTCAGGTTATATAGCGCCTTGATGTGTGGAGTACAAGTCACAGGAGGTTCTGCTCAAGCTTTATAACACACTGGTGAGGCCTCATCTGGAGTCCTGTGTGCAGTTTTGGTCTCCAGGCTACAAAAAGGACATAGCAGCACAAGAAAAGGTCCAGAGAAGAGCGACTAGGCTGATTCCAGGGCTACAGGGGATGAGTTATGAGAAAAGATTAAAAGAGCTGAGCCTTTACAGTTTAAGCAAAAGAAGATTAAGTGTTTAAAATTATGAAGGGAATTAGTCCAGTGGATCGAGACTGTCATTTTAAAATGAGTTCATCAAGAACACGGGGACACAGTTGGAAACTTGTTAAGGGTAAATTTCACACAAACATTAGGAAGTTTTTCTTTACACAAAGAACAACAGACACTTGGAATAAGCTACCAAGTAGTGTGGTGGACAGTAAGACGTTAGGGACTTTCAAAACTCGACTCAATGTTTTTTTGGAAGAAATAAGTGGATAGGACTGGCGAGCTTTGTTGGGTTGAATGGCCTGTTCTCGTCTATCATGTTCTAAAGTTCTAATAATCACAGGCCTGATCACCGGTAGTAATGAGTTCACAGAGAAGATGTGATAAAGAACTACTGACAAAGTAGTGCCAGGACAACAATCTCACTGATAATGAGAGCAAAACTAAGAAACTGATCATAGACTTTGGAAAGCAGATACACATATTTCTACATCAGAAGAGATGCTGTTGAGAGAGTGAGCAGCTTTAAATTTCTTGAATTGACTATAATTGATGAATTGGAGTGGACACGACATATTTCATTAGCACCTCTACTTCCTGAGATATCTAAGGTCAACCTTTATTTTCAAATCTGTTGTCATTAACTTGTGCAGGCGCACAGTGGAGTCCATCCTCACATTCACTTACAGGATCTGTTCGGCTCTGAGTCGTAAAAGCTCTGCAAAGGATTACCAGCACACAGCTGTCTTTTGCTCAGGACACATACAGAACATGCTACCTTAAAAAGACAAATAGTATAATTAAAGAGCCCAACCATCCTACACAGTTGCTTTCCTCATTCTTTCCTTCTGATAAATAATACAGGAGCTCTCGCTGACACCAGTAGATTTAGGGATGGTTTCTATCTACAGGTCATAAGGTTATTAAACAGCCAATCATAGGAGCAAATATATATACTGTACTAGCCGTCCCCTGAAGCTCTGACCGCGTAGAAGTGAAACAGGACAGTAAGGAAGGCCCCACCCGGCTCCCCACTCCTGACGTCACGCTTCCCCCTCCTCTCGGCCTGCAGCCTGTGTCTCACATTAGCGCAAATATATCGCACCTGCAAGCGAACTATGATTCTTAGAGAAGTCGCAAAATCAATCAAAATGTTCCAGCACATTATAGAAAAAAAATCTGATTTAAATCCTTTAAGTATTTTTCTCGTTCGAAATAGAGGAAGGCCCAAGACAAGGTTTATGGATGTGCTGAGAGAGGACATACAGGTGATGGGTGTAACAGAACAAGATGTAGAGGACAGTAAGATATGGAAGAAGATGATCCGTTGTGGCGACCCTTAACAGGAGCAGCCGAAAGAAGAAGAAGAAGTAGTTTTCTTGCTCGATAACTAAACAGATGTACGATACACCCCAAGGCTGGAGTGTGAATGAGGAGGCCCGCTACCCTCGGCCCAGTGCGTGTCTCTTGGATTCACGCAAATAAATCGCTCCTGCAAGCCAACTATGATTCTTAGCACAATGAGAGAAGTTGCAAAATCAACCAGAATGTTCAAGCAAATTATTATAAACAACCTGATCTAAATCCGTTAATTATTTCTCACGTTCGCTAGCTAAGCGGAGGTAAGTAACACCCAAGGCTGGCGTGTGAGTGAGGATGGTACTGCAAGCGAACTATGACACATAGCGCAATGAGAGAAGTCGCAAAATCAACCAGAATGTTCAAACCTGATCTAAATCTGTTAAGTTTTTTCGTGAAAAGTGGACAGACATCCTGAGCGGAAACAACCTTCCAAGACTGTATGCTCATTCGGTGTTCTGGGTGGCAGAATTCCAGAATTGGTGTACCCAGACACACAGCCACAGGACTTACTGGGAACTGCAATACCATTAGGCACCCATGTTGGCAATGGCTGTCCCTACTTTGTGGAGCTTCCGGCTGGCCCATAACTGCCTACTCTGTGCAGAATCCTGACATCAGAGGCAGTCCCAGGTCTGGCATAATAGGAGCTGCCTCATATCATTCAGTGAGTTAGAGTCAGGAGGGAGAGGAAAACAGTTGCCTGGAGGAGCGAGGGAAGGTGTGAAGGAAAGGAAAGAAATTGCATTGTCTGAAAAATTGTTTGAGGTGGTGGAGGGTGGGATTTGGTGAGTTCTGTGAAACCCCCTAGTGGCCATCTGAACAAGTAACATGACCTGAATTGAGCAGTTAATACTACATCTGTAAAATAGGATTCCTAAGTATTACCATCCATCCATCCATTATCCAACCCACTATATCCTAACTACAGGGTCACAGGGGTCTGCTGGAGCCAATCCCAGCCAACACAGGGCACAAGGCAGGAAACAAACCCCGGGCAGGGCGTCAGCCCACCGCAGGGCACACACACACCCACACACCAAGCACACACTAGGGACAATTTAGGATCGCCAATCTACCTAACCTGCATGTCTTTGGACTGTGGGAGGAAACCGGAACACCCAGAGGAAACCCACACAGACACGGGGAGAACATAGAAGCGAACCTGGGTCTCCTAACTGTGAGGCAGCAGCACTGCCCACTGTGCCACCATGCCGCCCTCTAAGTATTACATAAAATAAAATTTGTTGGTGGGGTGAAAATATTCTATCTACCCAACCGTGACATGTCCATTTTCTAACCTGATAACCCAGGTTAAGGATGTGGTAAGTTAGTGCCTATCCCAGCAGCAGAAGGCAGAAGTCAACACTGGACAGGGTGCCTATACATCCTGGATAAAACCTCTAACTCAAACACATGCATCTTTGGGATATGGAAACTAAACCTGGAGAAAGTTCATGCAGGCACATGGAGGACATGCAAATTCCACTCAATTCATATTTATGTTTCCTTGTCTAAGCTGATTGGTTGCACTGTCATTTTCACTAATAGATACAACAGTCACTGAGCAAGTCACTCCATCTGCAAGTCTGTTCAAAGAGCAGGATACATGAAAACTGCTGTACTGTACTTGTAAGACAAACTATTTACTATAAAAATGAGCAATATAAAATAAAACATGTTTGTTGGCAGATTGACAGTATCTTGAGGTTGTAGATGAAGTTGTCCTCTAGTGCCCAAATAAGTGAACTTTAAACTATAAGGCTGCTGGTTCAATTCCCAGTACAAACTCTCTGTGTGGTCCTGAAAGAGTCGCCAAACCTGGTAGTTTTTTTACTTGCAACATGCCTTTGTATGGCATTCACCATGGAAAGATGTTATAAAAATAAGTGCAAGGAGCTACAGTACATAAGAAAGATTTAATAAGCGTAGACTAGTAGCTTGTTATTTGAAGTCACTTATCTACTCTCTAAATGTAAATTCCTAAGCCTAAAAGTACATTGATTTTGTGTAATGATTTTATGTGAGAATTTTATGTCACGCTTTAAATCTGGCTTATTTTAAAACCTACATATATATGTTTGGTATCATTATTTTCAGAATTTGTTGAACTTTAATGTGATGATGTTGATTTTCAGATTCTTATTCCGTTTTTAAATTCTAAACTAAAAAAATATTAAGAACTTACGTCCCGCAAGACGACACTTTGTGCCAAGAGATTTAACCACACCTGGGGCCGGAAATAAAAGACAAAGAGTAGCACAGCTGCTGTATAGGCTTTTAAATGTTTGAAGCGCCACACAAGATGCAGATCACGCGGCACGGCAGCAGCTGATTGAGCAAAGAGAAGGTAAAAAAAAAAAAACTGTAAACTGAAGGGGTTTCGATGGAGCGACCGCATCTCCTTGGGGTGCGTTCAGCCCCCCTCTTCACAACCCAAGCGGCAGAGACGTGAAGTGGTTGGTGCATAGCGCAGACCGGGGGGGTTGGCAAGCAAAGGAAGTTATAAAATATTAATTCTAAATAACAGTTTCCCAATTGCAGAAATATAGAACTGATAGTGCTGTACCTTTAAACAACCATGAAAATTCATTTCAGTACAATAAAGTTATATCTATCTATCTATCTAT
>JANRMT010062827.1:6466281-6483840 GCA_026402145.1 Polypterus bichir lapradei
TAATACAGGGTCACGGGGGTCTGCTGGAGCCAATCCCAGCCAACACAGGGCACAAGGCAGGAAACAAACCCCCGGGCAGGGTGCCAGCCCACCGCAGGGCACACACACACTAGGGACAATTTAGGATTGCCAATGCACCTAACCTGCATGTCTTTGGACTGTGGGAGGAAACCCATGCAGACACGAGGAGAACATGCAAACTCCACGCAGGGAAGACCTGGGAACTAGGTGAGGCAGCAGTGCTACCCACTGTGCCACCGTGCCACCCTATAGGCATAGTACATAATGAAATGCTTGATCCAGATGATACCACTTGGAAAGAGCAGACCTTCAAAAATGGAAAAACAACATTTTGTGTCTTTGGCTTTGCCATGTTTAGGTTTTCATAAAGTATACTTCTAACGGATACAACCTGCTGAAATTTGTTTCCATGTTTAGGTACCTACACAAGGCTCTTGAAAGGTTATAAACAAACAAGAAACTGCAACAGGGTTTGACCAGCAGACCTCTCAAATGTGAAAAAATCATTTCAGGTCTAATCACCATTTTGGTGATAATTTCCATTTGTTTGCGCTAATGCGATCTTTACTATCATTTTTTTGAGACTTTCGAATTTTAGTACTTCCATTATCTGTAACCTGCTCTGCATGTGTATCGTGCCGACATTTTTGAATTCTTTACGATCGTTTACATTATCATCTACTCTTTGTCTTTTGTTTCCGTCCCCAGGCCTGGTTAAATCTCTTGCCACAAAGTCTCATCTCGCGGGACGTGAAACTATCTCTCTGAAAAAGTGACGTCTCATTCCAGGCTAAAAAGTCTTGTCTCATCCCAGGATTTTTTTTATTATAATACAGAGATGACAGTTCTTAATTGTGCCATGTCTGCAGGGTATGTAAATTTGCTTGCCCTGCAGTGGCCTGGTATCACATCTACATTGGTGTGCTTCCTGCCTTGCACTGAGATAGGCCACAAAAATCCCAAATGGATTATGTTGGGTTAAAAATATTTTAGGCAATCCTAGCCTCACTTTGACACTATAGAATGATGTTCAAGTTCAAGTTTATTGTCACTTGTACTAAGTATACTTACATTTTTACTTGGATGCCCACACCACAAAGCCACTCTATGACAATATGTTCAGAAAGTGATCAAATGTGAATTTTAACTTGAAACCACTGGTTTCTTCCTTTCTTGATTTGTCAAAAATAAATCATTCAAATGAGATTCTTGCTTGGTTTTTCATGATCCTGATTCTTGTATGCTTTACTGGAAAAACAATCTAGGGGCTTAGGCATGTCTGGATATTTTTAATTGTCACCCATGCCAAATGTTTAAATTACTAAGGTAAGTTTAAAATAAAATTAAATGTAGTGGAAGAAAGTGGAGCTTAAGAAACACTGCTTACTTGCTAAACATTTCTTACAGCCTCTTCTTCTCGGCATACTCCACTTAAGCATCCATTGTATTATCATCAACTCTTTTTTTTTTTTAATTTTAAGGGTAATTACAGTCTGATGGTTTATTGCTGTTCCATCCCATCAAAGCAGCAGCTAATCATTTTGACTTTATTTCAGGATACTCATTTATGCTCACCCATGTTTTGCCTGTGCACCACCACTGCAGTTGTTAAAAGACAAGAACCTTGTGATGAGGGGGCAATAGAATGACAGGTCCAAATATTATATTATTCACACTAGCATCTGATAATCAGAAATGCACTGCTTATGGGCACACAGACAAAAAATGCTAAAAGCTGATCAATTGGTATGTGGCACGGTGGTGCAGAGGGTAGCACTGCTGCCTCGCAGTTAGGAGACCCGGGTTCGCTTCCCAGGTCCTCCCTGCGTATTGTTTGCATGTTTCCTCCCATAGTCCAAAGACATGCAGGTTAGGTGCGTTGGCGATCCTAAATTGTCCCTGGTGTGTGTATGTGCGCCCTGCCTGGGGTTTGTTTCCTGCCTTGTGACCTGTGTTGGCTGGGATTGGCTCCAGCGGATCCCCGTGACACTGTATTTAGGATATAGCGGGTTGGATAATGGATGGATGGACTGATCAATGGCTTTGATATTATAATTTATGTTAATACTCTCATCAACAAAACCAAAAAATTACACAAAATAGGGATTTCAGTTAACTTTTGTAGAAATGTAGCATCTGGATCAGGATTGGCATGGTCAAAAAGCTACAACCAGTAATGATTCGATTTCCTCACCCATGTCTATTTACTGTATATGGCCAACCCATTCTCAGTAGTAGTAATAGTATCATCAATACTGTCATGTGCACAGGGTGCAGTGCAGTGCAGTTCTTACCGCCAGTCTCCCGCACCATTGTAAAAAGCACAGAAAATAAATTTTTGCAATCATTACAAGCTTCACTACATAGTGTTGTAGAGTAAAAAAGCAAGATTTTGTATTTTTAATCGCACTTGCACTACAGGGCTCCTGCCAGTAGATGTCTCTCTATCCCCGCGAGGCGACATTTCCGCAAACGCCGCAAAGGTTTCCTAGTAGAGAATAATGATTGACGTAAAAGTAGAAAATTCCAGGGCTAAATCTGACGGGTGTCCAGGGTAAAATCAGGATACGACGCGTGATCGTAGGCTTTAGAAAGATGCCCTCACAAATTCACGCCCGGCAGTGCTTACGTTTTGTCAGGTTTAATTGCGATTCTCTTGCAGTTATAAGGTGGCTCGCACGAAAAATAAAATAAATGCTAAGAAATGCAGTAGACACGCACCGACCCACAGAATAGATGGCGACAATCAGCAGCTGTTCATGGGCTAGGGGCAGACAGCGAAAGATTCAGTGGGTACGGTCTCTGGCCACGCATCGTGTCGCTTATTAAAGCCACATTGACAGCATCACGCCGATGGGTCTCTTCCCATTCACCAGGTTTCTATGGCAACTAGCCATTTCTCATTCACACTGTTTCCACGGTTACCGTCCTCTTCTCATTCATAACTGTTTCCACAGCAACTGGGCCCTAAACTCATTGATACAATCTTAGGGAAGCATAAAAATTTAAATCCTGCACAGCGCCACTATGACAACAAGGATAGCTGTGATGTGGTGGAGACTGACAGGAAACCGTTTTATTTATTTATTTATTTATTTGTTTGTTTGTTTGTTTGTTTTAAACGACTCTAGCTATTCTGCTGAAGTATCAAACCCAGCATGAATTACGCACAAGCAGCTAAGTGATAAGTATTACATGGGCACGTTGTATGTTCTATACTGCCCCTCTCTCTCACACACACACACCCCTAATTTAAGAAGGACCTGCTCTTATTGACATGGTATGTTGGTGGCAGCATCCTCCTCCCTGGTTGTGCCTGCTATGCAGCAGATTTTCTGAGTGAAGATCTGTGACCACCTACCATTGATAACACAAGCACAAAAAATGTATTGATGCCTCAGAATATCAGGAGGATACTACACGATTGGTTACTGCCCACAGCCATTACTGCTAGGACAGGCTTTGGGTCCTGGTGACCTTTTATTAGAAAAGACAGATTCAGAAAACTAATAGTACTACACGTCATTAGATCTGATCATTTGGGTTGGAAGTGAATGGCTGGATGATTTGGCCCAGTTGGGTATGTCAGTTTGTACTCCTTGTAGTGGCATTCTTCAAAAGGGTGGCAAGGAGTGCTGGCTGATTCTAAAGGGAGAAACAATTTGGCATATGATGTGCCATGCCACTCTTTCCACCAAGCCTATTGGCCCCAATCCTATCACGGCCAGGTAACAGGAATTGCACCTGCATCACATGAGCTTCTTTTAGCTTTTTGGATTTATCATCAGCCCATCGCAGTGCTCTTTTAAGGGACACATCTCCATTGTATCATGTTATTTCCATATGTTTTTTGTGTATGTTTTGAATTGTTCTTTTTATATTTTGATGACCAGTTCTGCTATGCAGACATTTTTTCTATTTTGTGACACTTAGCTTGTTGGGCATTTTATTCTGTCTCTCCAGTTTCTTTTCTAATTGCACACCCTTGATCACCTTACTGCCCTCTTCGGGTTTTGGTGGTTTGCATGACCTACAGCTTTGAATTCTGTTATACTGACTCCTAAAGTATATTAGTCAACACCTCTAGTGCACTGTTAGAAGGACTGTGCGTGAGAAAGGCTAGCTGTTCGAAAGGCATTTCATTATAGACGCACAAAGGGGTAAACTTGAAATGAAACTGAGACATGATAATATGGAGGTCTGGCATGAATGCAGAGGGACAGCATGTCATATGTCTCTCTGTTATAAAAAAAAATCTTGGAAGAAGACGAGACATGATTTTCACGTCCCGCGAGATGAGTCTTTGTGCCAAGAGATTTAACCAGGCTGGAAATAAAAGACAAAGAGTAGATGATAAAGTAGAACGTTGTAAAGGATTCAAGAACATTGGTGCGGTACACATGCAGAGCAGGTTAAAGATAATGGAAGTATGAAAATTTGAAAGTCTCAAAAAAAGGATAGGAAAGATCGCATTAGCGCAAACAAATGGATATTATTATCAAAATGGTAATTAGACCCAAAATGATTTTTTCACATTTGTGAGGTCTGCTGGTCAAACCCTGTGCAGTTTCTTGTTTATTTATAACCTTTGAAGAGCCTTGTGTAGGTACCTAAACATGGAAACAAATTTCAGCAGGACGTGTCTGTTAGAAGTATACTTTCTGAAAACCTAAACATGGCAAAGCCAAAGACACAAAATGTTGTTTTCCATTTTTGAAGGTCTGCTCTTTCCAAGTGGTATCATCTGGATCAAACATTTCATTATGTACTATACCTATAGGGCGGCACGGTGGCTCTTTTGCTAAGAGATTTAACCACGCCTGAGGTTGGAAATAAAAGACAAAAAGTAGGTGATAAAGTAGAACGTCGTAAAGAATTGAAGAATGTTTGAGCGGTACACATGCAGAGCAGGTCAGAGATAATGGAAGTACGAAAATTTGAAAATCTCAAAAAAAAGGATAGGAAAGATCGCATTAGCGCAAACAAACGGAAATTATTACTCAGTGAAATAACGGAACAACTAAAGGAGATCAAATATATTGTTCAGATTTAAACTTTAAGTTGGAGACTTGTAGATCGTCTAATTCATGTTGCCATCAGGGAAAAGCAGTGTTTTTTCCCAATGAAGAGGCGTATCCGCGAGAATTAAAAGATTTGTTGTTTGGTGAAAGTGAAATCACGCAAAAGAAAATTTCAAGCCCCACGAGACAAGACCTTATGCACAGAGATTTGGAAAAGTCCTGCCACCATAAGCACGCACACGGTTCAATCATTTCTCATTTGTGTGAATGCTATTGTCAGACACATTTCTTGTAGAGAGAAAGAAACGATATTCACTCACGGGCAGTTATACGTTGCATTGTCACGATATAATTCCAAACACAGAATCAAAATTCAATGCGATATTGACAAAAAGCAAAAAGAGATTGAATATATGGACACAGGTGATATGACAGACGTACGTAGATATTGTTTGGCTTTAAACTTTAAGTCGGAGACATGCAGATCGTCTAATTCATGTTGCCATCAGGGAAAAGTAATGTTTCTTCCCAATGAAGAGGCGTATCCATGAGAATTAAAAGATTTGTTGTTTGGTGAAAGTGAAATCCACATACGCAAGCGACAGATACGAGTGCGAAGCTGCTGGCACAAATCGCAGGCAGCGGGGTTGGCAAGCAAAGCGAGCAGGGGGTGAAGCCCCCTAGTTAACAAAAAGAAATCAACTGAATAACATGACCCATTTTAATTAAAACATATTCATGCCCAAAGCAACTACAAAATTATAAAATTAGACCCATACCCCCTAGTTCCTGTTACTCCTAACAATGGTTAAGCTGACAATGCAGAAAGACAGAATGAAACAGTGTAGCATTTTAAAAATGCATAAACCCTGGCATGTCTCTTTATAATAATTATCATAAAATCACACCCATTTTTACTTGAAAATCTTTAATAGAGAAAGAGCAATCATCAAAATTCTATTTTCAGTCTAGCCACTCACTACAATGCTTATTCTTGGTGTGCGGATGTGTTCAGAGCTTTATTTGATAAGAGATGCCACCACTTGACCCCATGAAGATGAGACAGTTTTGTCCTGTATCCCATTCAAGCCTGATACTTGCCTTACATCCAATACTAAAAAGAAAAAAGAACAGCATCAAATATGGACATATTAGTGCAGAAGGGCTTTTCTTCCTAAGTACTGCAGGTGTCTACTATGTTTATAGAAAGTTAAGTGGCTAAAGAGTTAGAAGTGCCCATAATCATGGGGGCACAATGAAATCACTACTCCAGCCACGACTGGCAACTGTGCTGCACTTAGAAAAAAACAAGGTAGAAAGCTGCAGCACAATATACGAAAGGGAAGAAGTACATGAAGGAAGTCAAATAGCCGCAAAGTAAAGAACGACCCATTATACTCTCACCAACAGCAATAATACAAAGATCACTCACGTACTGGTACTGTGGCTAGTGTATTGTGTAAGGGGATCTGCTGGTGAACTCTATAGGGTATACAATGTCCCACATCTAATATTATACTGGGATTTGAAAACATGATGAATTGTGCACTTATTTTTATCAAATAAGAGTTTCAACTTTGTGGGAATTTGATGCAGTTTTGATTCCAGTTATCTCTCATTTAATTATTCATTCGTTAATTGTTATTTTTTTGTTTATCTTCTCCTTCTTCTTCTTTCGGCTGCTCCTGTTAGGGGTCACCACAGCGGATCATCTTCTTCCATATCTTCCTGTCCTCATCATCTTGCTCTGTCACACCATCACCTGCGTGTCCTCTCTCACCACATCCATAAACCTTCTCTTCTCCTCTTCCCTGGCAGCTCTATCCTTAGCGTCCTTCTCCCAATATACCCAGCATCTATCCTCTGCACATGTATCCATTCATCTCATTTAATTACTTTTGTATAACTTGCTAAATCTACCTTTATATTATTTAGTCTGTATTAAAACGGGTTATGTTTGATACACTCTAATTACTCAGGTTGTACTGCGACATTTGTTAGTTTTAAATTTGTTATACCTTCATTACATATATTGTACTGTGTGGCGGATGGCTGGAAGGACTGGGAGAGAGACAATACCTCCCACGGGCCACGAGAGGGCAGCCACCCTTGTTCACATAGGGCCCACAGGATCAGATCTTCTTAGAAGTTCATCCCTGTTGGGGCCTGTGGCCACTGCCAGGGGGCGTCCGGAGGATTATAAAGCCTTGGATTGCAGCATGGGCGGCACGGTGGCGCAGTGGGTAGCGCTGCTGCCTCGTAGTTATGAGACCCGGGTTCGCTTCCCGGTCCTCCCTGCGTGGAGTATGCATGTTCTCCCCGTGTCTGCGTGTGTTTCCTCCCACAGTCCAAAGATATTTAGGTTAGGTGCATTGGCAATTCTTAATTCCCCCTAGTGTGTGCTTGGTGCGTGTGTGTGTGCGCCCTGCGGTGAGCTGGCGCCCTGTCCGGGGTTTGTTTCCTGCCTTGCGCCCTGTGTTGGCTGGAACTGGCTCCAGCAGACCCCCGTGACCCTGTAGTTAGGATATAGCAGGTTGGATAATGGATGGATGGATGGATGGATTGCAGCACCCAGAAGTGCTACCGGAAGAGATTCCAGGCACACCTGGAGTGCTTCCGGGTGCTCATGCGGCACTTCCGCCACACCAGTAAGTGCCGCCGGAATATCATCATGAACCACCTGAAGCACATCTGGGGTATTATAAAAGGGGCCGCCTCACTCCATTAGAGGAGCCGGAGTTGGGAGGTAGAGGATGGAGCTTACGAATGAAGGACATCTGGTGTCTGTCTCTCTGTGTTAGGGGACTAAAATACCACAACTGTTATGTGTGCTAGTTCTAAATGTATAACTTGTTATATGTATCTAAGATGATTTATTGAGTCGCGCTGTACACAAGTCCACTACAAAATTGCTACTGAAACACAGTACTGGTTTCTGAAAGTGTGCTCCTCACACCCAAACCAATAACCTGAGGAAAGAAGTCCTAGATCTGAGGAATATATTTTATAGATGTGTCATTAGTCTATGCTTTAAAGTAAGTTAGTCTAATTTTCCCTTTAAGAATTCAAGGCTATGAACAACAATAATCAGATAAAACTTTCTAAATGTAAGCTTTTATTTGTTTTTGATTAACACGTGTGCCAACTGGAAGTAGAAGGAAGTGTAATGCTTATACATCACTTAAGTAAGTAGCTCATTCTCCCCCCCTCTACATTCAGCCCAGTGAAGAAAACCACACTATATCTTCCTACCATCTCCGCTGGCCATAATGACTCCCTCTTGCCCCCTAACAGTAACCACTATGTCAATTTCATACCCTTCCAGTCCTTTAATTCAGCCCCTTCCATGCTTTCAGAGGCAACCATTTAGGCCTAAGAGAGTTAATTTATTTCATAAATTCAAAACCATCATGATTCCCCACCTCCCTTCAGAACTTCAGCCCACACCCTTCTGTCTTAGCAGGTATCAAGAGCTGAGGAACGCTATATCACAGAGCAGACTTGAGAAGACTTTGTTATTTCTTAGTGACAGATAATCTTGCAGGTAGCTTTAATCTCCAGCCATGAACCCAAACATTATACCCTTGGATGACTCAAAGAAGCCAAAAAATCAGCGGCAGATGCAGAAGCTGAAGACTAAGTGGAACATTCGAGATTGTGTAAGTGTATGTCCATGTCAGAAGGTTACTGGAGACGAACAGTTGATCTGATAAAGCATCAAAGTAACTGTCATGTCCTCTTTGAGGAAGAAGCAAACAGAGGAAAGAGAGTAAAAAAAATGGAGAAGATACGAGTGCAGAACCTGAAACATGACAGCATGCTTTAACTAGAGTAGATGAAGTCACCTTTCCATGCATATTCCAAGCTATCAATTCATGAGCTGGACATCATATCCATTTTAAGTGCTCTGTTTACAAATATTACTGTGCCATAGTGCAAAAATCTGTCCTACTGGGCATCACTCTAGTAAAATAACTATACATAAAGTGCATAATATTGCTCTTTTGCTTTACTTTGATTATTTTGTTGGTTGAGCAAAGTATCTTGGGTGGGCGATTACTGTAAAAGATGTTATATAAGAAAAGTGCTTATCTAATAATCAAACTAGAAGGTACACTGGTTGACAGTCGAAAAGCCATTTTTACTCTTCTCTGATATTCCACAGTGGCTCCCACAAGTGATGGCATGCTTTAAAAATATACTAAAATGTATTGTGAGGGACGGCCGGCAGTTCAGTCCGGCCGGGACATCCCTGAAAGAAAAGAATGGAAGAAGGCAGCCTTTTCAGGAAACTGCCTCCCCCGGGACGCTAGGTGGCAGCTCCCCTGGACGGCAATGGTTCCCCGGATTCCCTCAGGGCATCCTGGGACATGGAGTTCATTTCCTCAGCCCTGTTGGGTGCCGTGGGTGCCGCCAGGGGTAGCTCGCAAAGAACCTGGGGACTCCTACTGTTACGACAACCAGGAAGTACTTCGGAGTCACGAGGATGGAAGCCCGTAGAACTTCCGGGCTACTCGAGGAAGGATGATGTGGCGTTTGACCCGGAAGAAGAGAAGGAATATTTCCAGGTCATGGACTATTTAAATGACTGGTGAAAACCCAGCAAAGAGAGCCGGAGTTGGGAGGTTGGGTGACGAAGCTGCTGGGAGTGGAGGATTATTGGGATTATTGATTATTGTATACCGTATTTACGTGTGTACCACGCGCACATTTTTTCCCAAAAATTAGCATTAGAAAATCAGGTCATACATGAGGAAATGTAATTCTGTAATGTTTACTTCTTCTGCTTGGGCTTGCTCGCGCTCGCTCTCTCTCTCACTCGCTTGCTTGTTTGCTTGCTTGCTCGCGCTCTCTCTCTCTCTAAACGCTTCCTATACAATCACAACGCGTGTCGTACACGGGGCAAAATGATTTTTGCGATTTTCTTTGTAAAAATTAGGGTGCGCATCTTACACGAGGGTGCGTGGTACACGAGTAAATGCGGTAATTATTGGAGAAGTGTGGAGTGTGGTGCTTTGTGCACTGTATCTGAAGAAAGATACTAAAATTGTTCTTGGTGCTTTTTACAAGTGTGTCTTGGACGTCTGTCTGGTGGGTTTCACGGGGCAACAGTGACTCCTAGCGTCCACAGTATGTAAATGTAAAATATACCTGGGCTTTTAAACAGGTTAATATTAACATCCCCACTCAAAAATCTTCCTCTTACATTGCACCATTGTGCCACCGAACCAAATGACAATTATAGAAAAAAGTGAAACAATGGTACTTGATTGACAATAACTCAACAGAGACAGGCACACTTAAGAGACATTCAAGTGATGTAGCATAAAACAAAGAAACTCTCAAAATGGCAGGGACTAAGACTAAGAAGAATAATTTCAAAATCACACTTCCAGTCTCTCATCCAGCAATCTGATTATAAGGGGTCTGATCTGTTAATTTATTTTCTAATCCAATTTTAAGGTTGCATAGGCCTGGGGCCTATCACAGCAGCATCAGGCACAAGGCAGAAGCCTACTTTTGAGAGCATAATGGTGCATCACAGTGTACACTCATACACTCACACAGGGCCTATCTACAGTTGACAATTAGCCTAACATGCAAGTCCTTGGAAAGAAGGAGTATATAGAAGTACTAGAGAATGCAAACTGCACACTCAGAGACCTGGATGGAACATAAATCCAAAACTTTGGGGCTGTGAGGTATCTTTAAACACAGTAAAATGAGACATTCAGAGCTACCCAAGAAAAGAGCCCACCATGCAGACATGTGTATGTTGAAAACATGTAGATAGTAAGCTAAATGGGCAGCCAAGCAGTTAGGACAGAAAGGACAGGACAATAATGTAAAAAGAAATAAATACAAGGCTAGTCAGGCAGGTGTGAAAGGCACCTAAGTACCTCCTGATTTTAGTTTCAAGAAACAGAGAGTGTCACAGGGAGCCCAGTTTTCATCTCTGACAAATTGAGGACGATGCAGTGGCGCCTTTCTAAAAATATCAAATAAAGTCCCCAGTGGGAAGTCAGCTGCAGCAATCCTGTACCTTTCAGAACTGTAGAAAGCAGTACAATGAACTTGTTATATATATAACATGAGACTGGCCGGCCGAGCAGGATGTTTAGGGTTATGCCAAAGTCAGCTGCCTGTGGAGAGCAGTGAGTAGTGAGACAGAGAACGTGCTATTCAGATCCATGGATTCAGAAAACTGCAACTAAACGCTCTGTATTTCATTCTGGTGAGCCCCACTGTATGCTGAGATGCAGCCAACACAGCTCATAAACACAGCGTAGGTGGCCTCTTGCAGAGTCTTTACCATATTTGTAACAAATCACACATTCCTATGATTTTGCCTAGAAATGTGCTAGACAACTGTAGCACACGACAAGGCACCAGACAAGTCAGCAGATGACATTGGTGCTTATTATCAAGTCATGCCTGGGTCTGCAATGGCCAATTTGAATTCTTCTTCAAGAAACCAGGCATCTGAGTGGAATACTTCATGTTTTATTTGTTTGCAAACTGGTCACTATATATAAAATCAGCCTGGAAGGAGTTCTTCAGGGGAGGCACAACAGATAAATTTGCCACATCACAGCTCATAGACATTAATTAAGATGCCTTCTATATGGAGTCTGAATGCCCTTCCAGTCATTGTGTGGTTTTTTCCATTGTTTCATAGTTTATTGCAACTGTTTATAGACACATTATCTGCTTGAATAATAAACATATTTACACAACAATAGATATAATAAAGGATTCTTGTAATTCCATTAAGATCTTTTTAACTACTAACTAGGGGGCTTTGCCCCCTGCTCGCTTTGCTCACCAAACCCTGTGCCTGTGCTACACATTAGCCTCTTTGCGGTTCTGCCGCTTGCGTATGGGGATGTGGATGTACAATTTACTAACTTTTTTACATTACAGCGAGTAATTAACCATATTAAAAAATAGTAAAACGTAATAATTTGAAAGTAAATTATGTTTCATGTTGCGTTAAGAGTTATTTGTTGCACAATACAATTTCGTTCTGTTTGGCCTTGAAATTAACTTTTTAAGCTTACACTTTTATTGTAAAACTTAAGTAAAAACAATTTTTTTTAATTAAATTTTCGTCAATATTGCAATGAATTTTGATTCTGTGTTTGGACTTGCATTGTGACAACGCAACATATAACTGCCCGTGATTGAATCTCGTTTCTTTCTCTCTATTAAATAAAATGACTTTTTTGAATGTTTGCCTCCGAGATTTGTAAATTGTCTTTACAAAAGCTATTCTAACAGGAAGCTGTTAACATTTTAATACGAATGGCATGTCAAGATCTCCTTTGGTGTCTATTGTTATCCATGGGAGATGTACTACATTACCTTTCTTGGAAACATCCTTCTTTCTACAGTAATTCATGCGGAGGAAGACAATATGGTGTTAACGGTTGGAGATATTCTTTGTGATATTGTAAGCTGATGTTTTCATCTTCCACACGATCACCACCAACTGTTTCAGCACGGTCTATTGATACGCATTTAACCAATTTGCCATGTAACTGATCAACAATTTTCGTGTTAATTCGTTTGACTTCATCGTTTCTCGGTGCTACGATTGCCCGTGTACTCATTTTGACTGTTGATAACCCTTCGTGATGAAATTCTTCAATAAGATTTAGACATAATATGTCTTCTTTCATTGGGAACTTAAAGTGAGGAAAACATTAAAATTTAAAACAGCTGAAAGAGCAAGAACTGTGTCTGTCAAAAGCATTCACAAGAATGAGATTTGAGAGTACCATGTGCGTAGTTGAATATGGTTGAGAGGAGGGCAGGACTTGAAAACATCTCATAGCCAAAGTCTCGACTCGCGGGACTTGAAAAAATCTTACAAAAAGTCTCGTCTTGTTGCAGGATTTTTTCATATAATAGAGAGATTATTTTATCAATTTTTATGCCATCCAAATTTCTACATCAATTCATTTTCAAAATTCTGTATCATGGAGACTATGTTTGCAGGATCAGATATACAGTAAGGTTGTGGTGAAGCAATGATAGCAAAGCAGCCCATCACTGGGGCCACTCTTGCACCAATCCACGCTTAGTTTTGTTTAATGTTATTTCTTTGCCTAAGGGGAAAAATGCATAAAAGGGGATAAGATAAAAATGTCACACATACTCAAACAAGCACATACTGTAATTTAACTTTAACAAATCATCTATAGGTCCAAAAGATCTGACACACTCCATTGCTACTTGCCGAGACACCTTTCCAAGTAGTTCATGTTTTTTTCCTTTATTTTGCTGCTGTGTCTGAACTTAATTGTTCCTAAATTCAGGTGTTGTAAAAGAAACAGATTTTTCCAGGCAGTTATTAAAAATTACTTACTATAGGTGCTATTTTAAAACTGTACCTAAAAAAATTAGGTTACTCCACAAAGGACTAACATGATTTAGGATAGTTCAAGTCTGATGTCTTTCAGAGCCAGTGGTTTAACTTTTATAAAATAATGATAAACCCAAAAAATCAGTGTGTTCTAGTAGCTGATACATGAGGGCAGTAAAACAAGGTTATAAGAGACTAGATAATTAGGAATATCATTTAAAAGACATGTTATTAACAGAAGGATTGTGTGTTGTGTGACTGTAGCAATAAGAACCATCTTTGTTATATGGCATGTTTCTAAACTGAACATCACCTCAAAAAGCATTGCAGACACAGGGTAAACTTTTTGTATTTGTAAAATGCAGAACTAACAGATGAAGGGACTTGCTCACTGTCAGTAGCTGGGATTGAACTGGGAGTCTTACGCTTTACAGTTAAACTCCTTAGTCAATGGGGACCCCCTTGTCTCCTCAGCCAGCACTGAGAAGAATCTATTAATCTGAAGACTCCACCAAATGCTCTCTAATGAACATGAGGACAAACAATGCTGGATGCATTTTCCCATTTAGATAAGGTGTGAAAAGAAGCCCTTTAAGGTTCAGATTATGCGCTCTGGTTACTGGCCATTTATGACCAGATTACTACCCTGTCCAATAAATTTCCTAGGCCTGGACAGACGAATAAGCAGATTTAGAAAGTGAATGGATAAAAAATGCTGCAGCCATCAAAAGTTGGTAGTTACCTTTTGGTTTCAGAATTTTGAAAAACTGTCAGATTATAAGGTCCTATGTAGGAGAAAGTGGGCTACCAAATAAAATGATTGAGTCTGCACCTATTTAATTTGAATTTTGCCACAGCTGGTTTTGTTGGTGTTACCAAGGTGTCCAAAATGAGGTGTTTCATCCTGCAGGGCACCCTGGATATTAGTCGAGAAGGAGTTGCTACTGGGAACTGAGAAGGACGGCTGCGAAGGCTCTGAGGGCAGATAAGGGGGCGTTTGTTAGAGGAATCTGTGAGCAAGTGACACACCCTCTATGGTCTAGTGACCCATGTCCTGCTTACAGAGGAATCGAAGCATTACACACATCCGAATCTATTCCTTGGGGAGTCGTGGTCAGGGCGGGTGATGGAATGGTCCTTATGGATGACACTGCAATTGTGACCCCGCTGGGCTGGCTACTTTGAGCAGCTGTTTAAAGCTGATTCTCTGGCTTGTACGTTGGACATCTCTGGATCCACGGTTCTTGAGGCTAATCCTCCAATTAGCTGTGAACCACTCAGTCTTACTGAGATTGCACAGGTGGTGAACCAGCTAAAGGTAGGGGAGGCTGCAGGGATCTGTAGTGTCCAGGGTGAAATTCTCCAGGCTGGTGGTAAGGCTGTCCTCCTTGCAATGCAAACAATCTTTGTTTCCATTTGAGAGACAGGCGTCATCCCAACTGACTGGAAAATGGGACTTGTCATCCCTATCTAGAAAGGGGAGGGTGTTTGCTTGGATTGCGGCAACTACAGGGGGATAACATTGCTCTCAGTGCTGGGTAAGGTCCTTCCTAGGATTATCCTCAATATGATCCATGATGACTTGCTCACCTACCAGAGACTGGAGTAGTCTGGCTTTATGCCTTAGAAATCCACCATCAACCACATCCTGGCAATGGGGGATCTTTGAAGCCTTTGTCAATTTTCGTAAAGCTTTCAAATCAGTTGATTGAGCTGCCGGTTGGGACATCCTGAGACTTTGTGGAATTCTCCCGGAGATGCTGGATATCATGGCTGACCTGTACACTGGTACTGCGAGTGCTGTGCAGAGTGGAGGCAGAACCTCTTTGTTTTTCCCAGTTGATTCTGGGGTTCATCAGGGGTGTGTTCTGCTCCTACTTTGTTCAATGCTTGCATGGACTGGTTGTTGGGCAGGGTCATGGGGTCCAGCGGCTATGGGGCATCTGTTGGTGAAGAGAGATTCACTGGTCTTGACTTGACTGACAATGGTGTGATCTTCACGGAGTTAATGAAAGCTCTGATGGGGGCTCTCGAGAGACTTAGCGAGGAGTCTAGGTGTCTGAGCTTGCAAGTGTCCTGGATAAAAACCAGCCAGAGGTTTACTTACCTCAGCAGCAACATTCATGTCTCTGGTGACTCTTCCTATGAAGTCAGTAGATGAATTGGGAGAGCATGGGGGGGTCATGAGGTCACCAGAAAGGGATGTGTAGTATTATCAATATATGTGCAAAAGGACGAAGGTCCAAGTCATTAGAGTCCTGGTGCTTCCTGTTTTGCTAGATGGTTTCAAGACATGGATGCTATTCAGTGATCTAGGATGAAGACTGGACTCCTATGTCTCTACAGAGAATCCTTGGGTACCACTGGTTTGACTTTGAGTTGAATGAGCAGTTGCTCACGGAGTCCCGAAAGAGGCACATTACCGGCAAAGTGAGGCAGTGTAACATCTATTTGGGAAACAGCTACTTTGGAACATCCACTCTTGTCAATTTAGTAAATGGTGATGGTGAAAGGTCTAAGTTCAGAAAAATTTCATCGCAGTTACGTTAATTAAAAAAAGTTTAGGTGTAATTGTGCATCTGGCCTACCGTCACAACAGTTGAATTGGAAGGCTACACAAGTAAAAAAATAAGGAACCGGGAGATCGATAAAAAAAAACAAAAACAACCAAAAATTGTTGTCAAGAATATCAGAGATAAAAAACTAATTACAAGAACACACAATAGAGATTGTCATCTTATAATAACCTAGATATCAAAATCACAGCACAAGTTCTGGGGGACGCCGCTAACAAAACGCTATTGCGTCCTAGCAGCCTACACAAAAAAATGGTGGCGTCCATCGTGGCTTTGTGATCTCTTTAAAACATGATGATATAATAAAATAAGAAAAACAAAATACAATTAAATAACAATGAAACTCAGTACTTCATTCTTCTAAGCCTTTAAAAAAATACAAAAGGAGAGGAAAACATTCTAGAGCTCAAAAAACATATTAAACAAGGCACAACAACAACTTCATAACATCTGGGACTAGGCTGTTTTTTGGCAAATATTCTGAAATTTCAGAAGGAGAGGTATGCATCAAACTTAAGACATTCAGGTACTGGGGCTTTAAGTGTTAAGTGGAATGTTTTTAACTTGGGTACAGGAGAGAAGAAAGTTGTTTCTGAAGCCTTCACCGATTGGCACCGGACCATCAAAACCAGCAAGAAACATATTTGACTTCCTATAAAACCCATGGGAGCAGTCGTGCTTGATGATGATGTTGCACTCTGTTTCAAAAGTGACATTTTTTTCTAGAAAAAATCTTCTTTAGTGCACATGTAGGGTAGTTTAACTTTAATACTATTTCAGCTTATACTTTGCTTTTCTTGTTGCAAGTCCCTGTCATCAGCAGGTTCATTATAGCAGATGCTGGAGATGTGCCTGTAGTTGCCAGACATGTATGGTCGCTCAGCACTGTCTTCTAAATTAGGGACAAGCAAAACAAAGTCACCTTGATCCATTTTTTTTAAAACATAATGCTTAGGAACTTTAGCGAATCTTTATAGTGTTTAATAAAAGTAAAGAATTTCAGGAAGTTTGCTTAGGACCATCTTATGACTTTGAGTTTTCCTTTTGCCCCGTCTGCTTTTGGGGAATGATATTTGCTGTTTTGCTTCTGTCCAATGCATGTTTTCTGGCAATTAATTTGCATGGCGTCCTTAAATAGTCTCTGCTACGCAGCAATAACATTGCTAACTTTATATAGACAGTTTTAAATGTTCACAACAAAGTCAAGTCAGGTCAGAAAAAGCTTTGTAAAATTTGAGTTATTTGCATGGAATGTTATTTGATTTTAATAAAATCAATAAAATAAAAAAAGAAAAAGAAAGCTGTGTTACAGATATGTCTGTGAAGATTCTCAGCCATCCAGGTGAAATTATCTGGTAGTTGGATTTTGGACAAATCCTATGGCTGCATCCAGCACCGGCTTGGGAGTTTCACTTAGTTCTTCATGGAGGCAGTCAAACCCAAGCCAGTGCTGGATGCAGCCATAGGATTTGTCCAAAATCTACCTAACAAGAAGGAAGCCCAGTTGCCATGACTCAACTACCAGACTGGTTTGTGAGAATGGTCAAAGATGATAGGAAGCCAAGGAGTATTC
>JANRMT010062827.1:6503840-6537053 GCA_026402145.1 Polypterus bichir lapradei
GTATGATCAACAATGTTAGTCATGTTTTGCTGCTCATGTTTTGGTTCATTTTGTATCTAATTATGGAAAAACAAACAATCAAAGTGTCCGAGTCTTCGAGAGCAAGTCAATTAAAATTATTTCAAAAGAAGTTAATTAGCAGCAAAAACAAGTCACTAATTAAGAAAAGGATTAGAATGAAAACCTGCAGCCACTGGAACCCTCCAGGACCGGACTTGGAGGACCCCTGATCTATAGTAAACAACAGGACCTATGCATATACAGTGCAATCATTTCTATATGTACACAGTGTGACTTAATTACACTAGAAGGTAATGATGGGTATTGAAACGAGTGGTCTTACCGTTCAAACATAATGGACCATCAACAGGTGTATCTCCTATCATGTATTTTACAGGGAGAGAGATTAAGTCAGGGAACAAAGACTCCAAATATTGACCTGAGAGGAGAACTTTCCACAGAAAGTGCACATGCAAAAGTTCGCTCATGTGCAAAAGTTTGCTGACGACACTGCTATCGTGGGCTGCATCAGGAGTGGACAGGAGGAGGAGTATAGGAACCTAATCAAGGACTTTGTTAAATGGTGCCACTCAAACCACCTACAACTGAACACCAGCAAAACAAAGGAGCTGGTGGTGGATTTTAGGAGACCCAGGCCCCTCATGGACCCTGTGATCATCAGAGGTGACTGTGCAGAGGGTTTTTACACAGACAAAGCAAGTAACAGTCTTGGTTTTAAGTAAGTAGCATGATTTGTAAGTTCAGAGGCACAAGACAGCATAAGAGGATGCAGTGGTCTGGTATCAGCAATAGATCCGATGGTTAATGCTGACATGAAAACTATTTGCAATGAGCAACTGGAAGTGAACGACAGGTAGGTTTTAAATACTTGCCCTGTGCTAGAATCAGGATGAGGAAGACAAATGCTCTGTGGCAGAGAGAAAGGGTGGCCAGAACATAAAAGTAAAAGTGAAATGACTGAGATCTCAAAAATCTGCAACAGTAAAGCAGACGGGATGTCCAACAACTGTTAATGGTAAGTAATGGTTTCTAGTTATTCTTATTTCTGGGACATTTTATTTACTCCTCTTTCCCTTCCTTTAATTGAAAACTCATCTGTCTGTCACACTAATGAAGCTGAGTTAAAGGGATGAGGAATCCTTGAAGTCAAATCTTATAACCAGGCACAGTAATGCATGCACACTGGTAGCTGCACCTGATTTTTAAAGCAGACGTTGGGAGAAGTTAAGTATGGGCAGAAGCTACATGACAGGTAAGAGCAGAATGAGTTTGAATGTTTTGGCTTTTGAAACTCTATTTTGGAATTAATACATCGATGCAGTGTTAATTTAGCAGATTGCTGTTGAGAAGGTGTCAATGTGGTGCCAAGGAACTCAGGTTGACCACTCTACATGGGAAGCCTTCAAGTGGACATGCGTGTTCACCACTTGTTCATGTCAGTTTCCTTCCTCAGTCTAAACACATGTGTCCAGGCTGATGGATGGGTCACTATAATTTGGTCCAATCTCATAGATTGTACAGTGATGTATGGGCATCCCCTCCAGAAGTGGTTCAAAGAGATAGTTCAGAAGATGGATGAACATACAATAGCTATATTGTACTATGGGACTTAAGCCCCATTACCATGAACACTCATTCATACACATACTGTATTTGTGATGCACACAGCAATTAATCAGAGCTACAGCCACCCAGAAAGGCTTCCTGTGCTGCTGATGTTGAGCTAAATGAGCATTTCAGAGCCAAGTCATGCTGCTGCAAGGAGGGAGAATGACACGTTCAAACAGAACTAAAATTAAATGAATGGTGATCAGTGTGCTGCCAACTCTCTAGGATAGGTGCTAGTAACACAGGGAGAGTTCAAGTAGAACAAGCCTTATGCTCTTTTTCACAAATTTCACTTATTGATCGAGGTTGTTATGAGAAAGCTGGTGCTGCTGGCACTTTTATTGTCATGAACTAATCTGGATAATACATTTGTGTGAGGACAACTGGACAGGTCGGATCAAGTCTGCAGCCTGCATCCGTAGACAAAGCAGTCGAGCTCATGTTCATATTTTTCAGACAGAAACTTAGTTCTCATGAAACTGCAAAGAGGACAAACCTGGCACTGCTAGAGGCTTCCCTGGAGAAGCAGGTGTAAAGCAGCAGGTGACTCGGCAGAAATAGACTTAAAAATCTTAAGCCCATGAAGTACAAATGCTATAGACGTGAAGAGGTGCTAAGTCGTAAGTGTGTTATTAATTAATTGTTTTAGTCAATCAGTTTTATAAATGCACAAAATAATGACATTTCCACTGACACAATGAATATTAAATAAACAAGAAAGTACATTATAAGTGTGACAGATTTAAAAGAAGGCAAGGAAATAGATGTCAGCAGTGTGGAAAGAACAGGATGTCTGAGTAAAGCTTCATGCTGTTTTTGTCACTCCATATTTATTCATGTGTTTTGAAGTGGGCTGCACACCTGCTTTCAATTAGTAATCAATCATTTTGTAGAAGAAGTCAAAGATGGGCAGTACAGACTTTGAGCTGGAGAGAATGTCAAGCTTAACGACTGGTTTGCTGCGTCGTCACCTTGAGGATGTCAGATTACATAACCAGTTTCAAAGGGGCCGACTGACTACATGACCGCCTCATGACTCCTCAGCAGTTTCACATTTCTAAAGTATTGGAAGACTGACACATTCTGACAGCCAACTGACGCAGCGCCTGACATCACTTGAGGCTGTCCAAACGTTTTCCTGGTATGGACAGTTGAGCTGCACTCCCTGTCTGTTTTTTTTTTTCCTTTTCCCTTCTGTCATGGTACATACAACAAACATGAGATGTTGAACAGACAAGCCTCTGTTCTGTTTTCAGGGTCCAAAACACCCATTTCCTTTTTTCCTTGCATTATACTTCCGGTAATATGCTTACACATGCAGCAGCCCACCCTTTACAACTTAAGACGATTATTCAAGTTAGAATTATTAACTTGATAGGTATTTATAGTCAACTCGGATTCTTTTTATAAAAGCCTATTTTTATGAAGCCTATAATTAGACAAAAGTAAAATACCACAGAGAGGATTACATACAGCTTATAGTTTAAGATCACAATGCCATGACTCAAACTGTGTTGTAATCACTCAGCTGGACAATTGTAATGCTATATTATGGGATAACACAAGAGATTCCAACATGTTAATAAAGAAACTCGCTCTTCTGATTAATCGAGGCCAGTGCTTCCCAAACTCGGTCCTGGGGACCCCCTGTGGCTGCAGGTTTTTGTTCCAACCCGCTTCTGTTTTTAATTGGACTCCTGGGCTAATTAAGTGAACTTTTATTTCCCAAGTTCTCTGCTTTGGGAACAATATAGAAGTATATATGTACCAAGCATTTATATGAGAATAATGTATTTTTTTCTTTTTAACAATATTTTCATCTTGATTTTCATTCTGCATTTCTAGGTGCTCTAATTGTTTAATTAATCCATTATTTACTAATTAGTGGGTCTGACGCTAAAGTAGTTGCAGCCTATGATTATTCAGTGTTGTTTGCCAGCATGTCTGCTCTGCTCAGTAAAATACAATGAAGGGGGAAAACTACACAGAGAAAGGGGAAAATATAATGAAATCAGGAAAAGACAGTTAAGCATTTAAATCTATAGAAAATGCAGAAATATTTCTTATAAATGTAAAAATCATGCTGCTATGCTTTTCTGAATGTAGAAGGGAAAAAATACCAGCTAATTAAATGAGATCAGTGTCATCAGGTGTTGTCACTGATTATGAACCTGGCTGGAACAAAAACCTGCAGCCACAGGGGGTCCACATGACCGCGTTTGGGAAGCACTGATCTAGGTCACAGGTCGCCAACTCTGGTCCTGGAGGACCACCGTGGCTGTAGTTTTTCATTCTAACCCTTTTTTTTAAATGAGTGCCCTGTTTGTGCTGCTAATTAACGTCTTGTGAATTCATTTTAATTGAATTGCTTTTTTAAGATTTGTTCTCCTGAATTTCTTCATCTTTCCTCTGAATTGCTTCATTTCTTTCCTTATGTGGCACCCAAACAGAAATGAAATGTGAAGTGAGGGAGCCAACAGAAGACCAAACAAGTCAGGGCCTCAAACTCCAACCAATTTCACTCCAACCAGCTGCTTAATGAGGATCCGATTCCTGTTGTTAATTAAACTCGTTCTTTAATTCCGTGTCTTGCTGCTACTCTCGTGGTGTATTAGCCGACATTTTTTGAAATTGTTAATTTTCTCTTTGTTTTGTGGACCTGAGCAGATCAACATTCCTAAGACCTTCATCTTTCTTTTTTTTTTTTTCAGATACAGTGGTACCTTGGTATACGTCTGCTTTGGAATAAGTCCAACTTGGTATATGTCCTGTTTGGACGCAAACAGTTTTGCTTGGTATATGACCAATGTTTGGAATACGACTCGCTGTGCGCTACCCTTGGTTACCTCTCTCAGGACAAAGCCACGACTGTCCACAAGTGTCAGTACACCAGTTGCTAGCATTCAGTGAACAACCCGTGCTATAACTCTATGTGAATTTTCACGTGATTTCGTATTTTTTCGCATAAATTTGAATTGATTGTAGAAAAGTATGAAGGTGGCATGCATATCCGGGACATGGCTGCTGCATACCGTATACTGAGAACGACGGTATCAACGATTGTGAAAAACAAAGACTATGTTAAAAAATAAAGTGAGGTTAAATTTTCATTTATTTTATCTAATTGCTTTTGTATTTATGTATTTTAGTATTAAGCAGTGTTTAAATTATTTTATACAACCTCATCAATGTATAATATGCCAAAAATAGGATTTTTTTCATGGGAACGGATTAATCACTTTCCCTTTATTTCTTATGGGAAAAATTTGTTTGGTATATGCCCTCTTTGGTATAAGTCAAAGGATCTGGAACGGATTAAGGACGTATACCGAGGTACCACTGTATTCTATGATGGACACCAGTTGTTTTGGCTCATTTTGTATCTCACTATTGTTTGGCCGCTAATTAAGGAAAAAGAAACAATTAAGGGGTCTGAGTCTTCAAGAGCATGTTGATTAAAATTATTTCAAAAGAAATTAATTAGCAGCAAAAACAGGTCACTCATTAAGAAAAGGGTTAGAATGAAAACCTGCAGCCACGGTGGTCCTCTAGGACCAGAGTTGGAGACCCCTGATCTAGGCCATTTCCAAAAAAGCATGTAACAGTTTATAAATATCATGCATACCAGATATTCAACCAACAGTGTAGGAAAGATAGGCTAACATCTCCTGCATATAATCTTTCCAAGGAGAATGGCAAAATTAAGGTCCTTCAAATTCTTTTTGCTGAGATGCACAAAGATATGAAGGTCCTCTGACATACTGAAACAATGTAGATTGTTTGGCAAGGTTTTCTTATTTGGCCTTAATATGGGGTATATTCTGGTTCTTGGGAGGTCTCTGATTTGTTCTACAGAATTTTATATAGTTAGGACTTGTAACATTCTCAATTATGGAATCACCAGTAATGAATACTTCATTATTAAGTATCAAGATGCATGCTACTGAGTAGTGAGTACCTGTTGTAAATCTTGGACTCCTGTCTGACTGTTACTCAGTTCCTCTGTGCTCAACATGATGGTGTTTGTTTTGTCCGTGGACAGACTCAAATGAGGACTGAAGAGACATAATTCTAAAACAGAGATGGGCAAATTATCTAACCAAATTAAGTTGATTCAGTTTTCAGTGAGCATAATAGCTTCCAGGATCCTAAAGTGGTTCTCCAATTCACACATCTCGTAAATAAATGCATCTGATAAGTAAACCTATCTTTACTACTGGCAGGAAAAGCAAAACTACACATATTTTTTTCCTTTTCAACATTTAAACTATAATGTGCCCTCAAACAGCACTAAAAAATGGAGGCTACATTCAAAAGTGAATTGATTACATGCAATCTGGCCGTGCTGTAGATACCTTTTGAAATCAGGTCACTGGGTCTGGAATCATTTCACTGTGTTGCACAGGACTGCAGCTGGGTGGATACTGCAGCTGCAAGATGCTTACACTCCCCTGGAATAAAAGCTTTAAAGCCCTTCTCTGCAGGCCTATGTTAGCACTTTGACACTGTTGGCAGGGATATGAAAAGATACCAAGCATCTGAGGCTCTTGGCTTTTCAAAGCTCCATTGAATAGCAGTTTAATGCAGTCCAATAGCAATTGCTTGCAGCTGAAGCACTTATGTACCCCCTCTATCTTGCTCGCTTGCTTGATTCAAGTCCACTGGGTTCTCTGTCTGTCAACTGGGTCTCCCTAATAGTCAGCTGTCTCCTAAGCTCATTCAGCGGCCCAGCTCAGCTCTTGCCTTCTTCTGGCTCCTCACTCTTGTTTGACTGTTTGCTTAGCTGTCAGTTTAACTCTCACTTTTGTCATCTGCTATCTGTTCTCATCTATATTCTGTCTGTATGGTTTTATGGTTTAATAACTATAATTAGAATACATGCTGGCAAGCTTTCCTGAATTCCATTAATTCATTTCAGACGTTGGGACCATATTCCAAGCATTTAAAACCAGTCGATCTGCAGAATCAGCTTCATCTAACTCGGTGTCTTTGTAGCTACTGCAAGTCACTCAGAACTTGAAGCTCAATCAATGGCATTTAGTGCCTGTTTTAAGTAGGAAATTGCATACATACAGTACAGTTGAACAGGAAATTATATGCCTGTAGGCACTACTCATAGGCTTCTGAAGGTTAATAAAGCCAAAGCAGTCCAGATCATGATGATAAAGCTGTTTCACAGCCATGTCTCCAGGCCTGAAGCATTGTGAGCAGTAGATGCAAAGCCCTGCAGCAATGGTATGATTGGACGAACAGAGCTAGCTCACTACAGAGACCTGACTGGTAGAACATGGCATGGTGGGAACCTGGAGATGCACATTACCAGTTCTAATAGTGACTTAGCAATTAATGACAAGAAGTTTAATTCTCATGAAAGGCAAATTTCATACAGCAGACAGTAAATGAATATGAAGAGAAAAGTAACCTAAGCACAAGGCTTAAGGTTGTAAACTAGTCAGGCTGCTGCAATAATAATGAGATGTTGTGATCTGATGAACAGTCCAGGACTTCAGCCAGAAAAAAGGGTTAAAAAACTTGCAGTTATAAAGAGAGAGAGGAGAGCCACCACATGACAAATCAACTCAGGATCCCCAGATTAGGAACCAAGTGCAGTCATGCAACAGGTGACACCTCAGCACCACGCTAGCTCAGTTGGAATGGAACAGTGTGAGGTTTTTTAATGGTGTCTGGAGTGCCAATTCTGCCACCAACCCCCAGGTTTTGTCCCTGCAGGTTGGAGGGCCTACTTGCAGGGCTGGATGAAGATTAACGTCATTCCCAGGATGGAGCAATTGTAGGTTAAGGGCCTCGCTCAGGGGCCCAACAGAGCAGAGTCACTTTGGGTGTTTACGGGATTTGAACTGGCAACCTTCCGATTACCTGTGCAGATCCCTACCTCAGAGCCACCACTTATAAAAAACACATTTTATTTATGTCATTCTTATATAGTATAAATATTTCCCAGTGCTAAAAGGTGGTAAAATAAGATAAAGATACTGAAAATGAATTTCAAAAAGGAGACACTCCTAAACTGGGTAGCACTGCTGCGTCGCAGTTAGGAGACTCGGGTTCGCTTCCCGGGTCCTTCCTGCGTGGAGTTTGCATGTTCTCCCCGTGTCTGCATGGGTTTCCTCCGGGTGCTCCGGTTTCCTCCCACAGTCCAAAGACCTGCAGGTTAGGTGCATTGGCAATCCTAAATTGTCCACAGTGTGTGCTTGGTGTGTGGGTGTGTGTGTGTGTGCCCTGCGGTGGGCTGGCACCCTGCCCGGTGTTTGTTTCCTGCCTTGCACCCTGTGTGTCCAGCAGACCCTCGTGACCCTGTAGTTAGGATATAGTGGGTTGGATAATGGATGGATGGATGGATGGATATTAAAGGGGGTGAATACTTAATGTGATCAATTCTTTTGGGTTTTATATTTGTAATTAATTTAGGATAGTGTGGTCCTGGGGACGCTTTCTCCTTCAGTATGATACTTTAACATATTAAGATAAATTCTCAAGGGGTGTTGGGCTGCTCCAGTGTGTAAGGGGAAAAGGACCAACAGCAGGCTAAAGACAAGACGTGTGTATCAGAGGTCGACAGTAGCCTCACAATAACTCTTCCAGATGCCGATGAATGGTGTCATGAGTGGGACTGCGGTTTAGCTATTTATAGTTATGGCATTGTTGTGGAAAGGAAAGTAAGCTAAGTACTAGCACTTTAAATTAGAAAAATATTGTTTAATGATTTCACTCTATCCAAGAGCTATAAGAGAACAAAAAACCTTTTGAACCCTTGAACTAAGAAGTAAACTCAGAAACAATACCGTTCCCCAAAGTATAAATGGTTGTCTATCATCTGGAGGAAGGGTAGAAGATAGCATATTTTTAATGGTGTCACTTTCTATCATCCTAAAAACTATTGTACTTTCTGTTTTGGAATGCTCCTCTTCTTATGCAGAGTCATCAAAACAAAAGGAGACAGTTTTCTGGGAAAGGCACAATTTTACTACTAGGATTTTTAATACCAAGCAAATCCTGCACCGAGTTATGTACAGTTGTCCAAATGTATTAATACTTTTTTCATTATTTCATTGGCCACACTCCCACCACATAATGCAACTCAAAAATAACCTCATTTTCAAATCATCCCTACATAGACAAAGATTTACAAGCAAATGCGAGGTTTGGAAGTGGCACAGCAAGTTTGATCCCATATGTAAGCACACAGGGAATCTACAATGACAGTTACTTCGGACAGCAGAGGAAAATACACTTTGAGTTCTCATTTTTTCTGTATCTTTCTTTGCCTACCCTTTCTCTACGACTGATACAATTCATTCACTTTAAATATAAAAATAAAGCAAAATAAAACGTTTGCAGGGGTTGTGGAGAATCGGAAGTCATTTCAGTAGTAACAAGTGTACAGTAGTAGCTAACCCTTGTGGTGTACCAGTTCATCATAATCCACTGCAGAACACACACGCAAACACAACCACACAAAGTCATTTCAGAGCTAAGACAAAGTAATTGCTTGTATTTTGAGTGTAAGAGACAACCTGGATTCCTGGTTGAAAGCTACACAAATAAGGGGAGGAGGAAAGGCACCCCAGGCAGGAACTGACGCAAAACTGGAGTGATATGAGTGATGGTACCTTTTGTGTCACCCCTTAAAATAAATCTGATTGATGCAAAGAGGACACCAAATGAAATGCATAGGAAAAACATATATGCTACACACAAGGCAAGAGATATCAAATATGAAGTATTTTTTAATGTATTACTTTCTCGTATACATAGTATAGTGTCGTGAAAGAAGTATCGTGAAAAAATTCGACCTCGAGATTCTGATGAATCTTGACATTTTAGACCTTCCCGAGTCCAAAAATACCATTTCTGAAATTATGTCTGTCTGTGTGTAAACACGATAACTCGAAAACGCTTTGACCTCCTCGGTCTTTGAGATTTTGTACACCTGCTTTACATCAAAAATAAGGAATCCTATCAACTTTGGGTCACCTCCAACAACCAGAAGTGGTACCTTAACTGAAAGCTTTCATGAATATTCAAATAAACTATGGTTATAATTACAGACAGATGATTCAAATTTAGTATAGATATTTATAAAGATAAAAAGCAAACCGATATGAAATTTGAGAAAAATGGCTCAACCAGAAGTAGTATTTTGTTTAAACAATCATCCAAAATGTTTGTATCATGGAAATATAAATGTGTACACGAAATTAAAAACTGCATTCAATATAAAGCATATTCTTTCAATAACTATTATTAATTTTATTTTAATTTATACATCATCAGTTTAACAATAAAATGTAAACCTTCAACATGCCATGTAAATAGAAAGATGTAATGGGAACAATAAGCTGCTACGTCTCAGTCGTGTTCCTAGCAATACATTTCATTTTATATATTTTTTTTTATCTGCGGCGGGCTGGCGCCCTGCCCGGGGTTTGTTTCCTGCCTTGCACCCTGTGTTGGCTGGGATTGGCTCCAGCAGACCCCCGTGACCCTGTAGTTAGGATATAGCGGGTTGGATAATGAATGGATGGATGGATATTTTTTTTATTTCCACCATTATAATCATAATTAAATGTAGCTAAATGCAGTTTTAACTATAGCAATTTATTGCAACAAATATTATATAATGCTACACTTTTTGTTTTTAGGTGACTATAACTCTTTTTACTTTGCATGTAATTGAGGTAATGCATATGTAATCATGAAAAAATTCCACCACCGTTTTCGACCTCCCTACCATTTTAATATAAAGTTTGATCATAAATAGAGATAAATGATTGTGCATCGATATTATCAATTAGTTATGATGAGAAACAAAGAGATATGATATTTGAGAAATATTGCACAACTGGAAGTGATTCTGATAACCTTTTCCTCAGTATACAAGAAAGTCGAGGGGTTCACATTCCCAATTTTTCTATTATCTGTCTTTGACAGGTAATGTCACTAGTTTATCATAATTCTTATGCCATAATCATAGTTGACTTGCTTAACGGTTTATTGTCTTACCTGGGAGCCAAGAAATAAAGATACACAAAGCAAGCCAACAGATGACCAGCCAGCTCAGGAGTATAAGTTCTTAAGGAGCCACCATTTTCCGTTTTCACTCCAACCAATTTCTCATTTAAGTGTTAATGAAACTTGTTGTGTTACATTCTGCCATACCAATCATTTCCAAAACTATTTTTTGAATCACTTTTCAAATGTTTTGTTGACCAGAGCAGACCTTCATTGTTTTTTCTTTTTAGATATTTTATCGAGACAGACAGTGTATGAAAGACACAGGTACAAATGGGATTAAAGTTAGCTTGGTCATCTGTTGACACACTTTGCATCTCACTATTGTGTAGCTGCTGTTACAGAAAATATAAAACAATTAAACTGCAATTCAATTAAAATCAAGGCAACATGTTATGTTCCATTAGCACTAGTAATTGCAGCCCTCCAGGAACAGGATATAACATCCTTGATGCATCAACAGTCACGTGTGTGTTAAAAAAAAAACTGTATTTTTCTCATAAAATAATAATAATAATTATGTCTACATCATGATGAGCAGAATTTGCAATTTGATTGAATAATATGATTATTTATCATTTAGACAGACAAGTCCTGATGACATGAGGACCTCATTCACAGCAGAATTCTGCTTTGTATGTACATAAGGCAATAACATAGTACAGTACATGTAAAGCTCAGTAAGAATCCTCCTGGAACAGACTGCTATGCCTCAGTGAGAACCTGGGCTACTCCACCACTTTAATATGGTTCCAAAAACCATTTATAATAACTCAACATGTATTAAATCCAGTACGTTTTAAAGTAATTGGCATTTAATAATAAAGTATAATGTGGTGGAAATGTAATAGTTGCTGCTTGAGCTGAAAACGCGAAACATAAAAAGGTCTAATCTATTTTTAACATAAAATACCAATTGAGTTATGCTTTTTCCAGAATTAGCTTTTTGATGACTTATCTAAAGAATACGGATAATTGCATCTACCACTTCAGTCTTTGTCTGACAAGCAAACCACAGTGGGCATAAGTGCTCCTTGACAGGAGGACTCATATTGTCTAGGACCAGCATCTCAAACCTCTTCATGATGTTTGAAACGAGTGCCACTGGTCAAAAGTCATTAGGTGAAGAGGAACCTGCCTTCTTTAGAACTTGAGCAATAATAGACGTTTTCCAGAGCAATGGCACTTTCTGGAGACTTAGTGACAGATTGAACAAGTGACTTATTCAATCTGTTCAGTCTGTCACTATGTAACAGAGGATACCACAAATCTGGTCAGAACAGGCCTTAAGAACTCGAGGACTCACTCCATCTGGTCCCACAGCTTTTCCTGTGTGTAACCTCCTCAGTTGTCTCTTCACTTGCTTGTCAGTTATGGATAGCTGTTACTGATGGTCAGCGGTGGGTTTATCATGGCTTATACTGTTTAAGCGATAAGAGTTGTTGATACAGTAGGGACAGTGTGGAGAGACTGGTCATTGAAAGAAAGTGATCATGGAGATAGATTGAAGGAGAAAATCTATTAAGAAATTTTTCACGGCATCAGCTTTGTTCACATTTCCTTCTAGCACCTAAGCCCAGGATGTGTTGAATCCAGTAAGTATGTCCAATTACTAATTACTAATTACTAATTAGATAGATAGATAGATAGATAGATAGATAGATAGATAGATAGATAGATAGATAGATAGATAGATAGATAGATAACAATGCTAAAGAAAGAATCTATCTATCTATTTCCGGCTATCTCTATTCTCTTTCATGTCCTTCATTCCTATCTCATTCAATCTGGTATTAGGTATCCCTTTCCTCTCTCCTGGCAAATCTATCTCTAATACACTCTTTAGAACTATTTTCCGTTTGTCTCCATACATGTCCAGCCCATTGGAGTCTTCACCCCAACATCTTCCAACATATCCCTTTCACCGGTAAACGTCCTCTAATATATATACTGTATATTGTGGCGTGTGGCTGGGGGTGGTACCCAGTCGGGACGCCCAGGAGGACCGGAGCAGGGCTTATGCCTCCTTCAGACCACGTGGGGGCGACTGCCCTGGTTGCTTTGGGGACCACGGGAACTGAGCTTGGAAGCTCAACCCTATAGGGGCCCGTGGTCACCACCAGTTGGCGCCCCAATGCCTGAGGAGCCCTGGCCCTCAGCAACTTCCGCCACACCCGGAAGTGCAAGGGGCAAGACGACCAGAGACACCTGGAGTGCTTCCGGGTGCGTGGCTGGTACTTTCGCCACACGGGGGAGTGCTTGCGGAAGCTAATCAGGAGACACCTGGAGCACGTTCGGGTGTGTATAAAAGGGGCCGCTTCCTCTTGGGTACAGTGTTGGGCATATCTCAGTTTAACAGGGGCAAGCTCAACATGGACTACATGCTATGACTGTTGCTCTGGAGAAACTCCTGTACTGATGGTGAACATTCGCTATTGATTGAAATATATGATTGACATTACAGGCAGAGTTGTACCTAGGCTCCAGACAATTTTCTGTAGTAGTATGAGCAAGTAATCCATAAGGATCAACCGCAGCAATGCTAGGAAGCAGAACCATCCCTGACCTATACAGTACAAACAGGGTTTCAGTCTAGACTATATCTGGCATCTTATTTTTGCTCAAATGCCCTCAATGAAAAGACAACATTTGGTGAAGAGATGACCTAAAACAAAACAAACACTAATAGAATGTAAGTCTCTTTCCAAGCCCCTCTTAGTGAAGCAGAAGGTGTGCATTCTTTCAGATTCTACATATTGGGTTTCAGATAGATCACACAGAGAGCACTGAAAAAGAACTCAGGCCACAAATTAGGCATATATACTCTTATATCTTGGGTCTTAACTAAATTATTGAATATTAAACATAAGGCTCATCACAGCTGTACTTTACCATCATGCAGTCAGTGTTGGTTTAAAACTCGGCATATTAATGATGACAATCTGCTCAATGCATCACCTTCATGCAGTTAATTAATGGTTTCTATATAACATACAACCCAGGAACCTACTACAGCCACCCAAGGGGCAACACACCTTTGTTATTTTGGCGTTGTATTCACTTTTACTCTACATAGGACAACACATTAACAATTCATGCAATTATGAAATGCGCACCATGCAACATAAAATGACTGAAGCCAAGATTATGGACTCCATTGCATGCATGATACCCACACTACTGAAGTGTAAGCCACAAAAAGCAAATTTTCTAAATACTAGTATCATACTACCTTATATTAAATCAATTAGGTGGAACTGCTACTAACTGAGACCTTGCAAACAAGCAACACAAGCATATGGGCTATGATTATTCTCAGCATTATTGAACAGGTCATGTTGTTTCGATATCCAGCTCTAAACTCTTAAAACTGATCATGTTCTCCAAAATTGGTCAAGTTAAAGGCTACAGAATAGTCCATTCCTCTATGTTAAAGAAGAAAAAGTCTGTGGGGCAAATCACTGCACCTCAGGGTAAAACTGTACATGAAAATCATAAAGAATTAACTGAGCACATGACTCATATCATCATCCAATCAGTTCAGACAATGTATGCTCAACCAGTATCAACATATGAAGATCTTGAATCTGTCATATTTAGATATACTGTACTGTCCAGATTATTCAGTGGAATTTAATCGTCGCAGCAGAAATTGATGATAAGAATGACAATAATCAGAGTTCACTGTGTTTTAATTTCTTTCAAATTACTTCATTTTGCTATTTAGAATTACTGTGCTTTAATACGTGTTTGTGCAATTTGAGTGGTGCCAGGAAAGAGTATCTCATAAGAGTGCACAGTCTATTGTACTAAAAGTAAAACCCTAGTGCAGATCTACAGCATACAGAAGATACATATAGTACTATTTGTTCCTTACAGACACACAACATGAACCACGTAGACACTACACACTATGCACGACACACTAACTAGGTTCTTTACAGCATCTTCAAGTAGCAAGTCAAAAACAACGTTAAACTGAACCTGAATGTCCCATAGACCTGCTTACCGCACTGAATGGGTCCATGTACTTTTTGGTATTTGAAATTTCGTTTTAAAAGCAAAAACGAAAAAACAAAAATGAAAGGAATTTTCAGATTTAGATTTTTGATTAAAGAATAAAATGAGGGAAAAGAAGGTATTTTTTTAATTCTATGGTAACAAATAGCAGTCAGAAACTTAAAATCACACATTCTTTTCTGGATTTATTTGTGATTCAAATAATGAAAGTGTAATAGCTCAAAAACAAGAAAAGAAACGCATTTTTGTTGTCTGAAACTGGAAGTACTTCTTCTTCTGCTCGGTTTTTGACGACACGTGCGAACAGTCCTCCTCACAACACATCGATCGACAGCCTTGAAGTTACACTAGCATCAGCAGAGGATGGACCATTACGTTGTTTTTCGGAACAGTAAAAGAGTGACACTCCGGGATGAGGACATGACTGCAGAAAAACTGAGTCGCATCTTTCAGGTAAAAATACAAGCTTTGCAAACTTTGCTTCATTGATGTAGCAGTTCTTTTATGAACATTATTGTTGTTACTTACTGCAAAACAGCTAACATTTGGTGATTTACAGATATAATTTGCGATGACAGGCCTTATTTTGCCATCTCTAAAAATCACTTCTGAGTACTGTTCCAACGTCATGATGACAGTCCAGTCTACACACCAGTGATCAGTGTTTGCTTCAAGTGCCGCATTACCTGACCAGGTTGTTGAGCTACAAAAACGTCCGGTTCAGACAAAATAAATAAAGGGTGTTTTCTCGCTCTCGTTTCTTGCATTTTTCTTTTCTGATTTGAGAGAGAACAAAAGGAAAAAAGTAATCTTTTGCGTTTTTCATTTTTCCCTTTTAAGTTGAAAATCAAATAAGTATCTCTTTTTCTTTGTTAAATGATATTTTCTGAAATGAAATTTCAAAAACCAAAAAGTACACAGACCTGAATGACAGTGCAGCCTCAAGAATGACTGATCCTTTTAGAAATAGAGAGGAAGAATAAATGAGAAATGGTACATATTACAAGACAATTTCTGGGATTTTAAAGGAAATATGTGTAGGAATGAAAGCTAAAAATGGAAAAGCTTAAAGATATTACTGAGCTTCGTTAGCTATATCTAGAATGGAAGAAGCCATGTGCCAGTGGAACAACATTTGTCCAGGATGATTAGTTGCCTGCAGCACAGTGTAAAGAAGGTGCTGCAGAATCAGCGCAGCTTCAGCCATTCCCTTCTCCTTTTAGCCTTTTCTCTTCTTTTCCTCTTCCTTTTTCTCATATAATGTTCGCTATATGTGACCCTCTGGGAATGTGTATGCACACATGTTGTGCGGCATCAATAAATGAAGTGCTGCTGCAGCACTACAATGAATACAGATTGAAAATGGAACTGTGTTCATGTCATCCATTATCCTTCACCACCTTGTTACTTCTCATGTAAGATTTATTAATGATACTAGAGAGACAACCAATTCAAACAGACTTCATCAATATGATACTGACTTTAATTAATAATCTAAATGGGAACTCTAATGCAAACTAAATTATAGCATTGTTATAGCAGCACAAAGGAGTATTGTTGGCAGTAAGAAGGAAAGCAAGCAACACAGGCAAAAAAGCTTATGTGCATCTAGTTATCTGCATTAAGTATGGTTAAATAAAAAATAAAATAAGTAACTGCTAATTCCAAATTGAAAAATAAAAGCAATAATTAAATCATCGGTATTAGGGGTGAAATGAATACCTTTATATTTATAATAGCTAAGTTTTTGAAGTTGATAAGGTGGAAAAGTGAAAAAGTAAAAATATATAAAAACAGTTTTTATAAATAAAACAATTTTATTTAATGTAATTATAAACGCACTAAAATGCAAAAAAATAAACTTTTCTTTAACCACAAATTTCATGGTTATATTTGACAACCGTATATACTCACGGATAAGTTATCCCGCGGATTAGTCGGGAGTTGATTTTACCGTATAATTTCTGGTATTTTATAATGTCGGTCATATAAGTTGAATGCGGAAAACTCATGCTATTGGTACAAGGGATGATATTCTAATGCCCACCTGAGAGAGTAACCACCGAGCACACGGCCTTTTTCTTTTCTATGTGGGTGCGGCAATGTGCTGTATCAGCATGTGCTCCTAACCTCCCTCTCTCTCCCTCTATTGTGCCTACGTGACCACACAGTAATACCCATACTACTCCGAAGCAACATTTGCACCGTTTTGTGTTTTTTGTATCTCACACCCTTATACACCTTTATCAAAAGAGCATCCCTTATCTACGATGGAGCGTTCACTCAGAAGAAAATATGAAGCTGGTTTTAAATTAAAAGTCATTGAAGTGGCAAAAGAATTGGCAACTGCTCTGCTGCAACAAAATTCGATGCATCTGAGAAACTTGTGTGAGATTGAAGGAGGCAAGAAGATGTGTAAAAAAAAAAGTTTAAGTGTCCTATTTTTGAACATGATCAATTTTTTGGGTTTCAAGACCTGACTTATACATTAGTATATATGGTAATTAAGTGATAGAGTTAGATGGAGCTGTGTTTAGCCACACAATAGGTGAAGAAGGAGTACAGAAGTGGGCTCAGCACACTACCCTGTGGAGTGCCTATAGTGAGGGTCAGCACTGAGGATATGATGCTGCTACATTTTACATGCTGAGGCTAATAGTTAGGAAGTCCAAAATCCACTTGCAGAGGGTGGTGCTGAGTCCTAAATTGAGATGTTTGCTGTCCAGCTTTGATGGTACAACAGTGTTAAATGTTCAGCTGTAGTCTACAAAAAGGATTCTAATGTAACAGTTTTTATTATCCTGAAGGGCAAGGATGATATGAGGTGCAACGGATATGGCTTCCTCTGTGGAGCAGTTGTTACGGTATACACATTGGAAGTGATCATAACTATCTGCAGTATTCATTTTACAGTTTCCCAGCACCAGTCTCCCAAAGCACTTAAACATGACTGGAGTGAGTGTCAGCGGTCTGTAGTTATTCAGACAGTCCACTTTTGTTTTCTAAGGCACAGAGTTAACTGTTGTCCTTTTGAATCAGGCAGGAACCACAGAGTCTGTTGGTCACCACAGGTTTACAAAACATACCCTGAACCTCCATCCTGGCTGGATTCCTTGTGGACATTAACTGGGTTAAAATTCGAAAAGCTTGTTTTTGTTTATAGAATCTTTTTAAAGCCTAACAGTATTGCAATAAGCTCAATGCGAACAATACATACAGTAATGGTAATGCTATAATATTAACACATGCATATGAAGGGATTCTTACAGGATCACATAAAGAAGCAGTGGTGTTAAGAGAACTGGTAACCTTGTGTTTTCTAATTCTGTGTTATATTCTCTGGTTAAAATGCATTTTTAAATGAAGCCTTCACTATTTAAACACCACCCCATGGTGCTTTCAAGGTACCAAATTCGCTACTTGTTTCAGTATTTCTGCAACATAAGAACTGGCAGGTCAAATGCAGACTCAGTGTCACAAAGAAAAGATTAGAGGACTGGAGCAGCCAGATTATACTTACAAGTTTAGCCATTAAGGAGTTATGGTCTTTTGTGTTAAATCGAATTTTCTTTAATTTATTGCTTTCTTCCATAATGAACACCATCCAATCAGGCTTTACTGTGTAATGTTTGTCACAGTCTAAGCACGGATGTCATATTCCAGGCCTGGAAGGCTGCAGTGGCTGCAGGTTTTCATTTCAATCATCTTCTTCATTAGTGACAAGTTTTTTCTGCTAATTAACTTCTTTTGCCTTTGTTTTAATTAACTTGACTCAGGCCCCTTAGTTGTCTCGTTTTCCTTAATCAGCAGCCAAACAATAATGAGACACAAAACAAGCCGCCACACGACCAGCTCACCTGTGCCCATCACACAATATCTGACAATAAAGAAAGGTGAAGGTCTCAGTAAGGCTGATCTCTCAGGTGACCAAAACATTTTGACGGTGTTCTTAGAAAAAACAGAAAAATCAACAGTTTTGGAAATGTCTGCTGTGGCAGAATGAGAGCAGCAACAAGCCATGGAATTAATTAACGAGTTTAATTAACAGCAAGAATCGGCTTTTCATTAAGAGACTGGTTGGACTGAAATTAGTTGGAGTTTCAAATCCCAGTTTAGCTGCTCATTTGTCGGTTCGTTTCACGTCTCATTTCTGTTTGGCTGTCATTTAATGAAGAAAAGAATCAATTCAGAGGACTGAATCCTTAAAAATATAGCTAGTAAAATAAAGGGAATAGGAGTTAATTAGCAGTGAAAACTGGTCACTGATTAGGAAAAAGGTTAGAATGAAAACCTGCAGCCACTGCGGCCCACCAGGACTGGAGTTCGACACCCCCGGTCTACAGTATCGATAGGTAGAAAAGCTGCCACAAAAAAGGTTTATACAATGAGCCACTGTTGTGAACTAAACAGTCAACATTGTGATTGTCCATGGTATATTTCATTGAAAACACTGCCCCAAAGCTCCTTAACTATACACTACAACTGTTTTCATATGATGCTATGTATATTTTAAAATATAATGAGGGTTATGCTTTTGAAATTTTCAAAACCAGTGCTCAACATATTTGGTGATAAGATCAGTAAATGATTGGCTCCTAGCAGGTATGGGAGCTGCTTCTTATTTCAAACTCTGGACTCGCTTCCGCAGAATTCTTTCAGTAAATCCATGAAAGCAGTTTTTAAGAGGTCACGGCTACAGTTGTCCGCACACCAATTTCTATGGCACAATCTTTTTAAGAACATGAATGGGCCAATAATTCCTACTGAGTTTATTGAAATATTTAAAAGATGTATTCCCAGCAATTTAGTAAATGACATTAATATAAACTGCTTTTATTACTTTGATCTGTGAACATTGAAGTGATATTCATTCATGGCAGAAATCAATTCCATTTTTACAAAATAAAATACAGTATAGAAGCTATAAAATAGCTTTCCTTTTTGTCGTTTTTTTTAAATCTTCTACATTTTCTTGGGTGGTTTAGATTAGGCATGGGTTGGGGTTACTCCATAAAGTTGAAGTGTTACACCGTAAATCCAATATTGAAAATCCAGTGTTGTAATTTATACTTTTGTGAAACTCTAATAATAATGCGCCCATCTGAGTAAACTCACCAGGTTCACACACTGAGTTGGCAATGGGAACTGAACTGGTGGCCTTGTTGTTGAATGCCCAAAGGTTTAATCACTAAGCCAAATCTTCTGCCAAATTCCTCCTGCATAACTGGATTTGAAAAATTCTTCTTAGATTTGTATTTTCTTGAATATGGTGTATTTTAAAAAATGGCTACAAGAGGCATAAGGTATCAAGTCAAGTTGGGGAGCATGCACTGATACAGCGCGTTGCCGCATCCACTACACGTCGAAACAGCTTGGACTCCCAGTTGGCAACCCCCCAGGCAGACACGCGGTCCATTCCCACCCTCTGGAAATGACCCTCTGCTGCAGCCAGGTGTTATATGGGCAACCCCTTGGCCTGGTCCAGCCACTTGGGTCCCCAACAATGAGGATCTTATGAGCCGGATCACCCTCGGGGAAATGCGCCACATGGCCATAGTGCCATAACTGACGCTCCCTCACAATGCAGGTCATGTGCCTCATTCGGGACTCCATGAGCAATCGCTCATTCGACACAAAGTCAAACCAATGGTACCCAAGGATTTTCCAGAGGGACACAGTACCAAAGGGGTCCAGTCTTCATCTCAGGTCACTGGATAGTGTCCATGTCTCGCAACCATATAGCAAGACAGGAAACACCAGGACTCTAAAGACTTGGACCTTCGTCCTTTTGCAGAGATATTGGGAGCGCCACACATCCCTTTCCAGCGACCTCATGACCCCCCATGCTCTCCCAATCCATCTACTGACTTCATAGAAATAGTCACCAGTCACATGAATGTCACTGCCAAGGTAAGTAAACCTCTCGATGAGGTCGACACTCTCTCTGCACACAGACACACTGCTGATGGCCGTGCCCAAGAGGTCATTAAAGGCCTGGATCTTTTGGTTTTATCAGGACACTCACAAGCCCAGACACTCAAGACTCCTCACTCAGTCTCTCGAGCGCCACGATCAGAGCCTCCATTGACTCCGCGAAGATCACAGCATCATCAGCAAAGTCAAGATCCTTGAATTTTTCTTCACCAACAGATGCCCCACAGCCACTGGACCCCACGACCTTGCCCAACACCCAGTCCATACAAGCATTGAACAGAATAGGAGCAGAACACACCACTGACGAACCCCAGAATCAACTGGGAAAAACACAGAAGGTCTGCCTCCACTCTACACAGCACTCACAGTACCAGTGGACAGGCCGGCCATGACATCCAGCAACCTCGAGGGGATCCCGCAAACCCTTTAGGATGTCCCACAGGGCAGCTCAATCAACTGAGTCGAACGCTTTGGGAAAATCGACAAAGTCTGCAAAGAAACTCTGCCGATATTCCCGTTTGCGCTCCATGAGAACCCTCAGTGCCAGGATGCGGTCGATGGTAGACGTCTTAAGCGTAAAACCAGACTGTTCCAGTCGCTGGTAGGAGAGCAAGTGATCACGGATCCTATTGAGGACGACCCTAGCAAGGACCTTACCCGGCACTGAGAGCAGTGTTATCCCCCTGAAGTTGCTGCAATCCAGGTGATCACCTTTCCCTTCCCAGATAGGGACGACAAGTCCCGTTTTCCAGTCAGTTGGGATGATGCCAGTCTCCCAAATGGAAGCAAAGATTATTCTTAGAATAATAGTCAAAGTTAAAGAACTGCATTTACACTTCCATAAACGCCTTTACACACAAGAATATTCTTATCAGTAATTAAATCATTAATACTCATAATCAATAATAGTAGGTTCAGTCCAGTTAACATGCAATAAATCTGTTGATGACAAAAAATAAAAAAATATCTCTTTTCTGGTATTTAACTGGTCTATCATAAGGCAGGCATCTTATTTCTATAGTAATATCCACAAAAACAATATTCACATACTAAATTTCTAAGGTGCAAATCTGCAGAGTTTAATTAATAAAATATTCCTGTGTACCTCAAAGAGGAGTATACTTAATTCTTACATGCATTGTTTTGTAAGTGAGGAAACATTATATAGACCCCATAAATGTGTAACTGGTATCAGCCATGTATCCCCAAAACCAAACTCCTCACTGCCTTAATACCATTAAGAAAACATGCAGCAAGGAGGACATGGAGTGGATGACTACAAATGTTATGAAGATCCATCAAAGAGTTGTCTGCTGAAGCCAGAGGGCTTTACTGTAACATGTGCTTTGCTGTGAAACTAAATACAGAGAAGAAGTAAAAAAGAAACTTGTGAAATATTTCATAAATCGCAAACACCACGCTGCAAGGCAGTGTGGCAGTTAATGAAAAAGATTAGGGAAACTGGATTAAACGCACACACAAGAAGGTCTGGCAAGTTAACAGCTTTCAAAAAGTACGAAGAACTCAACATTTCTGCTCCCAGCATGAAGTCTGCAGACAACTGTTTGCAAATTTCCTCAACAAGTATTTGTCTCATATGGTTTATCAGGGAAACTGTTTAAAGAAGATAACTCAAGTAAGAATCATGAGAACATGAAGTGAAATAAGAGACCTTGTGAACCTTGAATGAATGCTTGTCTTCCATCATTATGTAGTATAAATGGACTCTGTCCTATATCTGGCTACAAATGGATGGATGGGTATTTTCTATCATCCTGTATTTACCAAGGATCAGAAATCACATTTTTTCTCGACTACCTGTTCCAGCTCAGGATGGAAAGATTCTATATTGTGAATAGGTGCAACAAGTGCTGCTTTTAACAAATGTCTGCTGCTCTTCCACAACAATTAAAATATTTGCACCCTAGGAAATTCAAACTAGTCAGGCAGGCAGCACGTCTGCCTGCTTCTCAGGAAACTCATAGGCTGTACTCCTGACAGTATATACTGACAGCAGTTTCTTTATTATATCATTTATACACATGTATATCTCCACCCTAATAAAACGATAAGTGTCTGTGTCCTTTTGATTGCTACTGTATGTCTCTGTCATTCCAAAAGATGGTGTATCAACATGAGTGAAATTAAAGGTCTACAGGACGGTAGTGAGACCAGCTATGTTATATGGGCTGGAGACGGTGGCACAGGAGACAGAGCTGGAGATGGCAGAGTTAAAGATGCTAAGATTTGCATTGGGTGTGACCAGGATGGACAGGATTAGAAATGAGGACATTAGAGGGTCAGCTCAAGTTGGACGGTTGGGAGACAAAGTCAGAGAGGAGAGATTGTGCTGGTTTGGACATGTGCAGAGGAGAGATGAGGGGTATATTGGGAGAAGGATCTTAAGGATGGAACTACCAGGTAAAAGGAAAAGAGGAAGGCCTAAGAGAAGGTTTATGGATGTGGTGAGAAAGGACATGCAGGTGATGGAGGTAACAGAGCAAGATGCAGAGTACAGGAAGAGATGGAAAAAGATGAACCGCTGTGGCAACCGTAACAGGGGCAGTCGAAAGAAGATAAAGAAGCTGCTTTTGAATGGGATTGAAGTTTATTGTAGACTGTACTTTCAACTTCTACAGAGTGTTTTATTAAATTTAACTTGATGTAATGTGATTCAAGAGAGCAAGATACAAATCAGCTATGTCTTGGTTTCACAAGCTAGTTCATCTTAATCAATAAAGCTCACAAGATTAAATTGCCCTGGTCGCCAATGGAGAAACATTTTGGATAGAGTTAAATATATTAAAGCACTCTGTAATGTGACAATAAATAACAAAATGATATATGAACATATGTCATGATTCTTTTTTCACCTTGGTGTGATTTCTAGTTCACTGTGGTATTAGTATGCAATTCCATTTTTTCTTTTCAGCATTTACAACGACAACAACATTTATTTATATAGCACATTTTCATACAAAAAATGTAGCTCAAAGTGTTTTACATAATGAAGAATAGAAAAATAGAAGACACAGTAAAAATATAAAATAAGTCAACATTAATTAACATAGAATAAGAGTAAGGTCCGATGGCCAGGGAGGACAGAAAAAACAAAAAAAACAAAAAACTCCAGACGGCTGGAGAAAAAAATAAAATCTGCAGGGATTCCAGACTATGAGACCGCCCAGTCCCCTCTGGACATTCTACCTCACATAAATGAAACAGTCCTCTTTGTATTTAGGGTTAAACCAACTGGACTAATTTACCATATATACTCACGTATAAGTCGGATCTTGAAACCTGAAAAATCGATCATAAAATCAGACCCCGACTTATACACCCGTTCAAAAATGCAACGCTTACATTTTTTTTTTTTTACATCTTCTTGCCTCCTCCAATCTCGCATTAGTTTCTCAGGCACATTGAAATCTGTTGCAGCAGCGCAGTTACCAATTTCTTTCACTACTTCAACGACGTTTAATTTAAAACCAGCTTCATATTTTCTTCCGACTGAACGCTCCATTGTAGATAAGGGATGCTCTTACAATAAATGTGTATGAAGGTGTGAGATACAAAAAACACAAATCAGTGCAAATGTTGCTTCAGAATAGTTTGGGTATTACCACGTGGTCACGTAGGCATAATAGAGAGAGAGAGAGGTTAGCAACACTCGCTGATACAGTGCATTGCCGCACCCACATAGAAAAAAAGGCTGTGTGCTCCGTGGTTATTCTCTCAGGTGGACGGGCGTTAGCATATCATAATCTCTTGGACCAATAGCGTGAGTTTTCCGCATTCGACTTATACGACCGACATTATAAAATACCGGAAATTAGATGGTAAACTCAACTCACGACTTATCTGTGGGAGAACTTATCCCCATGTATATACGGTAGTTGAAATTTGAAAAAGTTATTCTTTAAGAAATTTGTCCGGAAAATTCTATTTTTATTTCAATATCTCAGACAGAATGTGCTGTATAACTGTTTGACATTTGAAAAACTCCAATTTAAAAGCACTGAAGAATTTTCAAAATCCATCCATCCATCCATTATCCAACTCGCTATATCCTAACTACAGGGTCATGGGGGTCTGCTGGAGCCAATCCCAGCCAACACAGGGCACAAGGCAGGAAACAAACCCCGGGCAGGGCACTCGCACACCAAGCACACACTAGGGACAATTTAGAATCGCCAATGCACCTAACCTACAAAATCACCTTCGTAAAATAGACAACCATTCTGTATGACATTCATTATGGATTTGTTTTCTGTTTCAAATATAACTTTAAAGGAGGTTGTTTTAACTTTTACATTTGGCATATGTTTTCTGTTATTCAGACCCCCAAGTACTAGTTATTGAAATGCCAGCAGAGGTGCCTACTCGACAGGAAACAACACCATCACATTAGCAACTTGCACAAACCTCTACAAAGCCAACTAATTTTTCCTAAATCTTGCAGTACTACCAGGTAAATGTAATCATAATAACCATTAAAGTAAATATTGCAATTAAGAGAAGCAAAAAATGTGACTTAACTCATCCAAAAATGAACTGGAGAGGAAAGAGGCTATGCAAGCCACCATGCAGAAAGTGAATAATCAAGTACTTAGTATTTACGCTACACTAAATCCAACCTCGTTGCTGCATTATCAGCTGATAATAATGATTCAATATTTTTCGGACAATATAATTTAGTGGCCAACTAACCATCATGGTCCAATGCAGGTAATAAATTTAGCATGAGACTTCAAATTAAGTCTCTACAGGGTACTGTTTTTTATAATTATATAATAACTGAATGTTATGTGATGCCTACATTTTCTAACGTATTTTCCTTTTTTAATTTCTGAAGCAATCAGCACAGCTGCTTTACAGATTTAGGAACCAACTTTCAATGCTTGGCTTGGCCGTAGTCTGTTAGGAGCTTGCACATTCTCCCTTTGTGTCCATGTGGATTTCTTTAGTATACTCCAGTTTTCTGCCATTTTCAAGGGATGTGTATCTGATGGACTAATATCACAAGCAGTCTTAGCATCAGCATTTTCCTTGTGCCTGATTTATGTGATCCAATAAAAGATCAGGTATTTATAATGAAACTTACAGTTGACCTGTTACGATTTTTAAGGATCATATATTTACTTTAAAACAAACTTTGTTTGCTTTCAGAATTAAATGTATTGGCTGTTTTTGTATACAGGGTTGCAATGTGCCATTTTGAAGGTACAGTATTGTTCACACTGGAGTGGAAACTCTTTCATGATATATTTCAATTATTTTGATTATCCAAAAACTAGATTACTTTAAAATTTATAATGAAAACAGAACTGATTGCAGGATTTTAGAAAACTGTTAAGAATTGTATCTGACACATATACTGGTGTGGACTCTGGGGGTCGCTGTTGCCCCGTGAAACCCACCAGACAGACGTCCAAGACACACTTGTAAAAAGCACCAAGAAGAATTTTAATATCTTTCTTCAGATACAAGGCACAAAGCACCACACTCCACAATTCTCCAATAATTATACAATAAACAATAATCCTCTACTCCCAGCAGCTTCATCACCCAACCTCCCAACTCCGGCTCTCCTTGCTGGGTCTTCACCGGTCTTTTAAATAGTCCATGACCCAGAAGTATTCCTCCCGGGTTAAACGCCACATCATCCTTCCTTAAGTAGCCCGGAAGTACTGCAGGCTTCTGTCCTTGTGACTCCGAAGTACTTCTGGGTTGTCGTAACAGTAGGAGTCCCTAGGTTCTTGGTGAACACCCCCTGGCAGTACCCAACAGGGCTGAGAAAACGGACTCCACATCCCAGGATGCTTTGAGGGAATCCGGGGAACCGTTGCCATCCAGTGGAGCTGCCACCTAGCATCCCGGGGGATGCAGTGCCCTGAAAAGGCTGCCTTCTTCCATTCTTTTCTTTCAGGGACGTCCTGGCCGGACTGAACTGCTGGCCATCCCTCACACTGGCTTAATGATTGAAGAAGCATAAGATTAATCTTCATATTAAATGGTAGCCTCTCCAGCATATACTGTACGTCAGCCAGACCACTAAGCATGGCTACACAAGGAAAGTGATGTTAACTATGCCCTAAAAAGTTTTTGTAATGTTTTAACATTTTTATGTAAACAAGAAAACATGAAATTTGGATTCTCATGTAAAGCCACAGAAAGAAAGGAGAAGCAAAAATCCAACTGCTTTAAGCAAAGTGCAATAACAAATTCAAAATATTCCTATGGTATGTATTTTAAATGTAATATTAATACATAATAGCAATATTATTAATCCATCATTTTTTTCTGAACACATTTTATTTCTTAAAAGCTAGCTGGATCAAGCAGATATAGGCAAAATGCAGTGATTAGTTCTTGATGGGACAGCAGTCCATCTCTGACATGCACCCCACTCTCAGTCACGCAGGGCCAAATTAGACTCACCAGTCAACCTATAACATATTTGGAAGGTCATAAAAAACAGAATTTCTGAGAAAATCCACACAGACATGAAAGGGAACTTGCCAACAACACACCAAGGGGAAAGTACACCTAGAAACAAATCTGGGTTATGTGGAAAAGCTGTTTTTGTCCATTCATGCTATGCTAATACTATTAATTTACAAATATAGTAAATTTTAGATACACATTAAATGCAAAATTGTGCCAAGATAACTATTGGTTACACCATTTTGGTTACCACTTTCATAAATTGTAAACTCTAAGATTTATTTTAAAATGATTTGAACATTGTTCTACAGTAAAGATGGTAAAGGTGAACATGTCTGCATGGCTGGCCTTCATAAATAATGGGACAATAAAGTATGCACTGCATGAACAGAACAATCCAAGACAACCAAACATTCAAGCACTTTGTGCCAATATGACGTGAATTAGACTGAGAGGAGCCTTATATCAAGAACACTAACTGCATGCTAGCAGGGTCACCAAGAGAGATTTTATATGAATGATTCAATGTCTAAATAAATCAACTCAGCAACTAGAATGTGCAAATAAAAGTCAAAATGTATTACTTCAATGAATATACACTACACAAATCTGCCATTGTTATTTATATTTTACTGTTATATTAAAAGAGACAGCGGAGGAAGGAGAATGTGCACCAAAAAACCTCTGGAAAGAACCCATCATCCCCACTTGGCCACAGCCCTGCTCAGTTCATCATTGAAGTGTATTATTGAATTATTAGTAACACTTTACATTAAGTGTTTATAATTACACTGTAACTACTAAGTAATTACCTGTATAAGTATGTGTAACTATGAGTTATTACTCCGTACTTACTGTGTAATACAAAGTAACGCTATAGTTAATTACTCAGTTGTCACTGTTATTCCACAGTATATATAATTACAATGTAACAATTTATCACTGATCCAAAAACAAGTGTACTTACATAGTTACGATGTATCTGTACTTTCAAAATGTAATAAAAACATCAGGGTATGTAACTACAACTATGTAACAGATGTTCCATGGTCTGGGCAATTTTAATGGAGAATTGCAGTGATAACTGCATAGGTTTTCGATGATATATCAAGATCTGTTTTAAATGGTGAAAACACATTTGCAAAATGGTTAACACTTTTGCCTCGCAGATCCATTATCCTGAGATGGAATTCTATCTGGAGATATGTGTGTACAACTTGTACGGTCTACCCATGTCTCCCTATGTCTTCTTTGTGGGTTTTACTGCCACATCCCCGGGACATGTAGGTTGGGTTACGTGGCCACATGTGTGACAGTGTGACTGCTGGTATGTTTGTCAGTGGGCCTTGTAATGGGATGGCTCCCCATCCTGGGCTGTTTCCTGCCTTGTGCCCGGTGATGCTTGGAATGGCTCTGCAGCCCTGTGTATCTTGATTGAATGATGCAAGTTTGGCAGTATTATGTTAGGGATGGATATAATAATAGCCCAAAAAATTCAACAATAAATAGTGTAACACAACTACAAGAATGTGACAAATGTTTGTTTAAGCAAAACATGTCAAGGAGGTGCCCCTCTAGATTTTGGGAAAAAGCGTTAACCATTTTGCAAAGATGTTTTCTTTTCACCATTTAAAAAAAATCTTGAAATATCATCGAAAACGTATGCAGTGATAATTGCAATTCTCCATTAAAATTGACCAGACCATGGAACATCTGTTACATAGTTGTAGTTACATGCCCTAATGTTTTATTACATTTTGAAAGTACAGATACAATGTAACTATGTAAGTACACTTGTTTTTGGATCAGTGATAAATTGTGACATTGTAATTATATTAACTGTGGAATAACAATAACAACTGAGTAATTAACCATAATGTTACTTTGCTTTACACAGTAAGTACAAAGTAATAACTCGTAGTTACACTGTACTTATACAGGTAATTACTTAGTAGTTACAGTGTAATTATGGACACTTAATGTAAAGTGTTACTGAATTATTACATACGTACAGCATAATGCAAATGCAGTAGTTGAGATCTCTGCATTTTACACATATCAAGCTGTTCTCCTTTTGAGTGTCTCTTAAAGTGAAACCTAAAGCTCAAGAGTTACTACTATCATTTCTTTAAAAACAATGCTTATCTCTGTATTTATTTCCTGAGCCCACTTCTTCCACTCTAGTGTTAATAACCAAAATATCCTGGTGATAACAGGTTGTAGAGGCGCTATTGGGGAGTGAAAACTTCAACTCTCAGCAGTCCCTGCAGTGGCTCTGATTGGTTGTTTACTGAGGGTGCAGGGGCTGCTGGGGACAAGGAGGCTGGCACGAGTTTTAAAAGGAGGCCAGTTACACAGAGAAAAAGAACAAGTCTCTTGTTGTTTCGTGTCTTGAGTTGCCTGTCTGTTTACTACCCGTGGATTCTTGTTTTGTCCTAAATTACTTCCTGTGCGTGTGTTTGGAGTGACTGGTGTCTGCCTGCTGCGTGAGGACTGATTTGGATTCTGTGTTAATCTACGACGAAAGGAGCGCTACTGATCCCATTCACGCATCATCATCTCATCAGGAAACACCGGTAGGACTGTCTTTCCATTCACATACAGCAAGCTGATCTCTGCACTATCAATCTCCATCATTTCATTCCATCAGTTGCCATTTTTCATGGACTACATCACATGTGGTTTTTGTTAGTGGTTTCTTATTGTTGAATTTGTGTTTATTGTATATCGCCGTAAAGGGAACTGGGGTGGAGTCGTTGTAGTTTGTATAGTTATATTTTGCTTATTATTGTTTAATACAGTCTTCTATTTCTGTTTTATTACCGGTTGCTTTTTTGTCTCTGTGAGGGAGTCGGGCTAAGAATGGGTGCGTTCCTGGGATCCCTACCGAAAAAATAAATAAATCACCGTCAAAGGAGGTGAGAATCTATGGGTTTTAGTCCACTACAAGGTGAAAGGCATAAAAGTACTCCAGAAGAGAAACAAGTTTATTATTGAACACTGTGCCACAGATTAATTTAACTGCACTTCTTTGAACTGTGGGCTAGCTCAAAAATTCAAACAGAGTAAGAGTTTAGATGACCAAGCAGTTTTGGGCACAAGGCAAAAAGCAGCAATAGCAACAGATCATGGGATGCTGCTAAAATCACTAATACTGAACCAGTGAAACTAAGTCATACATCTTTAGGATTCTGAAGTTAATTTCTGGAGGAGACCAGTAGTCTAGTGATGAGGTACTGAATTTCTTGTTAGGTAAGTACCAGCAAACCCGCGATTCTCAAATCAAATCGCAAATCCAAGAATGGCAATCACTTTCTGTTACCTCCGATATTTGGAGGGAAGAACAGTCATGGAGGGTGGGTGCATCCTGGGAAAGTTTTCATTTAATTAAACAAACATATTTGTACTAAAGCGGTTTCTTTTTGGAGCCGTGACTCATCTGGTTCTGGTGTTTCAGAAGCGCATTGTAGGCACCTGCGTTCATTGTTTATATCCATGCAGTCTCATTTTTGTTTTTCTATGGCTGTGTCGTTAGCTGACGGCGGCGGATTCGCGTGCTGAATTGACCATGGCAGCGGATCCGGGCTTGGAGGGCTACATTACTAAACGAAGGTGGCATATGCGGTGGTGTGGGCGGTCGCATTCGGGCGGCGGTGGTAGTGTGTACGGCTTGCTTGTGGCCTCTGGCATCTGTGCATATATGCAACCTGGCGTGCACGCTTTACCACAAGTTTAGTTTACAGGTCGTGTTGTGTTGTTTGGGCGCCACCTACTGACTCTGGGAAGCCGCTGGGTTTGACTCTGGGGCGCTGAGGCGCAGTGCGCGTGCGAGTTCGGTGCGTCTGGCATTCCATGCATATATACAACCTTCGTTTAGTAATATAGATAGTGGACAATTTAGGCAACAGGAGCTCACAGCTTTAAAGATCTGGGCTCAATACCAAACCCTGTCACTATCATTCAGGAATGTCCTTGTTCCTCCCTAGTTCATGAAGATTGTGCCTAGGTACCCTGCTTTTAAACCACATTGCAGGGAGATATGTGTTAGGTTAATTGATGACTTTAAATTGGCTAGTTAAATGAATGTGGGTCTGTGCGGGAATGTGCCTTGAGATTGACTGGCACCCTGACCTTTAAGAGTGTAATCTTTTAGAAGGGACAGTAACTATCAGGAGAAGTGAGAGCTGTACACAACTAAGGTTAAGGTTAGTCTCAATTAGATTCTTATAACCATTTGACATAGAGAGCATCTAGAAAATAGAATCAAGGTGAACTAAGCACTCATAAACTAAGCAAAAATGTTCAAAAGAGCAGGCAAGGCCATAACTAAAATATAGAGAAAAGGTCAGAAATCCTAATAAAGACTATTTTCAGACTGCAGTTCAATTGTTCAGACAGACTAACAACACAACACATTCAAAGAAGGAGCAAAAGGCAATACAGAGAGGTTCCTTAACCACCCTGCTCCATTTAATTAACTCATAACTGGTTATGCAGTCCAGTCAGCACAGGAGAGATGTGACCAAAGGATTTATAAATCTTGATAAAACTTTCATAACAAGTTTGATAGAGAGAAAAATGAAACAGTGTCTACTCTGAGACTCTATAAAAAATCTATTTATAATTTGGTATGTGAATGTTTGTGGCTAAGTGTTTATTTGTTTGTACAGACATTCAGGTATTGGGCAGTATGGCCATTGATAAATATTCTAAAGGTGAAGACAATGCTATACAGCTCAAATGATCACCATAGAAACTCAAGGATCTGAAGATTAAAGTAGTTCCTCTAATAGCCATTACAATATGCACAACAGCAATGAAACCTAGATCAGAGAAAACAATAAAGACATTTTAGTCATATTCTGCCAACAACATCAAAGCTCCGTATGTGTATTAATAACACATCCATCTGAAGAAATACCTTTTATGTACTGCATGAGTGGTTGTATGTATTTAAATATGCATCCCATCTTATTTTAAGTGTATTCCCCTGGATTAAACTTAATGTCCTACCACAGAATGGATAACTCAAGCAACAAAAAAAAAAAAAACATAAAAAACAATTTGCAAATCTGCAAATTTAATTAAATGAAGCAAGATTTAAATTATAGAAATACATCGAAGAGCATGACAAAAAAGATGATCTTTGGCATTTAGGCAGTTATAGTTTGTGCTGCAACGTAGGCAATAAAAAAGGGAAATCACTTTATGTTAGAAAAAAAAATAAATAAATAAAAAGAGTCATAGATGTTGTGTCAAGGGAACGCAATCTAGAAATATTAACTATTAACTATATATGTTTGTGTGTGGGATGAGGGGAGTGGTATAATGTGTCCTGATGTTGTACAGTGTAAACTTGTACTCTTTTTTTTATATCTTTGTGGGTTAATTCCAAACATATTGCTTCATCCCACAACCAAAAGATGTATTTATTAGATTAACTGGACTCTAAATTGAGCTGGTTTGAATTAGTGTACAAGAAATTAATGACATGCACAGGCATACCACCCAGGAGTGGTCCCAGCCTTGCACTTAATGCAACCACAACACTGCAAAGGAAATTTAGTGGAAGGGTGGATTTATGTGTTTAAATGTATCAAGACTGCTGCATTTAACATGCTAGCTTTCCACATTAATTGAAAATGCTCTATATATTAAATTTTACTTGACAGAATTAACACAATTTACATTTCTCCCGTAGATTCTATTTCCAGCACACTTGTAATTTGTCTCTTGAATTGCCAGCTGGTCCCAAATTCTGAAATTTATCATTTGCGGAATATAATCAGAGTGCTTCGCAGGCCCTCAATTGACACCTCAAATGTAAAAGTTTAGATCATAGCAGCTTGTGCGGAGTCAGTTTCGAAGCATATTCAGGCTCCAAGCGTGTATTCCGTTGGATGTGCAGGGTGTGAATGATTATAATTGAAAATGGCTTATTTTAAAACAATCAGAAGCTTGATAGTCATTCTACAATATAAAGTATTGTCTCTAGTAAATGTTCTTAATCTTAATCTAAATCTTACACGACAACTGCCTCTAGAACATTTTCTGAAGTAGTTAGAAGGGCCCAAATGACTTATCAGAGTAATTAGATAGATAGATAGATAGATAGATAGATAGATAGATAGATAGATAGATAGATAGATA
>JANRMT010062827.1:6537063-6576396 GCA_026402145.1 Polypterus bichir lapradei
ATAGATAGATAGATAGATAGATAGATAGATAGATAGATAGATAGATAATTACTCAGTAAATCACTTATTACATTTAGTGGCACTTCTATGGTTCATGAATACTTAATTAAATCAATAGTTTACTTACTGTACAGGCCAAGACAAAATCCACAAAATAACATAATATTCTCAAGCCTGCTTGATTCAACTCAGGGATTTGGAGGGCAGAATGCTATCCTGTAGCATTGGACGTTAAGGGCACACTCACACCAAGCAATCACACAAACAAATTTAGAGTTGTGATGTAATTTAACATGCGTGGCTTTAGGCTGGGGGAGGAAATGCTGAGCACGAAAAATCTACACAGCCCAAGGAAAAATGTGCAAACTCAACATACATAGCAATCAATCCAAGAATGTAACCCATGAATGCTGAATGCTGATCCATGAGGTAGTAGTGCTAATGACTGTACCATCATGCATCCCGAAAATGCAAAATTGTCAATAATTTACTTTAGATTACTAAACTTGTAAATTAGTGTTAAAGACAAATCCTATTTTAAAAATTTCTTTGACATGTATTTACATTAGAAAACTATAATCAAAAATATTGCTTGCAAATGAGTTATCTCTGTAATATATAAAAAAATCTTGGGACGAGACAAGACATTTTCAGGGAGATAATTTTAAGTCCCATGAGATAAGACTCTTTGCCAAGAGATGAATAACAGGCCCAAGTGGGGGTGTAAATAAAAGACAAAGAGTAGAAGACAAAGTAGAACGTCGTAAAGAAGTCCAAAAACGTTGGCGCGATACACATGAAGAGCAGGTTAGAGATTATGAAAGTACTAAAGTTCGAAAGTTTCAAAAAACTGATAGTAAAGATCGCTTTAGTGCTAACAAACGGAAATTATTACTCGGTGAAATAACGGAACAGGGAAAAGAGATCGAATATATGGACATAGGTGATATGACAGAAGTATGTAGATTATTTTTTGGCTTTAAAGTTTAAGTCGGAGATGTATAGATTGTCTAATTCGTGTTGCCATCAGGGAAAAATAGTGTTTCTTCCCAGTGAAGAGGCGTATCCCCGAGAAATAAAAGATTTTGTTATTTGGTCTAAGTGAAATCCACAAACACTGTAGGCAAAATATCCGCACCTACAATAACCTGTTCGCTTTCGATTCATTCAATGTTCAAAATGTAGATTTACATGATTCAGGACCGTATGCTATGAGAATCTGTGGTCCCACAACAATTAAAGCTACTACAAGTTTAATTTCAAAGAAACCACAATTCGTTCAGATTTATATTTATGTTCACGGAGAAGCGATGCAACATACAATCAAAAGAGATAAACAATCAGACATATTTGAAATTCTACAGTCAACGATGGATACAAATCCATACATCCAAAAGTATTGCACTTTACAGAAAATTTATCTGAAAAACACGGAAAAAGACGTTTTCTTGGATTTCTATTTGAATCCGAAAGATTGTGCTTGCATATATAATAAACCAACATGTGATGAATTGTCAGTGATAATAGTTTCGAATGACGGAGATATCAAAGACAGAGTTGATATTCGTGTTTATCCAAAAGCACAGCACGATTCATCACAAGTGGCAGATCCAGGAAATGACTAGTGCGTAGTGCCCGCATCGGGGTTGGCAAGCAAAGCAAGCAGGGGGAAGAGCCCCCTAGTTTTCATATCAATTTCTTATTCGGTTCATGATGCTTTTTCAAATTGCTTAATATTGAGGTGAATTTGCTTTTATCTTTGCAGTTCTTTCTTTGTTTTTTTCATGAGAGGATTGCAGCTACAATGCAGTACAATTACACTGGTTGCCCCACTAATGAAATATTTTCAGATTCTCAAGGGAAGATAAGTTGATTTGGTCTTTTATTTATGGCAATGAAATCTTCGTATTTTCTGAACTTCAGTTTTATAATAAAGTGCACAAGCAAATCTTGTTTATGGACTTTTATATTTGGTTTTTTCCCCTGTTGGGAGAAATGGTTTAGCAACAATTTGATTTATTTTGCATAACACTTCTATCTGGTTTTATTTTTAAAATGAGTTCTGTGCTTTGTGAATTTTAAATCTTTTAATAGTTTATTTACCTTATTTAAAATTAGATTAACTATAGCAAAATGTCTGATTAAATGGTTAATTTTTAAATTGTTGTTAGATAGTCCTAAAGAGAGCGTGATGGTGTATACTGTATACAGTATTTAAGACTGTAGCACATGTGATGCTTTTCTCTACTAAAAACCAGAAAATACTTTTTTTTTGCTTTAAGAGTTAATTAGCTAACAAGACAATGCCTGATACAATTGACACAGACATACAACAGCAAACACAGCTTCATTTCTATGGATATTGATGTGATGTTTTGACTGACTGCGAGTGGTGCAGAAGGTTCTGTTGTAAACTTAAGGCATCTGGAGCCTGAGTCAGTTCTTGTATGCGTGTGGTGTATGCATATTCTAGTTATGCTGATACGGGTCTTCTGCAACGGTCCAAAGACAGGTTGATTAGCTGATCTCTGATGTGTGCATTTGTGTTCATTGTGCTGAATGGGAGTACCGACCAGGGCTCGATTATATTCCTTGTTCCTTTTGTTACCATTAAAGTTTACGACTCCTCAAGACTCGGAACAGTACAACTGCTTTTGACAAATGAAGGTGTATAAAAAATCAGATTCATTTTAAACCTGTTTTAGTGTAATAAAACATATAGACTACAATACATATAAATATTTACACCATGCTCCCTGAATATGCATGACCAGCTGTCTATCTAGCCATGTATATTCTATCCCTCTTAATCCAGTTCGGGATCTCATATTTTTGTATACACATTTCTGATGACAAACTATATAAAAATTATTATACCATCAAAGAATAAATATGTGTTTTTCTATAAATATCATTCAGTAAATTTGGCTGAAAAACGTGAATTTCGTATTACTTGCTTATGTGGTGTAAGGATTTCTGCTGATATTATTTTATTAGTTAATGTGCAATAAAATCTAGTAGTCTTTTAACATCTATATATAGTACATACGCAATATGGATGAGTACACAGATAAACATTTATATACAGTAAATGTAGTGTAATGCTTTTTTATTTTAGTGTTATTGTATTATATTACAAAAAATTCCTTTTTTTAGTCTCCATGATTATATGACAGGTGCTTTTGGAAATCAGGTCTAAACTACATCTTAAAATGTGACATAGGGTATATTATAAGTAAATCTAAATGTGTCGGAAAACACCTACAATATATTTAGCTCTTCTTTTATACCAGCTAAGACATGAAGCCTCTCAACCCTGATCCTAACTCAAAATGGCTGCAGAAGGGAAGCTTGCAGCAGAGATGGCAGAAGAAAATTGCTGCTTTTCTTTTGAAACCCAGATCAATAAGTCATTACACACATACACACATCCAAACACACACTGCATCAAGGAGGATTGCTGGTCGCAGTGCTGCCCTCCCCCCATCCAACTCATACTGAAACGAGATTTCCGATTTAGCATTCAGCACAACCACGGAAACTACCTACAAGGTAAAATTACACCAGCAACGCATGCACTAGCTGCTTATCCCTATTCTTGGCTCAAACCTCTATAGCACAGCTCCCTTGTCTGAATGCTAAATGGTTTTAAGGCCTGAAATAATTTTGTTAAAAGGAAAAGAGAGTGAGAGAGAGAGAGAAAGAAAAATGAGATGGAAATGGTTCCTTCCAGCTTCTGCAGTAGATGTATTTATAGAATTAGAAAGCCCAGCAACTGTACAGCTCAATAACAGTTTTCTCACAAAAGTCTGAATGTGCAGGTTGCCAGAACTTTATGAACAGACATGAACAAATGAGCACCTTTGTTACTTACCCAGTTCACCCTGGTCTGGATCCCAGGGAATCAGAGACAACCCCAGTGGAACACCAGTTATACAGTATATTAAAATTTCAAGCTATCAAACAACCTATTAAAATGGGTATGCTTAGGATTGCCAGATGTCCCATATTTGATAATTTTGTCCCCTGTCCCGTACTGACCTTTCAGGAACAGCCAAATGTCCCGTATTTAGTTCATTTTCAAATTTCATAATACAGTAAAAATATATTGTTACTACTTTCTTACGGTACTTAGTTGTAACTTTATAAGTAATTATACTTTCTTTTCTCAGATTCTCTTGATGAAAATAACCCAAATGTAACGAGGAAACTCGTATTTGCTGCCTGTTTGCCACTTCTTCAGTTGCTGTGGTTGGCTGAGGATGGCAACACTCTTACCGTTTTGCTCTCCTGCCGCGCTGTTATGCAGTTCTCGATCAGCATTGCAACATACAGTGACGGTCAACAAAGGGTGTTGCTACTACTCGCCACGGGCCACTTTTTTTCTAACTGTCTTTATTAAATAATAATAATATTTCTCTGTTGGATGTATTAAATAAATATTTTCAAATGATTTCACTTTTACAGAATTTTTTTAGCTTGTATTAAATAATTTCAAATGATTTTACTTTTATTTTCCTCATAACCCATTAAAATCCTTGCTTTATGTTTTTAACTTACATCTCTACTTTTATATAATATATTGGTCTGGGTGTGTAGGGGGCATGTATAAATTTATATATATAGTAATATAGAGAGAGATTTTAAGAGTGTCCCATATTTCTAATTTTCTAATCTGGCAACCCTAGGTATGCTTGAAATCTAACCCTCACCCTCAACACCATCGATCAGTACCATTGCAAAAAATGAGTTTTTCAGTATGCCAAAGATCCTGAATGTTAAACCAACAGGATCAAATCTGATCCCAAAAATTCCCAGATGTTACAGCAGCTCGGATAAGACTAGAAAGGCACAACAAATAAACCATTTAAAAGGAAATATGAGTTTGGGGCCTCCCATTATAGTATAGCACCAATCAGTGTCCCATAGACATCAAGCAGATATTTCACAAAATGAGAAGACCACATTAGAAGGTAACCATCAAGCTGCTGGGGAAAAATGGGGGCAAGTACAAGGGGTCCTGAAACAATGTGCTTTAGTTTAAGCAGGAAGATACAACTAATAATAAGTGAATAGGCAGAAAAGGTTCAATGCTAAGTAGACATTAGGCAGAGAAGGTATTCACCCTACGGTTGGCTATTGTCCTTAACAAGATTAGTTTGGAAGAAAGTAGCTCCACAAATTGGATAAATTCATCAATTTGTTTTGTGCACCATTCTCCCTGGCTGGGTTTGAGGTTAAACAATAAAGTTACAGCAGTAGACATTAAGCTGGATGGTTATTGTTTAAAAACCACAATGACTATATTACCTTAGAAACTATTAGAACCAAGAATTTTGCATTTTTTAATCAATTGTGGAAACTGCTGTTGCTCTGGCTTCCCATCAAGGCCTGTTCCTAGGTAATGACTAACTGCTCCATGACCCCTGCTTCTGGTTACACTTAGTTTAAAAAGTAATAAGCAGAATAAAATATCTACTTGATTTGCGCCTTTCATGAATACATTTTCCGTGACGACATAACATTTTCTCTCTAATTCATTAGACCTCAGATTTGATTTCTCAGACTTGAACCTAGGCCACCGGAACAGCTGCACTTGCAATAGCACATTGAATCTTGTTAGCCTCATTTCAGTTTTGCTCTGGCATTTCAAAATGTATTCTGAGAATAACAGCATGTACTGCTGTAGAAATCAGTAGCCTTTCCCCGTGTGAAGTAAGTGCAGAGGATGCTTTCACTACTATAGGCCAAATTAAATGTATTAAACTGGTCCTGCTTATGCACATTAAGGGACGCCATAATTCCACTAATTATAGTGATGTTACATACTAGGTGAGGATAGTAAATTTAAAAAAGGAGACAATCCTCAAGCTTATCTTGACATTGCTAAAGTACACCTTCCATTTTTGAGGACCATTTTTCCAGGTTTTGAGGATCTGTGCCATGGACTTTTGAATGTTCATGTTTGGTTTTTGTTTTGTTTTTTTAATACATCTCATAAAACAATGCTTTATTAGTCATATGAAACAGAACACTAATGATGGAAATTATAGACCCTAGGTTCTCACTTTCATATCACATACACCATGAATGACCACTAGATAAATTAATATTGCAAGTACTTAACCAAATGAATGACAATATTCTAGTAAACAGTACATAAGTTATCCAACACAATTGTCTTAAACCATTAAAGGCTATTTCATATGCCATTCTTCTTTGTACTATCAGTTTTAACTAGTATATCTGCTAAGCATAGCCTTTTAACTTTATAACAAACTGTAGCTTATCTCAACAAGAAATCTTTTAAAATTCTTTAAGATGTTACAAAAGCACAGATTCTATAGATCAATGTTAAACATCTCATCATTCCCATATAGCACATTTATTCCTTGACTTGAAAATCTGCCTTAGTGCATTATCGCTGAGCACTAAACTTACAATACATTGATATATTAATAAAAGCCTTTCATAAAATGAACAACTAGCAAATAGAAATGAATGCACATCTTAACATGTTCATACATTTCATTATCACTGAAGTGTTGTTAATAATCTTTTCTTTTTTCCAACGCTCACTTTCTTGTGCATCACAATTTGTAAACCGTTTCTCTTAATATACTGTATATGAAGAAATGGAAAGAAATCAGTAGCAATATGTGACAACATTTACAGTCTTTGCACCTCACCACTATTAAAAGCTCTGGTCTCCCCTTTTTATGAACAGAACATTTTGTATACAGGAATTCAAATCCTTACACTTGCATAATTAATCAGCTTGTAAGGAAAATAATGCTGATAATTACTGCTCATTAATCTATGTGTGACAAGCAAACATTTATCCCGCTTTGGTCTGATATACAGTAGGTCTGATTGTTTTGCCCAGAACGTTTTTTAAAAGTTGTTTCATGCAACTTTTGGATATCCTGCATGTCCCATTCTGTGACCACAGAGTGTTTTACGGAATCTATAGATTTACAGTTACGTCTTTTTATGCATATCTCTCCATTATAAAAGGAAATCCTGAGACAAGACTTTTTCAAGGAGATAATTTTATGTCCCACGAGACGAGACTTTGGCCATGAGATTTTTTCAAGTCACGCCATCCTCTCCACCATATTCATGCAAGCACACAGCCCTCTCACCTCTCATTTGTGTGAATGCTTATGACAGACACAGTTCCAGCTCTCTTAGCTCTTATAAATTTTTACGTTTTCCTCATTTTATGTTCCCAATAAAAGAAGACTTATTATGTCCAAATCTTATTGAAGAATTTCATCCCGAAGGGTAATCAACAGAAGAAATGAGTACATGGGCAATCCTAGCACCAAGAAACAATGAAGTAAAACAAATTAATATGAAAGTGGCGATCGGTTACACAGCAGATTAGTTAAATGCATATCAATAGACTCTGCTGAAACAGTTGGTGGTGATCATGCAGAAGATGACAACATCAACTTATAATATCTCTAAGAATATCTACAACTGCTAACACCATATGAGTTTCCACCGCCTGAATTACTGTTGAAAGAATGATGTATCCAAGAAAGGTAGTGTAGTACATCTTCCACGGATAACATTACACAACAAAGGAGATCTTGATATGCGGTTCGTATTAAAACGTTAAAAGTTTCCGTTAGAATAGCTTTTGCAAAGACAATTAACAAATCACAGGGACAAACATTTGAAAAAGTTGGTTTATTTATCAGAGAGAAAGAAACGAAATTTATTCACGGGCAGTTATATGTTGCGTTGTCACAAGTCCAAACACAGAATCAAAATTTAATTCAAAAAATTGTTTTTACTGAAGTTTTACAGTAAAAGTGTAAGTTTAAAAAGTATTTACGTGTTAATTTCAAAGCCAAACATAACAAAATCATATTTCGCAACGAATAACTCTAACGCAACATGAAACATAATTTACTTTCAAATTATTACTTTTTACTGTTTTTTACTATGGTTAATTACTCACTGTAATGTAAAATAGTTAGTTCTATTATGCATATTGTAACAATTCCTATGAAAATAACAATCTGTTTAAATTATACATCCGCATCCCCATATGCGATCAGCTGAACCTCGAAGTGGCTAGCGCTACGGGGGTTGGCAAGCAAAGCGAGCAGGGGGCAAAGCCCCCTAGTAATACTTTAATTAATTGGAATTCACATCTTACTACTTTGTGCAAGCTCTTGCCTGTGTGCTAATTTAGCTACTGAGACTCTGAAGGGTCAACAGGTCATGCATCTTGTTTTAAGCTTTAATATCAGTGAAAACGTTCGCGGACGACACTGCTATCGTGGGTTGCATCAGGAGTGGGCAGACCTATAAATACTGTACCTGGGAGTGCAGCTGGATGATAAATTGGACTGGACTGCCAATACTGATACTGATACCCGACAGAAGATACGATCAAAGTGGAGCACATGATATTATTTATCTGGACTTTCAGAAAGCATTTGATAAGGTGCAACATGAGAGGTTGGGCATCAAATTAAAAGAAGTGGGAGTTCAAGGTGATGTTTATAGATGGGTGCAGAATTGGCTCAGACACAGGAAGCAGAGGGTGATGGTGTGAGGAACCTCATCAGAACTGGCCGATGTTAAAAGTGGTGTTCCACAGGGGTCAGTGCTGGGGCTGCTGCTATTTTAAATATATATAAATGATTTAGGTAAGAATATAAGTAACAAGCTGATTAAGTTTGCAGATGATACCAAGATAGGTGGACTAGCAGATAATTTGGAATCCGTTATATCATCACAGAAGGACTTCGATAGCATACAGGCTTGGGCAGATTTGTGGCAGATGAAATTTAAAGTCATTAAATGTAAAGAATTACACATAGGGCGTAAAAATGTTAGGTCTGAATACACAATGGGCAGTCGGAAAATCGAGAGTACACCTTATGAGAAGGATTTAGGAGTCATAATGGACTCTAAGTTATCGACTTCCCCGACAGTGTTCAGAAGCCATTAATAAGACTAACAGACTGTCTGGTTATATAGCACGATGTGTGGAGTACCAAGTCCAAGGAGGTTCTGCTCAACCTTTATAACACACTGGTGAGGCCTCATCTTGAGTACTGTGTGCAGTTTTGGTTTCCAGACTACAAAAAGGACATAGCAGCGCTAGAAAAAGTCCAGAGAAGAGCGACTAGGCTGATTCCAGGGCTACAGGGGGTGAGTTATGAGGAAAGATTAAAAGAGCTGAGCCTTTACAGTTTAAGCAAAAGGAGATTAAGAGGTGACATGATTGAAGTGTTTAAAATTATGAAGGGAATTAGTACAGTGGATCGAGACTGTTATTTTAAAATGAGTTCATCAAGAACACGGGGACACAGTTGGAAACTTGTTAAGGGTAAATTTTGCACAAACATTAGGAAGTTTTTCTTTACACAAAGAACGATAGACACTTGGAATAAGCTACCAAGTAGTGTGGTAGACAGTAAGATGTTGGGAACTTTCAAAATTCGACTTGATGTTATTTTGAAAGAAATATGTGGATAGGACTGGTGAGCTTTGTTGGGTTGAATGGCCTGTTCTCGTCTAGAGTGTTCTAATGTTCTAATATTTTGACCCAATGTAGCACTAACATGATGACTGGCAAAAGGCTATCATAGCCAAGGCCATTGATGTCACCACATCTACATAAACTCTTTTCCTGAGCTCAGTGTTTGTTTGAAAGCTTTTCTTCAGCTTGCAGGGCTTTTGGCCACCAGTTCCCTGTCTGACTCTCTCCCCCGCTAAAGTGATTAGTATAAAGCATGCCCGCAACCTCAAAAATGAAGTTACGTTATACATTGGTTAGCATAACGTGTGCCCTGCAACTTTATGGAATGTAGCTACAATATATATTATCAGCCTTGTCATCTGCTGCTTCATTGGCTCCTCAACAATATGAACTGTAACCAGAAAAAAATCCAATAACGCATAAGCACTTGATCTGGGAGTATTCCTAGGCTCTTAAGAACTGCAAAGGAGAATAAATGATCTACTGTGCAACTAAGCGAATCTGGTGCCTAGGAAAGGAATGAAGTTCAATGACACAGATAAATCATTCTGCACGGAAATAAAGAGAAGAATCAGAAAAGGGTCATTTCCACCTGATGCATACATTATTTTATACTCTTAAGAGAGTATATCTGAATTGGGATTACAGAAAAAACATCCTCAGTTGTAAGAGATCACCATATAATGAAGCATCATAAACTAATCCAAAAATAAGTACTGATACAGGATTAGCTGTATGGATAGTATGACTGCTTATATTAGGAACTGTAATTGGGCAATGCTGAATCCGCTCATACAATGAGCAAACACAGCTTCATGTTGTGCCTGTGAGAGTCCAATTCAACACACAACCACAAATAAGTGACGTGGAAACTCAGTTTAATTTATTTTAATTCAGTCAATTGATTGTTATGTAGTAAATGTCTCAGTGGATAGATCCAGAAATATACAACAACCACCGAATACAAATACATTCAGCTGGAATGAAGGCATCAGCAGCAATAATAATTGCATGAACCCATAAACAATATATTTAACTTGAAAATGCTTATATCTATGCACATATATCCTTAAACCTAAATTTGAATATACATAACAAATCAATACATTTATTGTTCCACTGTAATTTATAATAGCTACAGCATTTATTCCCTGAACTTGAGGGTTATGGGAAACCCACGCCTACCCTGGAGCACGTATCCATCACAGGACAAGCTTATACATGCAGTCACTAATACTGGATTGGTTTAGAGCAGGGGTGTCGAACTCCAGGCCTGGAGTGCCGCAGTGGCTGCTGGTTTTCATTCTAACCCTTTTCCTAATCAGTGACCAGTTTTCACTGCTAATTAAATTCTTTTTCCCTTCATTTTAATAGCCCTGTTTTTAAGGATTCAGTGCTCTGAATTGATTCTTTTCTTCATTAAATGAAAGCCAAACAGAAATGAGACATGGAACAACAACACATGATGACATAAATTGGGGCTTCAAACTCCAACCAATTTCACTCCAATCACGTTCTTAATGAGAAGCCGATTCTTGCTGTTAATTAAACTTGTTATTTAATTCCACAGCTTGTTGCTGCTCTTATTCTGCCACAGCAGACATTTCCAAAACTGTTGATTTTCTGTTTTTTCTAAGAACACAGTCAAGATGTTTTGGTGACCTGAGAGATCAGCCTTACCGAGACCTTCACCTTTCTTTATTTTCAGATATTGTGTGATGGGTGCAGGTTAGCTGGTCGTGTGGCGGCTCGTTTTGTGTCTCACTATTGTTTGGCTGCTAATTAAGGACAAAGAGACAACTAAGGGGGCCCGAGTCAAGTTAATTAAAACTAAGGCAAAAGAAGTGAATTAGCAGCACAAACTGGTCACTAAATAAGAAGATGGTTAGAATGAAAACCTGCAGCCACTGTGGGCCTCCGGGACCGGAGTTCGACACCCGTGGTTTAGAGTCATTAATTAACATTGCATCCATGTCTTGGTGATGGGGAAATAAACTAGTGATCAATAAATATGCATACAAAGAGCTTTGATAAAGCAGCGCTAGATACCAGGCCACCATTCAAAAAACAAACCAGAATTCTATTTATAGAATCTTTCACTGCAACTACAAAGCAGATGAAATAGCAAACAACACCACATTAATAAATAAATGCTTATTAATTATAATTGCTCTGTATAGTGAAGCAAATGGCAATGGACTTTGCAGACACTGGAGTGTACATGACAATCTCAAGGTTTTGGTCTTCTAAAAAGTCCAAGCTAAATTTAAGGGATGTCCTATTGGTTTCAGCATTTAAACCCAAGCCATAGATGTCTGTATTTAATTTAATATACTGGACTCTGATTTTGACCTGCTGATTAGCCGTTCATACTGCAACTAGTAATTAGTCATTTTCTCCTTAATAAAAAGCTTGGCAATCATTATGAGCTATTACTGACCCTCTTCTATTCAGTATTCTCTGTATCCTGCTGTGGCACTTGGTGTCACTGCTACCCTGCCAGGCTACCACTTCTACTCATGGGAAGTGGCAAAATAAATATTGAATGCCTTGCGACAGTGAAACGATTAATCTTATTTCTAGCATTGGTTTCTGATATTGTAGAATGACCAAGAGAGTTGGGGTGCCAGTTGGCCTGGGTCCTCAGAATTGTGACTGCACATTTATAACCGAGTACAGCCCAGGCATGTTTTCCTTTTTTTATGACTGCTGTTGTCTGGAGTTTTAGTTTTCTTCTCTTCAATTGAAATATATCATTATTGAAATTTATCCTGTAATGTTAATTTTACTATGAGTTTAATGTAGTTTGTGTGTTCATGTATGTAAATGTTGAACAGTTTAGCACTTGTGTTTTGGGCTCTGTGAATAGTGCTACACAATTAGAAGTTAAAACTGAGTCCAATGAATTATGGGGCAAGGGACTCACATCCTCTGCCTAACAAGAATGGTTCCAAACCAAGCAATCTTACTGTAACTTAAGTAACATGACTGTTATAATTTGTTACTAACCCTCACCTATTCTGTTTCAGTTCTCGGTACTCAAATGTGGCAATTGGTGCCACGGCCCACCTGCCAAGTTGTTTGCCTGCCTGTGGTAAAGTCCTCCCTGATGGAGGATCACAGGAATCATGGGAAAAAGGGGTCCTTTCATCGGATTGGCTGGCCGAGCAACGTTTCAGCCGTGGAATGGCCAAATGGGGAGGCAGCTTGATGGATGAGGTCTCCAGGACTCTAAAAATATCCAAATCTTATTATGTGATATCATCTACTGTTAAATTCTGCTCATTACTTCTAAAATTTTTATTATTATGCTGTATTAAGGATTTGTTCTGTTCTCTGTATTGTATTGTATTGACCCCCTTCTTTTGACACCCACTGCACGTCCAATCTACCTGGAAAGGGGTCTCTCTTTGAACTGCCTTTCCCAAGGTTTCTTCCATTTTTCCCTACAAGGTTTTTTTTGGGAGTTTTTCCTTGTCTTCTCAGAGAGTCAAGGCTGGGAGGCTGTCAAGAGGCAGGGCCTGTTAAAGCCCATTGCGGCACTTCCTGTGTGATTTTGGGCTATACAAAAATAAACTGTATTGTATTGTATTGTACTGTGCAATTAAAAAAAATAAAGACTCTTTCCATATTATCGATTGCTTCTCATAGACAGAGTCATTCTTCTTCAGACAAAATAAAAGGCTAAACTTGGGCAAAGGAACAGGGTCACTTCTCAGTGTGCCTTGCAATGAAGAGCTGCAGTTCTTCTTTGGCTTCGGCCTTTTTCTCTTTTCTGCTGCAAACAGCCTGCGGCACTTCCGTGGTGACATTTCTTCTCCTTACCTGCCTGTCCCTCAGCTCCCTACGGAACCCAGTTTGATTCTAGTGCTGCTCGCCATGTCCTCATTAAGGTGAAAATGAGCAGCTGTGTTAATCAAAGCAGGTGTCACAATTGGCATGTGTATCTCAGCAGGGCAGAGCTTCATGTGCGCACTTTCAGTTGATGTGTGCAGACGCCATCTGACTCCACAGCACGGTTGCTAGGTATGCAGTTTTCATACTCAATATTTTTAAACTTCTGCCACGGTGAAAAAAAAAAGGAAAGTGCTGTAGTTTGTGTTTTTTCTACCATGATTTCAAAGCCAATTAGCAAAAGTTTAGTCAAGAGATGGAAACTGCCCTCACCTTATGCAACAATGATTTCAAATAAAAATGTATTGAAACATAAGAATTTTACAAATGTAAGGAGACAGCTTAACTTTAAACGTAATTATCTATGAGCTGCCACAATATCATGTTTTTTGGTAAGACATGATTTAGTAGTTTGGATCTGAGTGTTGGCTCTGTGTGACTTCTTTAATGTCCATGAGAGTCGCAATTCACAAATTTAAACAACTGTCCTGATAAATCTTTATCAATATCTTTGAGAAATTTAAATAGAAACATCTCCACTGTCCCATTCACTTGTTCGTCAAGAGCATGATGTGTCCTTCACTTCAGAGATACATTTGTCTTGATTTCTGGGCTGCTTTATTCACTATTTTCTGTTGTATGTTGACCAGATGTACACATACAGTGCCACAAATGCAGTCTGATCAGTTCATTATAGATTTTCAGTGTAACATTTGATTAATGTCAGTCAGTCATTGCCCAACCCGCTATAACCTAACACAGGGTCATGGGGGTCTGCTGGAGCCAATCCCAGCCAACACAGGGAGCAAGGCAGGAACAAATCCCCGGGCAGGGTGTCAGCCCACCGCAGGGCACACACCCACACACACAGCCACACACCAAGAACCCACTAAAGACAATTTAGGATCGCTAATGCACCTAACCTGCATGTTTTTGGACTGTGGGAAGAAACCGGAGCACCCAAAGTAGAACTTAACACAAATTGATAAATGCATAAAATGAATTTTGATTGATCAATAGTCAGTCAGTCAGTCATTATCCAACCCGCTATATCCTAACATAGGGTCACGGGAGTCTGCTAGAGCCAATCCGAGCCAACACAGGGCGCAAGGCAGGAAACAAACCCCGGGAAGGGTGCCAGCCCACCGTAGGAAACACACACACACACCCACACTAGGGACAATTTAGGATCGCCAATGCACCTAACCTGCGTGTCTTTGGACTGTGGGAGGAAATCCACACAGACACGTGGAGAACATGCAAACTCCATGCAGGGAGGACCCGGGAAGTGAACAGGTCTGATTGACCAATAGTGAATTCTAAATATATAAAGCAGAACTTAACACAAATTGAATCAATTCTGAAAAGATAAAAAAATCAAATTCGAAATTTTAGTTGCCAGTTCTGAACAATAAAGTCATACTGTGGAAAACTTGTGTACCCACTTTGTGATTTCTAAAATGTCACCTTTTGACTATAAATTCTGAAAGTAAGCACAGAGCGTGTTTGCTTGTACTCTTACTCTGTCTCATTTACCGCACGTCTATCTCTGTGAAGCAACAGCATTAACCACTGCTCTACTGCGACACCTGCAACAAACAAAAATGCATGCTCTTTATTTGCACCAGGAAGCTGCAGCTCTTTTAGGTTTCTCATTCCAAATCCAGACATGTAGCTTGAAGATGCTAGTATGCACGTTTATCCATTTTCTAACTGACAGTGGAACCAGTTTCTAAATGTATAAAATGAATTTTGATTGATCAATAGTCAGTCAGTCATTATCCAACCCGCTATATCCTAACACGGGGTCACAGGGGTCTGCTGGAGCCAATCCCAGCCAACACAGGGCGCAAAGCAGGAACAAATCCCTGGGCAGGGTGCCAGCCCACCGCAGGGCGCACACACACACACAAACCAAACATACACCAGGGACAATTTTAGAATCGCCAATGCACCTAACCTGCATGTCTTTGGACTGTGGGAGGAAACCCACACAGACACGGGGAGAACATGTTAACTCCACACAGGGAGGACCCGGGAAGCAAACCCAGGTCTCCTTACTGCGAGGCAGCAGCGCTACCACTGCGCCACCGTGCCACCCTTCGATTAATGTGTAATCATTTTTCTTGTGAAACCAAACATTTAACAGTCTTATTAACTGCTTCCAAAAACCACCTGGAATAAGAGAATAGTTTTGTCAGCCTAAAAACCTTTTAAGCCATTTTGAGTATAATTAACAAAACATTAATCCCAGTTTGAGGCTGAAATAATCATGGTGGGGATAAAGGTCTCGCAGTTTTTAAACTTTCTGTACTAGTCCTGGAAGTGGGCCGGTATGTACTGCAGTCCAACTCCTACTGGGGTTTGAAAAAATGTGTGTCTTTCAGTACAACCAATACCTCAGAGGGGACCCCCTCCCCACAAAGTTGTTTCAAATTTGCAAAGCATCCTGAGGAAGAACAAGAAGCCAACAATGAGAGTACCAGCAAGTATTTGTTTTCATTTCAAGCTCTGTTCTGTATTTATTGAAAGCAATTTGAAGAGTTACCCTAGTTTGCTTACTCAAATTCATATTCAAATCAAATAAGCAATACAATCTCCAGAAAACAAACATCAAAATCTGCTGGTACCATCAAAACCTGACATTATTATTGTAAATTACAACAAACATGCTTCATTTTCAAGAGCTACTGTACCCGAGACTGACAACTTGTTTTTAAATTAGGACACGTCTTTAGCTAGAAGCCCAAGTTTCCTGCAGGAAAGCATTGCCTGTTTTTCTACTAGAAATAATCAAGAAAGCTCAGACTTTTAACATTTAAACTGAGATCTCAAATGTTCCAATAGGCAACGCTCAAATTACCCAAAATGATGGAACGAGAGGAAAAACAATTGAAGAGAAGGCAAAGGACAGAAAACTAAAGCAAGGCTGGACCATTTCATTGCTAATGATAAACCCCTGGCGAGAAGCAACATGAGAAATTAACCTAGACCATAAATAAAATAACCTAGACCATAAATAAAATTTGGTTAAATCAGATCAATAAATACAATAAAAAACAAAAAAGCAACAAGCAGAGATATGGATATCAAAGAGGGGGCAAAAACATTCTGTAGCGTGAAGCTCCCAAAGAGATCCAAAAGAGTTGAGGCCATCTAGTAAAATTTAAACAGATTGTTATTTTCATGGGAATTGTTACATATGCATAATAGAACTAAGTATTTTACATTACAGCGAGTAATTAACCATAGTAGAAAACAGTAAAATGTAATAAATTGAAAGAAAATTATGTTTCATGTTGCATTAGAGGTATTTGTTGCGTTATACATTTTCGTTCTGTTTTGGTTTGAAATTAACACACAAATACTTTTTAAGCTTACACTTTTACTGTAAAACTTCAGTAAAACAATTTTTTTAATTAACTTTTCGTCAATATCGCATTGAATTTTGATTCTGTGTTTGGACTTACATTGTGACAACGCAACATGTAACTGCCCATGAGTGAATATTGTTTCTTTCTCTCTAATAAATAAACTTTTTTGAATGTTTGTCCCTGTGATTTGTTCTTTGTCATAGCTAAAGCTATTCTAATGGGAAACTGTAAACGTTTTAATACAAATGGCATATCAAGATCTCCTTTGGTGTCTAATGTTATCCGCAGAAGATGTACCTTTCTTGTCTCCTGTTAAAATTTTACATGTTAGAATTGTTCAACCAATTTTGAATACAACTAATCTTGTCTTATTGCATAGCCCATCACTCAGACATAAATTACACAATAACATTACGATACATCCTTCTTTCAACAGTAATTTCTGCGGTGGAAGACCGGATGGTGTTAACGGTTGTAGATATTCTATGGGATATTGTAAGTTGATGTTTTCATCTTCCGCACAATCACCACCAACTGTTTCAGTATAGTCTATTGATAAGCATTTAACCAATCTGCCATGTAACCGATTGACAATTTTCGTGTTAATTCGTTTGACTTCATCGTTTCTCAGTGCTAGGATTGCCCGTGTACACATTTCTTCTGTTGATGACCCTTCGGGATGAAATTCTTCAATAAGATTTGGACATAATACATCTTCTTTTATTGGGAATTTAAAGTGAGGAAAACGTAAAAATTTATAAGAGCTGAGAGTGCAGGAACTGTGTTTGACAAAAGCATTCACATGAATGAGAAGTAAGAGGACCGAGGGTGTGGGCCGTTAGCCTATAATGGTTGAGAGGTTGGTGGGACTTGAAAAAATCTCTTGGCAATAGTCTTGTCTCAAGATTTTCTTTGATAATAGAGAGATATAATCTAATATTTATCTATTTAATTGCTTCTAGACATTGCCTAGATGATGAGAGTGTTGTGTCAAGTGAAATACTGCTTAAAGGCTCATTCTTGTAGGATACTCTGTAATTATGACACCATGTATGTAAAATTAATGTTCTTTTTGCCTTGTCTGTACAACTTCTTTTTCACACTATCAGACTGTATGATTAAAAACAAATACATTATGTCTGAGTTCAGCACTAGGTTAGCATGATGAATTTGAAGTACGATAGCTTCTCTGTATTTTCCAGTTTTGGCGGCAGTAAATTAAAAGTATGAATTGATATAAACTATGAATCTGTACTGGATGAGCTACAAGTTCATTACACACTCCTCAGACTCACATGTTAATCCCCCAGTTTTAAACGTGTTTAAGTTATTTGCTTCTTTGGAAAATCTGGACATGCTACTTCAGAATGCTGGTGTTAATTGTTCATATTTTCTGTGTTTTAAGATGTGTCAAACCTCTGTCCTTTGCTTAACTAGGGCAAATTCTTTCAGGTTTGGCACAGCCAATGGAATGTGTTGAAATGTTAAAGACTATGAGGCAATTTGATACATCTATTTTAAAAACCTTTGTGTAATAAATCAAAATACTTCCGGAGGAGACTGTTGTTGTCCACATTGCAACTTCTGTTTAAAAACTGAAATGAGAGCTCTTTCTTTCTTTCTTTCTTTCTCTCTTTCTTTCTTTCTTTCTTTCTTTCTTTCTTTCTTTCTTTCTTTCTTTCTTTCTTTCTTTCTTTCTTTCTGTTGTCATTACCAAACAGTTTCTTAATTCATCTTGGCAGCAGGGCCTTGACTACTTAAGTAAAATACAGTGTTAGGTCCACAATCAAACAAAGAAAATGTAAAGGGGCGTATGGTCCCTTGGGGGTGAGTCACTGGGACTGCAGGGGTGTGTAATGAATGGGAATTTGTAGGAGAGAGAGAGAGGAGCCCAGCACAGTGCAGGCAGGTGATAAATGATCCAAACAGGTATAGAGAGTTGAGCATTAATCACACCACAGCTGCTGCTGCTGCTCCTCCACCCCCACACTTCTTGCCCTGCTTTGCTCTTCTCTACCAGTCCCCCTGCACTTCCCATCTCTTCATATCTTTCTTTAACACTGAAAGACAAAGTTTCATTTAAATTTAGCTTCAATCAAGAGGAATACTGTCTAGTAAATGTGGTGAATATGGCCTAATGTTGATTTGACTGGTTGACATGGTAAGGCTTAGAGCTCCTGTTTCGGTTGCTGGTAGATCTGGGGATGTTTGATGGTCATCTTTATATACTATTTTATTTATCAATTGGGTTAAAACCTTCTCTTTTGTCTCTGTAGGTTTAACATACTTTTATGTGGTATAACATACTGTAGGTAAAATATTTAAATCAATTCAATTTCACATAGAATCTTTCTCAGAGAAGACTTTCATAAAGTAATTTTAGATGTGCTATAGATTAAAAGCATTGTTAACATTCAAAATGTAAGTCAGCAATGGTAAGTGAACCAAAAAGGTAAAAGAATGAACACAAGTGCTTAACCACATTCTACCCATAATACACCCGTACACACACAAGGGAATGGATGCATACATACATACATACACAGGAGGAAACTTATGAGCTTCAAATGAAGCAGCCACTGCACTGTACAAGTGTTTTGCTACTTGGAAGAAACAGGAGCAGCCACAGAAGATTCATAATGTCTAATGAGGAGCCTGCTCTGGACCACCTCCTCCCCTCCCTGCCATCAATCTTATTTATTGATAATTCCTTGCAGCAGTATGTGAGAACCCTGCTGGAAATTTAGGCCAAGGAAAAAAAAATCTGAAGATTAATTAGATTAAAAACTTTACACAGCAGTAGAATATATATAAAACCCAAAACTTCAAGAATGTCTGAAACTATAAATGTCATTGTGTCAAATCCTTTCTGGAGGGATCCAGAAATACCTGGAAACAAAGACCACCTCAGGAGGTCAAAACTAAATAGCATCTCCACCTCTCCCAGTCACTTGGTTAAAAAATCCACGATAAAAGGAGGAGCCAGGGGGAGATGGGGGTAGTTCACTTCTAAATATGTTAACCATGATTACCTTAAAGTAAAGCTAACCTGTTTCTACTTTATATTCAATATTATTTACAATATGTACAATATATACAGTACCTCAACATTTTAAAATACAAATGTACACTCACCTAAAGGATTATTAGGAACACCATACTAATACGGTGTTTGACCCTCTTTCGCCTTCAGAACTGCCTTAATTCTACGTGGCATTGATTCAACAAGGTGCTGAAAGCATTCTTTAGAAATGTTGGCCCATATTGATAGGATAGCATCTTGCAGTTGATGGAGATTTGTGGGATGCACATCCAGGGCACGAAGCTCCCGTTCCACCACATCCCAAAGATGCTCTATTGGGTTGAGATCTGGTGACTGTGGGGGCCATTTCAGTACAGTGAACTCATTGTCATGTTCAAGAAACCAATTTGAAATGATTCGAGCTTTGTGACATGGTGCATTATCCTGCTGGAAGTAGCCATCAGAGGATGGGTACATGGTGGTCATGAAGGGATGGACATGGTCAGAAACAATGCTCAGGTAGCCCGTGGCATTTAAACGATGCCCAATTGGCACTAAGGGGCCTAAAGTGTGCCAAGAAAACATCCCCCACACCATTACACCACCACCACCAGCCTGCACAGTGGTAACAAGGTATGATGGATCCATGTTCTCATTCTGTTTACGCCAAATTCTGACTCTACCATTTGAATGTCTCAACAGAAATCGAGACTCATCAGACCAGGCAACATTTTTCCAGTCTTCAACTGTCCAATTTTGGTGAGCTTGTGCAAATTGTAGCCTCTTTTTCCTATTTGTAGTGGAGATGAGTGGTACCCGGTGGGGTCTTCTGCTGTTGTAGCCCATCCGCCTCAAGGTTGTGCGTGTTGTGGCTTCACAAATGCTTTGCTGCATACCTCGGTTGTAACGAGTGGTTATTTCAGTCAAAGTTGCTCTTCTATCAGCTTGAATCAGTCGGCCCATTCTCCTCTGACCTCTAGCATCAACAAGGCATTTTCGCCCACAGGACTGCCGCATACTGGATGTTTTTCCCTTTTCACACCATTCTTTGTAAACCCTAGAAATGGTTGTGCGTGAAAATCCCAGTAACTGAGCAGATTGTGAAATACTCAGACCGGCCCGTCTGGCACCAACAACCATGCCACTCTCAAAATTGCTTAAATCACCTTTCTTTCCCATTCTGACATTCAGTTTGGAGTTCAGGAGATTGTCTTGACCAGGACCACACCCCTAAATGCATTGAAGCAACTGCCATGTGATTGGTTGATTAGATAATTGCATTAATGAGAAATTGAACAGGCGTTCCTAATAATCCTTTAGGTGAGTGTATATACTGTAGCTAGATTTTTACAGAAATACTCTCAGGCATTCATGAACGTAGAAAACAGCCAGATGTGTCATCTTCATTAAATTCAGTACAGTCAAAGTTATGACAGAGAACTGTTAAAAATATTATATATTACAGTACATACAGTATGCAGTATTACAAATGCAGTATTCAAATAATTACAAACTGCAACTAAATTTTCTGTATTTTGTATTTGTTCTTAGTATACTGGTGTGGCACTTGGTGTCTCTGCTATACTGTCAAGCTTTTCTCCTGCCTGTGAAGAAGGTGCCAGAAGCATTTGGGAGCCTTTCGATCCAATGATGAATCCATGGATGATAGGATTTTTTTGTTGTATTAGTCTGATCAGCAGATACTTATATCTACTCTCTAAATCTATAAAATCCTAAGCCTAAAAAAGCGTGTCTGCCTGGGGGGTTGCCAACCGGGATCCCGAGTTGTTTCGTTGTGTAGTGGGTGCGGCAACGCACTGTATCAGTGCATGCTCCCCAACTTGACTTGATACCTTAAGCCTCTTGTAGCCATTTTTTAAAATACACCATATTCAAGAAAATACAAATCTAAGAAGAATTTTTCAAATGCTCCCCAACTTGACTTGACTAAAAGTGCAACGATTTTATGTGATGTTTTAATGTCACGTTTTAAATTGAGCTTATTTTAAAACCTACATATATATGTTTAGTATCATTCTTTTCAGAATTTATCGAACTTTAATGTGATGTTGTTAGATTTTCAGATTCTTATTCCGTTTTTAAATTATAAACTATAAAATATCAAGAACTCACGTCCTGTGAGACGAGACTTTGTGCCAAGACATTTAATCACGCCCGGGGACGGAAATAAAAGACAAAGAGAAGATGACAAAGACAGCTGCTGTACAGGCTTTTAGATGTTCGAAGCACCGCGTGAGATGCAGATTACATGGCAAGGCAGCAACAACAAGCCAGCAGCTGATCGAGCAAAGGGAAGGTAAAAAAAAAAGTATTTCTTTTCCATTGTATCACCGTTTAAGAGGGAGTTTCAGAGGAGTGACTGCGTCTCCTTGGGGTGCGTTCAGCCCCCATTCTTCACAACACGAGTGGCAGAGAAGCAAAGTGGCTGGCGCATAGTGCAGGCCAGGGGGGGTTGGCAAGCGAAGCGAGCAGGGGGTAATGCTCTAGTAATACTATAGAATGCTAAAGAGAGGGTGAGTGACCAGTTTTCCTACAGCTCCAGAACTGTGACTTTGTCTGAATTTTGTCTGTGACTTTGCGTTATAACAAATGGTGGTCTACCTAGGATTTGTTTTCTCCAGAGATTCTGCTGACTACAGTTTTTGTTTTCCTCTCCTTTGTCTATTGGCCATATCTCAATGATAATATTAATGGACATAAATAGTTAGAATCCACTTATGTTAATCAGTGGAAATTATGTGGCTTATGTTATGTTTAGCCAAAGCTATATTTCTAAGGGTGCACAACACTATGTATTTTGTGAAATGTATAATGTGTATTTTACCTGTTAACATGTTACAGCACACTCGGCACACAGAGCCTGTACTCACTAAACTACCCAGCACTGCACACACAAAAAAAAAAAAATTATTTCACAAATAATTTATGATCTATACAAGAGACAGACATGAGGTAAATGAGACAGAGTAGGAGTACAAGCAAATGCGCTCTGTGCTTACTTTTAGAATTTATAGTCAAAAGGTGACATTTTAGAAATCACAAAGTGGGTAAACAAGTTTTCCACAGTACTACTTTATTGTCAGAACTGGCAACTAAAATTTCAAATTTGATTTTTTTTAACTTTTTAAAATTGATTTAAATTGTGTTAAGTTCTACTTTATATATTTAGAATTCACTATTGATCAATCAGACCTGGGTTCGCTTCCCGGGTCCTCGCTGCGTGGAGTTTGCATGTTCTCCCCGTGTCTGTGTGGGTTTCTTCCCACAGTCCAAAGACATGCAGGTTAGGTGCATTGGCGATCCTAAATTGTCCCTAGTGGGTGCTTGGTGTGTGCTTGGTGTATGCCCTGCGGTGGGCTGGCACCCTGCCCAGGGATTTGTTCCTGCCTTGTACCCTGTGTTGGCTGGGATTGGCTCCAGCAGACCCCTGTGACCCTGTAGTTAGGATATAGCGGGTTGGAGAATGACTGACTGACTGACTATTGATCAATCAAAATTCGTTTTATACATTTAGAAACTGGTTCCACTGTCAGTTAGAAAATGGATAAATGGGCATACTAGCATCTTCAAGCTACATGTCTGGATTTGGAATGAGAGACCTAAAAGAGCTGCAGCTTCCTGATGCAAATAAAAAGCATGCATGTTTGTTTGTTTGTTGCAGGTGTCGCAGTAGAGCAGTGGTTAATGCTGTTGCTTCACCGATCCAGTGTCCTGAGTCTGAATACTTTGCCCTTTAGGTTTTCTTCCAGGTCCTCCAGGTTTTCCTCCCATATCCCCTGAAAGTGTACAATAAGTCAGGTTAATTTGCAACTTTAAACTGGTGCAGGAGTATCTGTGAGTGTGCCGTGTCATGAACTGGTACCCTGTATATTCCTGCCTTTTGCTCTCTGCTGCTGGAATAGTGAATTTTGTGTAAAGCAAATGAGCAAAAAATATATCATTTCTGGCCATAAATAAATGGGTAAACAATCTGAACACAATAATCACAAATAATCAAACTATTGGAACCTCTGTTCAAACCTGCTGCAAAACACAGAATATGGGAAATCCTTCATTTATCTATTTAAAGTGCATTGACACCTCAACGATTCTGGGCTAATCTGATTATAGATAGTAGAAATACATCTGTTATCACAAATCTTTGGTCTCCTATTAAAGAAAAACATATCAGTATAAACAAATCTAAATGAAAGGATAATAAGATCTTTAGCCATCATTTCATACCACTTTAGATGTGGCCCAGTATTGCATAAATAAGAAAATGTGACCAATGTGAAGAGATCATTCAGAACATTAAGCTTGTTTGGTTAGCTGGCATCTAAGTTGTCCCAATATCTCATCCAGATGCTTTGTAAAAAGTTGTCAGGATTTTTGTTTCAAATACACGACCTGAAAATTGGTTACAGACTGTCACAACCCTCTGTATGGAAAACTATTTCCTGTCTTTTGTTTTAAATGCAACTCCCCTTAATTTTTACCGGTGTCCTCAAATTTTCGATTCTCACTTTAGCTGAAAGAATGTTTCTGATTGAATTTTCTCAGTACATTTGAGAATTCTTAAGATTTGGATTAGATAGATAGATAGATAGATAGATAGATAGATAGATAGATAGATAGATAGATAGATAGATAGATAGATAGATAGATAGATACTTTATTAATCCCAAGGGGAAATTCACATACTCCAACAGCAGCATACTGATAAAAAACAATATTAAAGAGCGATAACAATGCAGGTTGTCAGAGATGGCTGGGGTGGCGACCTGGCCGGGACACCCAGGAGGACCGGAGGAGGGCTTGCGCCTTCCTCAGACCATGTGGGGGCGACTGCCCTGGTACCTTTGGGGGCCACGGGTACAGAGCTTTGAAGCTCCACCCTGTAGGGGCCCATGGTCACCGCCAGGGGGCACTCCTATGCCTTTGGAGCCCAGGACCTCAGTACTTCCGCCACACCCAGAAGTGCTGGGGGGAAGAACACTGGGGACACCCGGAGATGATCCTGTTCAGTGGATGCAGTGGATTCTCCATGATTGACAGGAGCCTGCTCAGCGCCCGTCGCTCTGCCACGGATGTCAAACTGTCAAGCTCTGTGCCTACAATAGAGCCTGCCTTCCTCACCAGTTTGTCCAGGCATGAGGCGTCCCTCTTGTTTATGCTGCCTCCCCAGCACACCACCGTGTAGAAGAGGGCACTCGCCACAACTGTCGGATAGAACATAGTATAGTCAGCTCTGTCCTCTCTTGCACAGAGCATCAGTATTGGCAGTCCAGTCCAAATTATCATCCAGCTGCACTCCCAGGTATTTATAGGTCTGTACCCTCTGCACAGTCACCTCTGATGATCATTGGGTCCATGAGGGGCCTGGTCCTCCTAAAATCCACCACCAGCTCCTTGGTTTTGCTGGTGTTCAGGTGTAAGTGGTTTGAGTTGCACCATTTAACAAAGTCCTTAAATAGGTTCCTATACTCCTCTTCCTACCCACTCCTGATGCAGCCCACGATAGCAGTGTCGTCAGCGAACTTTTGCATGTGGCAGGACTCCGAGTTGTATTGGAAGTCCGATGTATGTTGGCTGAACAGGACCGGAGAAAGTACAGTCCCTGTGGCGCTCCTGTGTTGCTGACCAGAGTGTCAGACCTGCAGTTCCTGAGACGCACATACGGAGGTCTGTCTGTAAGATTAGGTCTGCACGTGTCCCTTAATGCTCAAGACTAAAGAGTTTTAAATCTCTTAGCCTCCCAATGAAGAACGTACCCTTCAGTCCTGGGATAGATTTTGGTTGCTCCTCTGTTTTATTGAGTAGGGTCCTATGTTACCATATTTTCCCTTTTGTACTCTTTTCTATTGTTTTGCTCTGTACAGCTTATAGAATTACTGTGTTTTAGTAGAGTGTTAATTAAAGCTGCACCCTCCAAATGTTTTCTCACTAGTGCCTACTACAGTCTGAGTATAGCATTCATCGATTTATTTCCAAACATTTTTACAACACAAATGAACATTTTATTTGACTTTTGAATTGCTGTGCACATTGCCAAGACAATGAGAATGTTACATAAATATAAAACTCCAATTTTTTTTTAGAGGTTGCTTCTTGTAGGACAATATGACACATTTTGCATTTAAATTAATGTTCCTCATGCTTGAATGCAGCACTTCCCATTTCTCTGCATTAAACTGCATTTCCCAAGTGTTCACATAATTTTGAAAAATGTATTGAATTGGTTTGGTTGCCTTCTCTGTGTTTACTATCCCACTAACTTTGGTGTCATCTACAAATTTCACAAATTTACTAACTCGTTCAGAGTCCATGCCATTAATTTAAATTAGAGCAACAGTAAAAGCCCAGATTGCCAAGGGGCTCCACTGATCACCTGATGTGAAGCTTTCTCCTTTTGTCTATTTTGAAAATGCAGCAGCGTCAATATTACATAACAGCTGTTATCTTGTCAGCTCATGCTCTGATTTATTAACACCTTTATAATATTTTATAAAGAGGATAGTAAAGACACATTCACCGACCTGCTCATTCCGATTATAAGCATATCTTTTATTCATTAATATCTGTTTTTTTATAAACTAATTTAAAACCATGTCTGACAAATCATTAAACATTAAAACAAGTTCGGAGAACAAATACTAACTTAGTGGTGGTCTTGCGCCCTAATTACATTTACTTCATTTTTATATGTTGTTTCTTTAAGAAAAAGTTAAAGAACTTGGTTATTTTTAGTTAGGGTTGCATTTGTAGAGACAAAGTGCTGGCAGATATTTTAACCAGAGTAAAACAAACAATTATGTAATTAATTAATCAGTACTTTACTTGTTTTTTGCTGAATAGCATAATTTCCGCTCAATGCTCTTGGCTAGGCTGTGTGGGAGATTTGCATGATATATTTGAATATACTGTTTTATCCCTTTGTTTCACTACTTCCTTTAGGGCAAAATTTGGATATAACTGTAACATACAGTAGGGTGGGCAGTACGGTGGCGCAGTGGGTAGCACCGCTGGCTCACAGTAAGGAGACCTGTGGGTCCACTTCCCCGGTCCTGCCCGCGTGGAGTTTGCATGTTCTCCCCGTGTCTGCGTGGGTTTCCTCCCACAGTCCAAAGACATGCAGGTTAAGTGCATTGGCAATCCTAAATTGACCCTAGTGCAGCATTTCTCAGCCTTTAAGTATTTGCAATCCGAGTTTTCATAACAGTTTTAATCGCGCCCCCCTTAACGTTTTTTTGAAGCCCTAATAAAATTTATTCCTATATTTTTTGCTTCCGATACACCGCTACAAGTTTTATTATACCTACTTAACTTTTACCGACATTTATCTAACTCTATATTTATTTTTCTAGTATCAGAATGTAGTTTAAGTTAATTTGTTTTGGTTTCAATAGATGTATTTTTCACATTTTCGATTCTTGTTTTCTTTTTTTCAAATCTTTGCGCCCCCTTTTTTGTTACTTCTCACCCCACAGGTTGAGAACCGCCACCCTAGTGTGTGCTTGGTGTGGGTGTGTGTGCCCTGCGGTGGGCTGGCACACTGCCCGGGATTTGTTCCTGCCTTGCGTCCTGTGTTGGGTGGGATTGGCTCCAGCAGACCCCCGTGTTAGGATATAGCGGTTTGGATGATGACTGACTGACTGACATTTACAAAGATAACTAAAAATACTAAAAGAGCAAGTTATGCTTTTTTTTTTAGCTTCTTAAGAGTATATTTACGGCCCCTTGCCTGAAATGCAGTCTTTACTCAGAACTAATTGCTTTATAGTGTAGGATGTAAAAAAAAAAAGAAAGAAAATCACATAAGTCATAATATGAGACAGTTGGAGACACAGTGCCTCACTATTTTTATGTTTTTAAAATACTTCTACAAGTTTGCATCATTGCCATCATTGGCAATGCCCATCTGGTATTCAAACACACATTTCCGTGATTACCAGCTGTCCCAGAGGAAGAAAAAAAAAAAACCTAATAGTGCTTCCTAACCTACAGTGACATTTTGTTAAGTGGAGAGACAATAAATACTCACCCATTCTTTAACCTGCTTAACCATTTCACGGTTGCTGGGGTCTGTGCTTTTTCCAGGAGCACTTGGTGAAAAGCAGGACATGAATCATGTCAGTGTGCTACTTCATGACTGTATATTGTTAAATACTTCTGAAAATGGATTTTTGGATTAGCCTTAAGCTCAAGATAAAAAAAAATAATTTTCATGTACCCTTCTGCAAAATAAAGAGCAGACATTTGGGCTCACTACCCACATGGCGAGGAATGAGGAGTGGGTGCAATGCCAGTCAGGTAAGCATACTAGCTCTTAATTAACAGATTTACAAATATAATATGGCAACTGTATATTTAATAATAATAATAATAATAATAATGAATTATGTTTGGGATATCCCTTAAGTTGTAGGATACTACATAGGCAGTAACTTTTTTAATTGAGATGCTGGTAAAAGACCAAATGCAGGCAGGGTAGGGTAGAGTAAGCTTACTCTACTCAGGACGAGAGAGCCAAATAGAGCCTGTGGTTACTCATAACTGATATAACTCATATGTTTTTGAAACTATTTCTTTAGTATGAAGTTAATATGTCAATTTTTTTCCCTTTCTGGAGCTCACATTAAAGTAGTTGTGACACTGTGTGTAGGAACACCAAAACCTTGAATAAACCGCTTTTATTTCATGTTTTGTAATCATGTTTATTTTAAAAAGAGGTGTCTCTTTAAGTTTTATAATACAGATTTGATTGATTTTTTTCACTTGGTTTTGGTCTTGTCTCAGATCTTATATAAGCTGAAATAATTCAAGAAGAAGGCGTTCTGAGATGAGCTTTCATCCAGCGGAGAAGGCAAACAATTAGTAAAACACAAAAACAAGTGAGTCATTCTATAGCCAAAAACCAATTACGACTATGTTCATTTTACACGACAGCACTCCACACAACCAAACCACATAACAGGGCAAAATAAGTAAGAATCCATCAGGAAGCCACACTAGTCAAACTAGTAATGGCAAGATTTTTGTGTAGATGTAACACTGTCAAAGGCACAATAAAATCCTACAATATTAGGACAGGGTATGGGAGTAAAGAAAGAACCCACTTATTCCAGATTATTTGATAGCAGAGAAGACAGATAGCTGTTTCAGCAACTCTAAGGATATAGAGGGTTACAAGATCAGAAGACATACTACAAACACAGTAAGCCTTAATTCTTCAGGTAATAAAGGATAATGAAGGTGGGTGGTAGAAGGTGTTTTGAATTGTTCCCTGTAATTCTATCTAGTTGTAGAAAAACAACAAATCTGATTTTTTCAGTACTCATTATGGAGGGAATTACTTAAACATACAGTAAAATGACTAATCTGTGCCAGTAGTTTCTATAGATTCCCGTCTGTGGATGAATTCCTGGGATATATGACTCAATAAGCATCACCTTCTCAAACAACCTTGAGTCCACTCTGAATCACTGGCTTGCTAGAAGCACTGAGACAGTAAACCTTAAAGAAGGAAATCTGGAATACAAATTTCATCTTGACAAACATCAAACTAAAATCTAAACAGAATCAACCTTATTGTAGATAGTGTCCCTTACAAGCCCTTCACTCACCAGATAGCTTTATACTCTGGCCGCCAGAGGGAGCCCTCCCTGTGACATGGAGATGCCCCGAATTCCAGCAGGGCATCATGGACTATGGAGTTTTCCTGTACTGCCCTGCTGGATAACGTCGGGGCCACCGGGGTTGGTACAAGGAGGCCCAGGGACTGTTATTTTCCCTATAACCTGGAAGTACTTCTTTGTCACAGCGACAGAGGAAATGATGTACTTCCGGGATGAAGAAGAGTTTTTTACCTAACCCATGGACTATAAAGGACACTGGGAAATTCCAGACGGATGAGCTGAGTCGGGAGGAAGGGTGACAACGCGTCTGGGAGAGTGGAGGATTGTTTATTGTAGTGATTATTGCAGTATTGTATGAGTATTTTGGAGTGGAGGATGTTTTGTGCACATTATAGTTCAAATAACTATAATATTATTATTGGACTTTTATCTGGTGTCTGATCTGAGGGATGACAGCGTCACAATACTAAATTGAAATATTTATTTTTCATAAAACGTTGGCCTCTGTCTGGCCAAATAAGGCTTCAAAGAAAAATGAACAGCAGAATAATTTGATGCAAAATACACACAACTTAGTCAAACTACAATATTAATAACCTCCATATAATCTACAACACTTAAGTTGAAATAACATTTAAGTTAACCACACAGGCTTCTCAGAATACTTATGGGGAAATAATTGCCGAATTCTTGCAACATTGCAAACATGAAGACGTAAACATGAGAAACAAGTTAAAAATCAGTGATGTCTATCAGGCTGATGATACACGTTTCCTTCACCAAGGACAACTCTCAAATAGCATTGAAATAGTTAACATTTTTAATGCTTTTGACAGATAAAGGATAATTATTCTCAGTTGGAATAATTACAAACTAGACATAGGAAGAAAAAAATACAATTCTGAAAGAGCACTTGCCATCAAGTGTATACACCTTGTGGAATTCTAAGTCATAACCTGCTAGAATAATATACAGTAAATTACCTGTTAGAAATGACTGCACTTAATTTAAGCACAATTAAACATATACATTATTTCCATGATTTATTTTACCTTAATCATATAACACATTCTATGACTACTATTTGGAAACACCACAAAGCAGCGAAGTTTATTTTGACTTAAATTTATAGAACATTAGAACAGTCTAGACGAGAACAGGCCATTCAACCCAACAAAGCTTGCCAGTCCAATCCACTTATTTCTTCCAATAAAACATCAAGTTGAGTTTTGAAAGTCCCTAAAGTCTTACTGCCTACCACACTACTTGGTAGCTTATTACAAGTGTCTATCGTTCTTTGTGTTACGAAAAACTTCCTGATGTTTGTGCAAAATTTACCCTTAACAAGTTTCCAACTGTGTCCCCGTGTTCTTGATGAGTTCATTTTAAAATAACAGTCTCGATCCACGGAAATAATTCCATTCATAATTTAAAACACTTCAGTCATGTCCCCTCTTAATATTATTTTGCTTAAACTGTAAAGGCTCAGCTCTTTTAATCTTTCCTCATAATTCAACCCCTGTAGTCCTGGAATCAGCCTAGTTGCTCTTCTCTGGACCTTTTCTAGTGCTGCTATGTCCTTTTTGTAGCCTGGAGACCAAAACTGCACACAGTACTCAAGATGAGGCCTCACCAGTGCATTATAAAGGTTGAGCAGAACCTCCTTGGACTTGTACTCCACACATCAAGGCGCTATATAACCTAACATTCTGTTAGCCTTCTTAATGGCTTCTGAACACTGTCGGGAAGTTGATAGCTTAGAGTCCACTATAACTCCTAAATCCTTCTCATAAGGTGGACTCTTGATTTTCAGACCATGCATTGTGTATTCAAACCTCACATTTTGACTTCTTGTGTGTAATTCTTTACATTTACTGACATAAAAGCCTGTATGCTGTCCAAGTCCTTCTGTGATGATATAACGGATTCCAAATTATCTGCTAACCCACTTATCTTTGTATCATCTCCAAACTTCACCAGCTTGTTACTTATATTCCTGATGGTCACCACACTTAACATCGGCCAATTCTGATGAGGTTCCTCACACCATCATCCTCTGCTGCTTGTGTCTGAGCCAGTTATGCACTCTTCTAAAAACATCACCCTGAACATCCACTTCTTTTAATTTGATGCCTAAACTTTCATGTGGCACCTTATCAAATGATTTCTGAAAGTCAAGATAAATAATAAAATCTGCTCCACTTTGATCTGTGGCAGATGAAATTTAATTTCAGTAAATGTAAAGTATTACACATAGGAAGTGAAAATGTTAGGTTTGAATACACAATGGGCAGTTGGAAAATCGAGAGTCCACCTTATGAGAAGGATTTAGGAGTCGTAGTGGACTCTAAGCTATCGACTTCCCGACAGTGTTCAGAAGCCATTAAGAAGGCTAACAGAATGTCAGGTTATATAGCGCCTTGATGTGTGGAGTACAAGTCACAGGAGGTTCTGCTTGGGCTTTATAACACACTGGTGAGGCCTCATGTGGAGTCCTGTGTGCAGTTTTGATCTCCAGGCTACAAAAAGGACATAGCAGCGCTAGAGAAGGTCCAGAGAAGAGCGACTAGGCTGATTCCAGGGCTACAGGGGGTGAGTTATGAGGAAAGATTAAAAGAGCTGAGACTATACAGTTTAAACAAAAAAAGATTAAAAGGTGACCTGATTGAAGTGTTTAAAATTATGAAGGGAATTAGTCCAGTGGATCGAGACTGTTATTTTAAAATGAGTTCATCAAGAACATGGGGACACTGTTGGAAACTTGTTAAGAGTAAATTTCGCACAAACATTAGGAAGTTTTTCTTTACACAAAGAACGATAGACACTTGGAATAAGAGACCAAGTAGTGTGGTAGACAGTAAGACGTTAGGGACTTTCAAAACTGGACTTGTTGTTTTCTTGGAAGAAATAAGTGGATAGGACTGGCAAGCTTTGTTGGGCTGAATGGCCTATTCTTGTCTAGAGTGTTCTAATGTTCTAAAAGGTAGGCAGTGAGGTCAATGGCATGACTGGATTCATGATATTACAATATCAAACAAATCTTTGAAAAAACAAGTCACATGTACGCCATGATATCTGACCAAAGACACTTAAAAGAAAGCAGTAACAATAAGAATAAGATCATTACACCAGTAAGTCAATAATTTATGGGAGAAGAACAGCAACCTGAAAATGTGAAAATATCTAAAGAAAACAACAAAACGAAAATTAGAAAATCACACCAGCTAATTAATAATTTATGCCCAAGAACTGCATCTGCAAAATGCCAAAATACCAAATGAATCACACTTTTTAAGGTAAGAAAGACAAATCCAAATGCTCCAGCTGCAGGGTAACTGCTCTTTATCTCTCACTAGTAATGGTCTTTGATAACACCTTACTCAAAAGGTTGGTTCCCTCCATTTCTGAGCACATCATTCCAAAATCAAACAATCTTTTTTAGAATGATCAGGGTATTGCATAATGTTTGCTACGCAACATCTACAAGGAAAAAAATCCATCAAGTAACACCTGGACTTGTTCTTTGCTCTCGTAGGCTTATCAAAGGCATCTGAAACAGTAACCATGGATATTCTGTCACAATCAATAATTCCACAGAGGGATTATACTCGAGTATTTGCTAAGGACTTTCAGTACACAGGCTATATAACAAGCTCAGTACTCATTCTGTAAGATCTGGATTTAGCCAGTTAGCAAAGGAGGGAGTCACCCTGTCCTCGTTTTATAATAAAGCTTGCAATGTGTAGCGACACCACACACACCCCATTCTTCAATTGAACAGTCTGAATTTGAGGTGAATGTCACTGACTAATTAATCATGTATTGATAATTCAGAACCATATCTTGCAAAAATTGGACTGAGCCATGTGCTAGATCTGGTACTCTTAGATATCTTCCATATCTGTGGGATTACAATGTTGGTCTGTGAGATATTGAAGGATCCTGAAGTCACAGTTTTCACCTGAATGGCAACATCTTGAATATCAGAGAACTGCAAACTCCAGTCGTAACAGATCACTAAGCTGCAGTATGCTAATGTCTGTGCCCTAGTAACTCAGTCTGAAGGCCTGCAAGCCACTGTCACAGGTGCTACTGCAGCATAAAGAAAAGCAGGCCTAATAGGAACCATAAAGAACACTGGCATCAACTATCAGTGGACCATGGCGCCACTCTCCCAGCAAAAAGCTTTCACTAAACAAACTTTTTAAACACAACATTTGAATACTGAAAACTAGCAAAAGGCTTTTCTTTTTTTTTTTTAAGTACAGCACTTTTTAGTTACAAATGTTTCATTAGGTGACTTTGTGGTCACACAGTAAGTCTATGAGTATGAAACTGGCAAATCTGTAATTAAAATTTCCATATGTTTAGCCACTAGGTCATATTTCCTTCCAGAAGGCCAACAAATGGCATACTCTTCCAACTTTAAACACTGTAGCACTGTCATATTCAGAAAAGTGTGCAATGTGTGTACTGGTAAAAACAGAATTGCCTGCAATAAAATAAACTGAAAGTACTGAGTCAGTGAAGCATCACACCAAAATATTGACATATTGTGCAGTCTATATATGCACATACTGTATGTCTTACTTGTGTTTCTAATTGGATGAATAGTAATTTTCTGAAGCTAAATAAAGAGAAAACTGAAATTTTAGTGATTGGCAATAATGGATATAATGAGGTTATTAGAAATAAACTTTAAAGTTAAGACGGAGGTTAAGAATTTAGGGGTAACTGTTGACTGTGACCTGAATTTTAAATTGCATATTAATCACTAGGACAGCATTTTTTCACTTAAGAAACATAGCAAAAGTTAGACCTCTTATATCATTGAAAGATGCTGAGAAATTAATTCACGCTTTTGTTTTCAGTCGTCTAGATTAATGTAACTCACTCCTCTCAGGACAACCAAAAAAGACATCAATCGTTTGCAACGAGTGCAGAAAGGAGCTGCAAGAATCTTAACTAGGAAAAGGAAATCCGAGCACATTTCTCCAGTTTTGATGTCACTACACTGGTTACCTGTGTCATTCAGAACTGACTTTAAAATATTGCTTATGGTTTACAAAGCCTTAAATAATCTGCTCCATCTTATATATCGGAGTGTCTGACATCTTATATTCCAAATCGTAACCTTAGATCCTCAAATGAGTGTCTGCTTAGAATTCCAAGAGCTAAACCTAAAAGAAGTGGCCTTCTGCTGTTACACACCTAAAATCTGGAATAGCCTGCCAATAGGAATTCGCCAAGCTGATACAGTGGAGCACTTTTAAAAAACTGCTGAAAACACATTACTTTAACATGGCCTTCTCTTAACTTCACCTTAATTTAATCCTGATACTCTGTATATTCAATTCATTATAATAGCTATTCATGATGGCTCTAAAATCCGTACTTACCCCTACTCTCTCTTCTGTTTCTTCTCCCGGTTTTCTGTGGTGGCGACCTGCGCCACCACCACCTAATCAAAGCATCATGATGTTCCTACATTGATGGATTAAAATCCAGAAGTCTACATGACCATCATCATCAAGTCCTTCCATGAGAACCCTAAATACAAAGAGGACTGTTTCATTTATGTTAGGTAGAATGCCCAGAGGGGATTGGACGATCTCATGGCCTGGAACCCCTGCAGATTTTATTTTTTCTCTCCAGAGTTTTTTTTGTTTTTTCTGTCCTCCCTGACCATCGGACCTTACTCTTATTCTATGTTAATTAGTGTTGTCTTATTTTAATTCTTACTTTGTCTTTTTATTTCTCTTTTTTCATCATGTAAAGCACTTTGAGCTACATTATTTGTATGGAAATGTGCTATATAAATAAATGTTGTTGTTGTTGTATACATTTGAAACAAAGACACACACATTAATCTCACTAAAGCACTAAAAGCTGTTAACATCTAGCACCTCCGCAAAACACTATATGGCAAGATACAACACCAGAAATACTGACCCTGTGCTGCACCAACAACAGCAGCATTTAATCCGCCTTACACGGACACTGATTCTGATGGTTTGGACACATTATTCACATCTCTGACACTTGCATTCCTTATCAGATTCTCTAATAACAACTAGCTCTGGATTTAAAAGAAGTTCAGGAACCTAAATTAAGAACATGTAGAAAAGATGAAATGTCATTGTTTCAAAAGGTTTGAAACCTCACTGTCAGCTACTCATACTGCTCCACATCCCTACACTGTAGGGATCAGTAAAGCAGAGAAAAATACGCACTCTTCAACACCAGAAGGTGAAAGAGAAAAGGCACTCCTGAATGAGTGTCCAGCTAGAAAAGATTTCCAAGATTGAGATACCAACAGAATGGCACAGTACAGTCACATGTAATGTAGGAGACCTTGAAAAAAGATAGACAATACCACACTGAAAGCAGGGGAGGCCTGACACATGTTCATGGTTGGAACCCAAGGTTCACTTGAGAACAGTACACTCCGTACGTACACTTGATGCCATGAAAGGGGCTGTGATACCTGATACCTGCCAGAGAGTACAAGAGACAGAGATACAGCCTGCAGAGGATCGCGCAATGCTCTCAGATTGTCCCAAAAACCACACACACACACACACACAAGATCAACTTGATACTCTTAGACAGTCAAAGTAGCCAAAGTGAGCTAAGGGTTACAAGAATTACACACCACCAGGTATCAACAATTGATTTCAAATTGACTCCTAGAAGGGCAGTCAAACAAAAATTTTGCAGTAAGCAGACAGACTTTTCCGACCTATGCAGGGTACAAGGACCAAATTGGGAAATATGTGACTTGGCTGTCCCTGTAAAACAGGGGTCACCAAGTCTAGTCCGGGAGGACCACTGTGGCTGCAGGTTTTCATTATAACCTTTTTTAATAGAGTGTCCTGTTTGTGCTGTTAATTAACTTCTTGTGAATTAATTTAATTGAATTGCCTTTTTAAGATTTGTTCATCTGAATTTCTGCATCACTCCTCTGAATTGCTTCACTTCTTTCCTTAAACAGAAATGACATGTGAAGTGAGTGAGTCAACTGAAGACCAACTAAGTCAGGGCCTCAAACTCCAACCAATTTCACTCCAACCAGCTGCTCAATGAGGTGCCAATTCATTTATTGTTAATTAAACCAGTTCTTTAATTCCATGGCTTATTGCTGCTCTCGTGGTGCATTAGCAGACAGTTCTGAAATTGTTGATTTTCTCTTTTCTAAGAGCTCCGTTAAAATGTTTTGGGGTCCTGAGCAAATCGACATTCCTGAGACCTTCACCTTTCTTTATTTTCAGATATTGTATGATGGACACCAGTTGTTTTGGCTCATTTTGTATCTCCTTATTGTCCATTCATCCATCCATTATCCAACCCGCTATATCCGAACTACAGGGTCACGGGGGTCTACTGGAGCCAATCCCAGCCAACACAAGGGCGCAGGGCAAGAATCAAACCCCGGGCAAGGCGCCAGCCCACCGCAGGGCGCACACACATACACACCCACACACCAGGGACAATTTAGAATCGCCAATCCACCTAACCTGCATGTCTTTGGACTGTGGGAGGAAACTGGAGCACCCAGTGGAAACCCACGCAGACACGGGGAGAACATGCAAACTCCACCCAGGGCTCCTTACTACGAGGCAGCGGCACTACTCACTATGCCACCGTGCCGCCCTCTCCTTATTGCATGGCCGCTAATTAAGGAAAAAGAAACAATTAAGGGGTCTGAGTCTTCAAGCGATAATCAATTAAATTACTTCAAAAGAAGTTAATTAGCTGCAAAAACAGGTCAATCATTCAGAAAAGGGTTAGAATGAAAACCTGCAGCCACGGTGGTCCTCTAGGACTGGACTTAGTGACCCCTGCTGTAAAAGAGTAAGCCGTATGGATGATATCTTTAAGATCCAACTCTTTAATTTCAGCTAAAGGTTTAGGGTTGCAGGGACACCAAGAACTGCTGAAGGAAGATCTACTCAAGAGTATTTGGAGCAAAAACATGGTGTTTCTGAAATACTGGAGGTGGCTTAATGGATTTGTCAGAATTGCACCCCACTCTTTAAAGCTGTCTCACTCAGGTAGAGATCATAGAGGAGTCTGAGGTAAATGATCGGCTGGTGGAAGGAACAAGTGAAGACTAACAGAGAGACGAGACCCAGGAGATGACAGATAGAAAATTAAGTGATGCGGGTTCCACAAATATACCAACCCAATGTGACAGCTTCTCTTTCTCTATGATTTTATGCACCTTGGAGTGTTCTATCTGCCATAATCAGTTTATAGCCAAAAGAAAACATTATTAGCCCTGACGTGTGTGGACTGACATATTCAAGAGATCATTCATATCAAATCTTGGCTGAGTTGTATCAAATGAAACACTAAGGCACCTGCTTTCACGTATTGGTCTCCCTAAAAACATCTCTGATGCTAGTTGCTTTACCATCTCTGTTAGTAGCAGGTTGGATGATCCTTACATTGCACAGGCTATGTCCTTAGAAATAAAGCACTTTGCTAGTTTGATTCCAATACTTGCAGATGTGAAATAGGCAGAATATTTGATGTAAAGAAAGACAAAACATAGTCTGACAATAAATGCTAATATTTCTCTTTTGAATCCAAAGTAATTTATTTTTACAACTAAGATCTTATTGCTAATAAAATGTTCATTTACTTTTACAATTTTTGTAAATACAAACAAATTGTAGTGGACAATACGTTAAGAACCTAGATAATCCAAATTAGTTTTGCTGTGCTTTATTATAGCCACAAGTGTTTGATCTTCCCTTTGATTTCTATTGGCAAAGCTTTTAATTTGGCTGTTAAATAAATTAAAATGAATCACAGAGGTTTCAATGCACCACTTTACCCACCGTATACGTCTGGTGAAGCTAGTGATGATATCTGTGAAGCACGGAAACAGCATTTGATATGTTTACTGATTGCCAGAATTGTATGAAGTTTTAAAGTCTTCAAGTATCATTTCAATTGTGGAACAGGAAACTTCATAAACTGTTGAATTTTTAAGTGACATCAAAGACTGTTAGAAGCAACTATAGACATCTGTTAATCTAAAATTCACTACTTATAATTATAGAAATGAACATATGAATCAATTCTTAGAGATCAGCTCTCTATCTGTCTCACACGTGTCAGGGATGCTTGTGGAAATCCTTCCTTATGAGGGACAGTAACATATCTATGGATGTATGCATGTGCATAAATATTTACATTTAGCTCCTAAATTCATTGCCATTACACAAAATAAACTCCTCAAAAACCTGAAAATTAAGCATGTAAATTTAAAATATGAACACTTTAATGTCCTATTGAAATATAGCCTATTAAAAAGCATAGCTTACTGTAGATATTCTCTGACACCCTCCCTTTCCCACAGGACACTAGCCAGTGAAAAGAAATGCTGTATGAATGTGTAACTTTAATGATTATAAAGATGCAATAACACTTAATTATTCATTGGTTTTGATACATAAAGACAGTAATCTGTTTAAATCATTCAAACCACCTTTCTAATATTTTGTAATCAACTTTAACTGCATAATTTCCAATCCAGCTTCCATCTTATTTGAAGTGAACTAAAATATAAACCCAACACTGAAAAATACACACATTTCAACTCATTGACTTACCCAGTAAGAACGACAACAAAGTCCATCACATTCCAGCCATTTCGTAAATAGGATCCCTTGTGAAAAGCAAATCCCAAAGCAATAATTTTAATTCCAGCCTCAAAGCAAAAGATCCCAATAAAGTATGGTTCAGTGTCATCCTGTATGGACAGAGGAAGCAGACACATATTACATTATATTCATGTACATAAAAAGTAATTATTACCTTACTAAGGTAGGAAATTGAAATAGATAGATAGATAGATAGATAGATAGATAGATAGATAGATAGATA
>JANRMT010062827.1:6576406-6596517 GCA_026402145.1 Polypterus bichir lapradei
ATAGATAGATAGATAGATAGATAGATAGATAGATAGATAGATAGATACTTTATTTATCCCAAGGGGAAATTCACATTTATATATATACATATAGTTGTTCTCTAACATGCAATGAAACAGTGACGTTTATGAACTCCAAGTCCACCTACAAAAATAAAGGTTTCAGAAGGCCTTTTGTGACTGCAAATTAACATAACATTCTAAAATCTGACAGTGCTTTGAAAATGTTATATAACAGGACCACCCTTCTATAGGGTGGTCCAAATCTAATTATGCAATTCTCATTACGCTATAACTTATTAAGTTTATTACATAGAAAATCCCGGACCATCGAGAAGTGTGCGAACTGACGACATGAAGAATCATCTTTGCGCTGAACTGGAATCGTCCCCGCGTAAATCAAAGTCATCCAGACGATCTGGATCTGCATAATTAGATCTGGACCATCCTGTACTTCTAGACCTATCAATATGTTAATGAAAAAAAAAGAGTAAGGGTGGCCTGGCAGAGTAGTGGTTAATGCTCCCCACTCACCATTTCAAAAGCTTAGATTTAATAGTTTTTCAGTGTCTGCATAAGAATTGCACATTCTCCCCCTGTCCCATAGGATCTTCTCTGAGTACCTCATTTTCCAATTTCATCCCAAAGATGCAATTCTTAGGTTAACAGATGGTGTCAAATATGCCCCGTTTTTGCTTAAATAATGGCATGTGTGTGCAAATGGCCTTGCAAAAGACTGACATCTCCTCTTTGCTTGGTTTCTGCTTTGCAACAAATACTGTAGCAATCAGTTCTGCCAAACCCTGACACTGAATTATACTTCTACAGTCAGTCAGTCAGTCAGTCATTATCCATCCATTCATTATCCAACTCGCAATATCCTAACACAGGGTCACGGGGGTCTGTTGGAGCCAATCCCAGCCAACACAGGGTGCAAGGCAGGAACAAATCCCAGGCAGGGCACCAGCCCACTGTGGGGTATACTTCTACACTTAATTATATATGTCTAATTTGTTGGGTTTTTTTTTCTTGTATTTTTTTCCTTTATGTCTTGTAAGGCACTTTAAGCTACATGTCTTGTATGAAGAAGAGCTATCGAAAGAAATGTTGTAAATGGTTGAAAATAAAATAACTTGTCATAAACTGCTTCATATAAAATAAACAATAACTTTAAGTTTGCTTTGTTAGCAGGGGTGACTGATAATCACAATACAAAGAAACAAAGTGTAAAGTGGATTACGAAAATTCAAAGCTCATTATTAAAGGTATCTTGGCATTAGTCGACCAATGAGGAACATGTGTACCAAGTTTCATGAAAATCGCTCCAGCCGTTCGGACATCATGCTGGAACATACATACACACATTGACTTTTATATATATATATATATACAGTATGTATAGATTACTACCTGTTACAAAATCTTCATGCAGTCCCATTTGACTGTAATGAAACCTATAGAAGATGTCTTTTACTTAGCCTAGCAGAGAAGGAAGGGATGGTATTCATGTTGCAAATGAAAAACCTACTCGATCCAATCGATCCATACAAAGACATACACTTAGTAGCTGCATAGTCAGTCAGTCATTTTACAACCCGCTATATCCTAACACAGGGTCACGGGAGTCTGCTGGAGCCAATCCCAGCCAGCACAGAGCGCAAGGCAGGAAACAAACCCACCGCAGGGCACACATACACACACCAAGCACACACTAGGGACAATTTAGGATCACCAATGCACCTAACCTGCATGTCTTTGGAGTGTGAGAGGAAACCCAAGAAGACACGGGGAGAACATGCAAATTCCATGCAGGGAGGACCCAGGAAGCGAACCCGGTCTCCTAACTGTAAGGCAGCAGTGCTACCACTGTGCCACCGTGCCACCCAGCTGCATAGTGTATACTGTATTTATGTATTTATATTTATGATGCTTTTGGTTTGTTGTCACCCAGAGCTACTAAAAACAGAAGATTGTCTGTCTCACAGGTGCCAGCTTATTTGTTTTCACTTTCAATTATGAAAACAATGTAATCATTTGCTGTTCACATTTACAGTAGTGCCTGGCGTGTAGGAGTGTCTATGGCTAAAGATGTGTATTTATACTCAACAAATATTAGACAAAAATAAAATATGAAATGGAGTAAACCCCTGACAAAAGTACAGCAGGGGTTAGTCTAGAGTCACTATTGACTATTGACTACTGTGGTCAGCAACACAGGAGCGCCACAGGGGACTGTACTTTCTCCGGTTCTGTTCAGCCAACATACATCGGACTTCCAATGCAACTCAGAGTCCTGCCACGTGCAAAAGTTCCCTGACGACACTGCTATCATGGGCTGCATCAGGAGTGGGCAGGAGGAGGAGTATAGGAACCTAATCAAGGACTTTGTTAAATGGTGCGACTCAAACCACCTACACCTGAACACCAGCAAAACCAAGGAGCTGGTGGTGGATTTTAGGAGGCCCAGGCCCCTCATGGACCCTGTGATCATCAGAGGCGACTGTGTGCAGAGGGTGCAGACCTATAAATACCTGGGAGTGCAGCTGGATGATAAATTGGACTGGACTGCCAATACTGATGCTCTGTGTAAGAATAGTCAGAGCCAACTATACTTCCTAAGAAGGCTGACGTCCTTCAACATCTGCAATAAGATTTCTACCAGACTGTTGTGGCGAGCGCCCTCTTCTACGCGGTGGTGTGCTGGGGAGGCAGCATAAACAAGAGGGACATCTCACGCCTGGACAAACTGGTGAGGAAGGCAGGCTCTATTGTAGGCACGGAGCTGGACAGTTTGACATCCGTGGCAGAGCGACGGGCGCTGAGCAGGCTCCTGTCAATCATGGAGAATCCACTGCATCCACTGAACAGGATCATCTCCAGACAGAGGAACAGCTTCAGCGACAGACTGCTGTCACCGTCCACTGACAGACTGAGGAGACCCCACACTATGTGACTCTTCAATTCCAACGTTAATATTATACAAAGTTATTGTCTGTTATACCTGCATTGTTATCACTCTTTAATTTAATATTGTTCTTTATCAGTATGCTGCTGCTGGAGTATGTGATTTTCCCCTTGGGATCAATAAAGTATCTATCTATCTATCTAATAGAAATAACATGAGCATCTTTAAGGTAAGTATCTTGGTGAAATCTTATATGAACACAGGAGAACATTCAAACTCTGCAAAGACAGTGACAAGGTCATGTGAAATTGCACCTTCCTGGAGATGTGATGTGGCAGTGTCATTGTGTCCCACACCTTGACATAGTGCTCACTGTAAAAGATACTTTATATGATATAAGTTGACTGATGTTCCTAATTCACTCATTAAGTATTTAAAGCAGTTCACTTTCTGAAAGACATTGTAAAATAAATGTAATTATTTGATTGGTATTGTGTATCGATTTGGATAGTGATGGTGCAAGGTGCATGCAAGAAATTATGGAAGCTGTCCCCACAGAAAGAAGAATGTATCCAGAAATCAGTCACTGTTACTTGGATAAGGAGTATTGCATTTCATGCAGCCCTTGCACAGTTCAGAATTGTTTTGACATTGAACAGTTTGCCTCTTGTCCTGCTTATCATGGTATATCTCTACAGCTATGTCATGCATCGGTCAACAGTAAGGCTTAAATTACACTCGGTAGTAGTAAGTATGGAAGTTGTTGTATCTCAGCCAGAACAGACAGGGGCTGCACAGAGAAGAAGAAATAAACCCATAAGGTAATGTTATGGTTTGGGGAGTCATTGGATATACCATGAAAAGAGCTCTTGCATTTGCGAAGGACATAATATTGCGTGGTTTATAAATCATGTAAAGTAATGGTCCATTCAGCTAAAATAGTTCAGCAAAATTCCTGCCCTTAGAAACAAGGACAGTTGTTCAAGGGTTTCAGAACTGTTATGGCATCCCTCAGATTTGTGTTACAGGTAGACACTAACTTCAAACATTGTAAACTACATAAGGCACTTAGATTTTTCCCACTTTGTTGTTACTAGTGTTGTATTTGATTTATCTATTATGTGTTTGCATAATGCAAATTAGAACAAAATATGTCCTTTGGAGCATTTTCCCATACTTACTTATGAAACTGGAACACTTGAACATACTGTACAGTATCTCATAGAATGGAGATGTTTATGTGCTGTGGAGGATGGCCGAGGCCCTTGCCTGGCTGGGACGCCCCTTCAGTATATGTTCCAGGGGAGCAAGAATGGGCTACCCAATTCCTTCCCCGGGATGCTAGATGGCAAACCCCTCTGGGTTGCAACTATGCCTCGGACTCCCGCAGGGCTTTATGGGAGTTGGAGTTTGGTGCAGCCCTGTTGGGATTTGCAGGTGCCGCCAGGGGGTGCCAAGTCATTTTGGGCAGTTTGTCCACCACACTTGGGAGTTCTGCCAGAAATGGGCAATCAAGCGCCTGGAGCACTTCCGGGTGCCTTATAAAAGGAGCCAGCAGCCACCACTCGGGAGCCAGAGTTGGGAAGAAGGAGACAAAGCTTGACGGAGAGGAGTGGAGGAGAAAGAAGAAGAGGAAGAGTTTGGTGTTGTATTTTTGTTTGTGGGACTATGTTGTGCCTGTGGGAACGGGGAAGGCATTGCCCACTGGCAAAGATATTGAAATTAAACATTTATTTGTTTAATCAGTGTGCCTCCCATGTCTGTCTGTGTCGGGTCAAGCGCCAATATGGCGCCTTTTGTTACAGTGCCTATCAACGTACAGTACTCACTGTGTGCCCCTTGTTACATTTAAGCAGTAACTCATAAGGCCATTTGCAACCAGCAATTAATGTCTAATATGCCCCCCACCCCATCTATTTTCCATATCACCTTTCTAGTTCAAGGTTTTAGGGTGCCAGTGTAATTCTTAGCTGCACTGATGGGAACCAATTCTGGAAGGAACATTACAGGACACACATTCATACTTAACTCATAGAGTCTCCAATCAAACTAACACTGGATTTTCGTTTTAAGAGAAAGACCCACAGAGACATAAGATGAACATGTAATCTCCACAAAGACAGTCAGGGCCGTCTTAATGCATGGGCACGCTGGGCAGTTGCCCACTGGCCCCACGAGCATAGGGGCCCTCATGTTAATCTATGTACTGTATGTTGTGACTTGCTGAGTGGTTGTGTAGGTAGGGGCCCCAGTGCACTGCTTTGCCCGGGGGTCTATAATGCTGTTAAGATGGCTCTGCAGACAGTGCATTATCCAGAAATTGAAACCAGAATTCTGGAGCTGAAAGGTGGGCTAACCATTTTCCCACCATGCCATCCATTATTCCTTTTCCAAAATTGTGCACAGTAATATAGTAGTATATCTTAGTCTTCTAGTATAACTTAGTCTTTTGCTGTGGCATGGGCACCAGAGATGCGTCCAAATGCTCCAAATAACTTGCAACCATTTAGCAGACTGACTTTATTCTGATAGTATGCTACTACATCCATGTTGCAGATTTCCTAGTATTGGTAGACTCCATGCCCCTGCCCAACCATTAGGACAGGGCACTGTGTCACAGTTAGGTTTTGATGACTTCATACAGTGGTTTCACCTCCATGGAGGTTGCCTTTATTTTACAAGTAAACCAATATAGATCTGCAGTCAGCAATGCTGCCTCACAGCTCTGGAGTCCTTAATCCTGTGTCCAGCCACTGCCTTTGTGGAATTTGCCTGTTTTCTCTGTTTGGAGGGGTTGTCATCTGAATGCTCTGGTGTTCCTCCCACAACCCAAACACATGCTGGTAAGGTTAATTAGTGAGCCCTGTGTGAGTGAGTGTGGGTTACAACAGAATGAAGAACTGCCAGGCTTGGTTCCCACCTTTTTCTCAGTGATACCAAAGTAGCCACCTGTTCCTGTGTCCGTCTGACCTAGATAATCAAATTATAATGGACTCCATGAAACACCCGCATAACAAAACACTCCAAGGGGATTGCCACCCTACCTTGGCAGTACCAACCACATGGCAAAAATTCTAACTGAACAGGAGTGCTTGTCCATCACAGGCCTCGCTAATCCATACACCCACACTTCATAGGCGCCTAGCTTGCCTAAGCCCACTCGCTTTCAATGTTACTAGTACTGTTGCATACATTACTCCATGGCTTGTGTGCTGACGGAGTTCAGGCAGAGCTACAGCAATGATCATAATGTTAAATTAACCTTCTGACTGAAGAGATCGACTTGAAACCTCAACATTGCAGGTGCATATCTTGCCAACAGCTTGCCTCATGACTATCTGCTGATCATGAAAATGACTGCAGAATTGTGTTTAGATTGAGTATTTGCTGCATTGATCATGCAAAGTTTATCTTGATTGTGTTCATGATGCTGTATCATAATATTCACAAAGCAGTTAACTTCAAGGTTGTGGAAAACCGAGAACAGGTTTTGGGTGCAAAGTAGGAAACCACCCTGGATGGAGCACCAGTCCATCGTAGATGAAATGGGTTTAATACGTTTCAAACTAACGTATGGCCTAAGAAAATTTGCTTTTTCTTTAAACAGATTAAACATAGGCATTGCGACATAAAATTAATTTTAAGAACATGTTGTGGGAGCCCACCAAGATGTAAACAGTTTAAATTTAGAAATCACTTAACACTGTATGTTACTAGAATGTGACTAAGCACCATGTGCAATAAATATTTTAGCACTGTTTAAGAAAGGTTAAAAATATCAGTCACGGTTTCTCTGGTATGGTTTTATATAGTCAAATAAAAAACATCTGTTAAGAGGATTATCTTTTAAAATCCAATAGGATGCCAACATTATGGGAACCTTTTACACCGCTGTGATGGAAAATAATTTAGTACAGTGCCTTTTACAAAACATACAAGCACATTGTGTTGATAAATAAGCAAACCTGGGTTGATAAGCAGCTTGTGAAATCACTTTGTAATTCTCATGTTGGTAATCAAGAAGAACCACATATGTTAGACCGCAAAATCTTTTAAAACATCACCCTGGAATACATTCAGTATAAACTGAAATATAAAAACAGTGGAATGCTGGAGATGAAGCCAAGGGTAGCACTGCAGCTTCAGAGCTCCACAAGACACGGCTTGCATTCTAGCTTTCATCCCAAAGTTACTACGTTTGGTGACTTTGCATACTGCCTGACTAATCAATGGCAGCTATTGGACGATTGTTTGGAAGGCGCGTCATTTCACGCAACGGTGACATTCCATGGCCTCCGAGATCCCCAGATCTTACTGTTTGCGATTTTTTTCTGTGGGGACATCTTAAAAGCCAAGTGTACTGCCTGCACACGTCCTGCAACCATTGCCGAACTAAAAAGGAGGACTGAAGAGGAAATCGCTGGCATTCCCCTTCATGTGTTACGCCAAGCAATGCAGAAATTCCACAACAGGCTGTCAGAATGTGTATGGAGAAATGGATAACACCTTCATAATGTTTACTTCAAAACATAAAATGAATATTGATTATCATCATTAATTGCATAACCTGTACGATAAATTTCATCATTAAATGTAATCTGTAATGTGTTTATTCATGTATTAAACGTCAATTGAAAATTTTCAGTTTCCCTGCGCCACCCTGTACTTGTATTGAAGTAAAATTACTTACATTTCCATCCAGCTTAATGGGTTGGAAGTGATATTGGAATAAGTTAAGTTAAGAAAGCTAATTTGAACAAGGGAAATGTTAAAGGGAACGCATTTTGTAATTAAAGCTGCAGTTTATCAGTTCTCTTCCTTTAATACATGGAGGTGGCTGAATAATAACACACCAACCGACTTCTGATCATTTCTTTCTTTCTTTCTTTCTTTCTTTCTTTCTTTCTTTCTTTCTTTCTTTCTCTCTCCACATGTCAACAACAAGCCTACTTATTCAGTGACATCCAGGGCTGGTTGGACAAGGTAGCATGGCTGAGAAAAAGCACATGGCGTCCTGCTTTTAATGTGTATGAAAAACAAAACTCAATTTGGCACTCTGCTGCAGAGGTGTTGTTCATACCACCCTAAAGCTGCCCATGCTTATGCACATTTTTTTTTCAAACAAAAGAATTTTAAGAGACTGTTTTGAAATTTCAGAGGTGTTTTTCTAAACACCCAAAGAAAACAAAATGCAATAGCTGGTAGTGAACTACACTGCAGCTTACAAGTACAACAGCCAGTAAGAGACCCAGAACAACATGCCCAACAGTTTCTGCACAAGCCAATGCAAATTTTAGTAAGGTAACATTTTGCATTATATTTATTATTACTACAGTTAAGCCAGGCACTTCATTTTGACTTTGCCATGTGAACCCAAATTAGCATATGGGATTATCTGTTTCTAGAGTACAAACAGTTGCATCAAAAAATCAAAGAGAACAATAAACCTCCTGATTTTTTTCCCATTTTACTGAATTAAAATATAAAGTCTTAATAAATTTCAACGCAAATGTCCTACATGAGTCTACTAGAATATGTCTGCCAGTTTTGTCTATTCAGGAAATTGCAGTTTTGGTCCAGTTTTCACTACCTGAATAGGGATCAATCAATGCTTGTGTTATTGGCTAATGGATTCTCCCTCAGACAGAAAGCAGGTGGTGAAGCTGAAAGACACCTCTACACCCCCCGGCCTGAGTCTGGAGCCCCACAGAGTTGTGCCTCATAAATATCCCTGTGTGATATATCTGTGTATAGGAATGATAGAAAAGAGCTGGGCAAATGGAGTTGACTGAATAATTTGAAGTTCAGTGTCAAAAAGGCAGAAGAATTAGTGGTGGACTTTAAACAAGGCCGAACCTAACTGTCAAGTCAAGTCAAGTTAGGGAGCATGTAGGTACAGTGCGTTGCTGCACCCACTACACCACAAAACAACTCGGGATCCCGGTTTGTAGCCCCCCTAACTGTCACTTTTATATATAAATACAGGTGATGGAGGACTCCAAGTCAAACAGGTGGTCCCCAGTGAGCCAAAGATGTGGCTACTATAAAGCTATTTAAGCTGTTTAGCAGAAGCCATTAAACAGGGTGACTGACACAATCAGAACACATTATTTGTGTTTATATATTTAAATACTTTGCATTTGGAGCACAACTTGGCTATGCAACTTCTCAGAGCAAAAGAACTTGTCAACCCCACATTATCTTCAAATCCGCTTAACCCGATTCAGGGTCACAGGCTGCCAAGGCCCGTTTCAGCTGCACTGGCATATGGCAGGACCCACATCCGCACCCACAATTACTCTGGCATTGGATAATAGGGATCTTCCAGCATATGAATGTTGTAATCGACAAAAAAACCCACAGAGACAGAAAGAGAATGTGCAGATTCCACAAAGACAATAGCTGCATGCAGGACTCAACCTCAGGGCACTGCAGCCCTGAAACAGCAGTGCTAACCACAGGTACACCATGATACCCAGAGCCTAGTGGTTTAATATCTAATAGCAAGCAGAATGACAAATAGCAATGAGATTGAGTACTTATTAAATATTTCCTGCTTTTAGTTATGTTTACTTAATTTTAGAATGATTGTAGAAACGTTTATTTTAACACAAATATTTTCTGGTGTTAAACGGCTCAAATCCTAATCTAATACATCAATTATGTAAAAGCAGCAAGAAATCTGATTTCTTTTCTATAGCTACTGTAGATTTTATTTCAGTAAATCTTGATTTGGGAATCCTTTGAGATTGAGAGCTTAGGGGTTTTCCCAACTTGCTTCTAGGATTGATGTAATAGGAAGAAAGAAGATTAAAATTGTGCACTCACCAACCGCTCCGACATCGGCGTCTTGTCTCCATCAGGCAGATGCTGCTCCAAGGCTAATACTATACAGTTTGCAATGATAGTGGCTAAAATCATGTATTCAAAAGGAGTGAAGACAGTAGAATTAAGGAAAAAACGTGCAAAACTTACAAGTCATTGTGAAATACATCAAAAATAACACACGTTAGGCTCGACATTTAGTTTCAAAATAGCCAAATATAATATACGGTAGCAATGAAACATCACTGAATGATACAATCAGTCAACTTTGTTGTCTATTAAACTAACATTTCTTGCAAAATATTCCCAGCAGATTAATGTATCTTACTTAATTAGATAGATAGATAGATAGATAGATAGATAGATAGACAGACAGATAGATAGATAGATAGATAGATAGATAGATAGATAGATAGATAGATAGATAGATACTTTATTAGCATTCTTTCTGTGGACATCTGAAAAGGTACAGGTAGTCACAAATATTTGTTCAGCATAGGGAAAACCGGGAGAAGCATCAATTCATGACACTTATTTTTATTGACTTTCATTCATTCATTCATTCATTCATTCACTCATGCATTCATTCTGAAAACTAGTGTTATAATCTTATTTCAGAGAAAGGCAGAAAATTTAATTTTAATTATTAATATTATTAATAATTTAATTGGGAGTTAGACAAAAACTGAAGGAAGTTCATATCTAAAAAAAAAAAATCGGCCCTCCCTTTTGCCAAAGCCTAATTCAGAAACCAAAAAGCACAGTCGATAAAAAGAAGAGCAGAAGTCTGGATACTGAGTCAAAATTCAAAGCAATTCAACTCAGTTTATTTTTGTATAGTGCTCTTCATTGAGTGCAGGTGCGGAGCGCTGCGACAAGTTCTCAGGTAAAATGCAAGCATAGATTTTACAAATGACCAAATATAGAATTAGTACATATAAAGATACAGATTTGTTTAAACACACAGAAAAACAAAGTAGTTGAAACTAATTAACATAAGGGAAACCAACAACATCAGTCCATTAATTAATTAGTGAACTATGGCCAGTTGACAAAAGATCAAAAGTAAAGCACAACACACAAAAAGTGTTGTTATATAAATCTGGATGATCAATGTTATAAAGCACGACCTCTGCCCTGCACCACAAAATGGTGGCACCCATAAAAACAAAATGGTGTCAATAGAGTGCAAGATCATAATCAGAATGTATCAAAACATAACATGCAAGAAATAAATAACCAAAACGGATGCAAAATAAAGCCATAGAAAGTTTTGAAAGAACCAAATCATAACAGCTACGTAATGCAACTTTTTAAAAATACGATCATTTCAGTCATTGACACTGTACAATTTGCACCTTATTTGTTTACTGTAATCTCATGGTAAATTGGGGACAATATAGCTCAGGATTATAGCTTTATATGTGTGTTTGTCTTTACTGTAATGAAAAAATGACTGGTTATCAAAAACACCACCATTTTGTAAAATGGTTGCTATGACAGAGTATGTATTACAATCTTGAAGACCAGAGATTTTAAATGAGAGCAGACCAGGAAATTAACGGGACATTTCTGCCAATTGTGTTAATAGGAGGTGAAAAAAGATCTTTGGATTAGTGACCAAATTCGTAGCACATAGTTTCTAAGGGGTAAGGGATTGGAAATTTAGAAATGTACGCTAACCATGCAGGTCGTCTGAGCTTTTAGATGATGCACGTTTGTTATTAAGGATGGTTTTCCACAAGATGGACAAATGAAGTTTTTTGAAAGTAAATACAAATTTTACACACAGGATACAGGTTTTCAAGAACTGGCCACAAAGCCACCCTAAAATATCTACTGAATGGCAAGGGCTGGATGGGAGACCACCTGACCAAATATCTTTGTATAGTCAGGTTACTCCAACACAATAATATTGATCTAAATATTTTCATCATAAAGTGTCTCTTTTAGAAAATACTATAAAACTGAAAAAGTAATATTCTATCCACCACCCTAACCATTAATTAAGCACAAGTGTAGTTAATTAATTAATCTTTAATTTACTAATTAACTTGAACACAAAAATTGAATTTAATTAGAAATGCAATTAATACTTCACTAGGAAATTAGGAATTCAAATAACACAAAACTAGAACACCATTTTATGACTCACACAAAGAAAGGCAAACAGAGTGAATTGAGGTGACCAGAACAGGAAATGTCAGTAAACGAGTTGTCATCTTTGAATGGAAACAACAGTGTTTTAAAGAGAAGGACCAGGAAACAAGACAAAGTCGAAACAAAACACACAAGCATAAAAAACCAGGACATCCAGCCAATGTTTCGCCAAGCTCTGAACAGAAAAGTCAAAATGTCACTTCCAAACGTTTGTTATTCAAAAAGTGTTTAAAAACATAAAGAAATAGCAAAGAAGGTGGTCTTAGATTTTTATCCATAACTTCAGATACCAAAATGGCTGCCTAGCAAGACAATCATTTAACCCCTTACAAATTCCCATCATAACAACTGGAGTCACAAAATGTCGACGCTTGAAATGAAGAACAAAATGTCTTTGAAAAATGCAGCAAATTATTTTGAACAATATAAAATAAAGTTCAGGTAATGAAATAAACCAGTGAAACAGAATCTTCTCATCCACAACCCCCAAATTGGTCACAAATATAGGGAAATAAGATAAACTGGAGACAAAGACAATGTTAAAACAGGAACAGATTATAAAACTAGCCAGAGATTCACAAACAAGTCTGTCCTTAAATATGTCTAAATCCAAAACAGTAATCCAAATTTGAGTTCAAATTCAGACGTCCTAAATCTAAAAACGAGGAGGCATCAAGAAATCACTAACTACAGACACTTACAATGGTTTTCTTTGTTTTTCTCCACAAAATCAGATGAAGATGGATCTGTGGTATTAGCTTTTAAACCATTGCATTAATGACATCATATTGTACGACTTCCTTAACCACACTTTCTCGTAACTGGGTGTAGAATCGTACTTACAGCGCATCCAGAAAGTATTCACAGCGCATCACTTTTTCCACATTTTGTTATGTTACAGCCTTATTCCAAAATGGATTAAATTCATTTTTTTTTCCTCAGAATTCTACACACAACACCCCATAATGACAACATAAAAAAGTTTACTTGAGGTTTTTGCAAATTTATTAAAAATAAAAAAATTGAGAAATCCCATGTCCATAAGTATTCACAGCCTTTGCTCAATACTTTGTCGATGCACCTTTGGCAGCAATTCCAGCCTCAAGTCTTTTTGAATATGACGCCAAAAGCTTTATTTTTAATAAATTTGCAAAAACCTCAAGTAAACTTTTTTCACGTTGTCATTATGGGGTGTTGTGTGTAGAATTCTGAGGGAAAAAATGAATTTAATCCATTTTGGAATAAGGCTGTAACATAACAAAATGTGGAGAAAGTGATGCGCTGTGAATACTTTCCGGATGCACTGTAATTAACAAAAGACATAGAACTTTCTGCCAACTTAATCATGAAGTCAAACTAAATATCAAATACCAACAAAAGTAAGCTAAGAATAACTAGTGCTTGATATTAAGATAGATTGTTCTCCCGACACCATTGTGTTAGATTGCATTATGGTGTAGCTAGGGTTTTATCCCTGGCTCAGATTTGTGGTGCTTTTATTTGTTTAGTTTATTGTCTTTGACATGTTATGGCCAAAACCTGAAGTTCAGCCAGTTCCCAAATTGGCTGGCTGTTTCGCATTTTGGCCGAGAGCTGTGGCCAAAGTCCGAATTACTAGAAATGACCAATGTATATGCTACTTTGGCCAGCCATTTCACTAAGTTGTGAGAACTCCCAGGCCAAAATTCAAATTGCTGATATAAGACTGACCACTCAAGGTGCAAAGATGCTTAAAAATTTCAGATGCCGATTCAGAAGTGAGTTTTCCATTCTGCATGAGAAACTGCTCAAGGTGGGTCTTGTTCGAAAAGTGGACACCACTTGAGACAGCCTTCCCCTCGTCCAAACACTAACCTTAAGGTCAATAAAATAGGTCCCTGATGTTAAGTCACTATTTTAGGGCTAAAATGATAACAGAAATGTGAAACCTTCTTATACACCTAATCCTAATTATTGTGAAACAACCAAGTGGCGTCGCTTTCTGAACAAGAGCCGCCAAGGCTACACTCAATGCAATTGCACTACTAAGTGCACAACAAATCGCTGCCCATGCCTTTTTTCTTCTGACTTTGGCCGATCGCCCCATGCCATTTCACAAACTGGCTGGCCAAATCCCGAAAATGAGGAAAAGATCGGACATTGGCCGGTCAATTTACAGTGACATTGGTCATTTCCCAATTTGGCCGGACACTTCCCACTTTGGCCAATTTTAGGTTTTGGCCGTAACAGATACATTTTTGTTATTGCCCATATTTTTGTTCTTTTTGCATATGTATTTTGTTGTTTTTCAATTTGTATTATTGTTAATTATGCTGATTAACTGTGCAGACTGCATCTCTGTTGGTAGTCATTAGCACTAAAACAGAAGTAATATGAGAGTTAGAATTTGTTACTAACCCTCACATATTCTGTTTCTCTTCTCTGTACTCAAATGTGGCCCTTGGTTCCATGGCCACCTGCCAAGTTGTTTTGCCTGCCTAAGGTAAAGTCATCCCTGATGGAGGATTGCAGGAATCGTGGGAAAGAGGGGTCCTTTCATCGGATTAGCACTATTTCAGCTGTGGAATGGCCAAATGGGGGAGGCAGCTTGATGGCGGAGGTCTCCAGGACTCTAAACAAATCCAAATCATATTATGTGATATCATCTACTGTTAAATTCTACTCTGTACTTCTACATTTTTTTATTTTTATACTGTATTGAGGATTTCTTCTGTTCTATGTATTGTACTGTATTGTATTGACCCCCTTCTTTTTGACACCCATTGCACGCCCAACCTACCTGGAAAGGGGTCTCTCTTTGAACTGCCTTACCTGAGGTTTCTTCCATTTTTTCCCTACAAGGGTTTTTTTGGGAGTTGTTCCTAGTCTTCTTAGAGAGTCAAGGCTGGAGGGCTGTCAAGAGGCAGGGCCTGTTAAAGTCCATTGCGGCACTTCTTGTGTGATTTTGGGCTATACAAAAAAAATAAATTGCATTGTATTGTATTGTAATTTACTTTTGCTGTTACTATTTTATTTTTACTGCTGTCGCCAATATCTTGGATGTATATATTTGGTGCCGTTTTGTACCTCGATTTATTAGGCCACACTGGCATCTCTGTGCGGGTGTCGTTGGAGGTCATGAGCAATAACCAATTATTTTGCAGTTAAAAATCGCTCAAAAAGATCACTTAGTTATCCAAGTTGACAAATCCCAAAACAAGCCTTTTTGCCCTGTGCATTCATAATTCATTTTCAGAATCTCTGGTTTTTGATACTTGCCAGTACTTTTTCACTACAACTTTTCATTTGCATTTTTGCTTTGAACTCTGATTGTTAGTCTTCCCAGTTTTAATCTTTTCTTTGGTTCTTGTGAATACACCTCTACTCTTTGTTATGCTAACATGGACTTGCTTTGTGTGCTTTTTGTGGATTTCCCTTCTGGGCATTCCTTTTCATTTCTTTTGCTGCATTCATGGTTTTGCAAGTATTTTTACAAATAAATCTTCCACAAGTTTCAATGAACATTGCTTGGTTACTGTGAGTCAGAGTTTTTGTATGGTTTCCTCTCTTCCCTTCTGAATGTTTTTAATGGTTTACCAATGTTTGGTGAGCCTGTGCAAGCCAAGAAGTTTGCTAGTAAAGTCTTAAGTCAGGCTCAGGCTTCTTTTGCTATTGGGCCACATCAGGAATCTTGTAGCCTAGTGTTGACATGTGTCATGAGTCTTTCGTTACATTTTTCTCATGTTTTGTTTTTTGTTTTGAAAACAGTATGGTTTGTCTTCCGGATTCTTAACGCCTGCATGTCCCATTTCCTGTGTTTTTTTAATTTGAAACATACTATTACTTCATTTCTGGAATGGCACAATATGATGGTGGTGTCATTGTACATTGGCAGTCAGTAAAAATTTATGAGCGAGGACCAGGAGAAAGAATGTAGTCAAAAAATATAAGCAAAGATCAAAGCTGGAAGACCAAAAAGACAGATGACAAAACCAGAAATCAAAGTCTAAAGTTCAAAGCTGAATACCAAATGGCAGGAATCGCAAAAGGAGTGTCAAAGAATTGCCAAATTTAAACAATCTCGTATGAATCGGGGCTGCATGAGATGACCTCTATGAACCACTGCAACGACAAAATCATTGTCGAACAACTGCAGTGCATCATGGGAAGAATTGTCCAAAGCTCTAAATGAAAAAGAAATGTAAGTAATGGATTCTATGAGTGAAAAAAAACCCTACATAAGGTGCCAAGATGATTTTTTGGGCTAAAGGGAAACCCAGATAAAATATAATAAAATCTCATTCATAATGGTCATCAGCAAATTTAGCCACATGATCATAGTAAGGGGCTCAGCCTACCATGGACTGCAGAAAGTCTCCACAGCTCACATAGCAGTATTAGAGAATGTTATTAACATCATTTAAACATGAATCATTCAAAATTGATTTAAAGTTGCTTTGAACCATGATGCTTAATTAGCATCAAGCTATAAAATTAGATCTACCTCACCATAAAACAAACTTAAATACATATCTAACAACAAAGAGCAGTATGGGTTACCAATTACGTTTACTCACTCAAACTGGTATTGCAAACTTGCAATGTTCAATGTGCAGATGTACAATGTCACTGCTTTTGAAAAAATGTAAAGCACTGTTTTGATAAAAATATAAAATCATCAGTTCATTTCAGTTTAATTATCTTGAATACACAGTAAAAGGAATTTTTTCTATTTGACTGCAAGACCAATAAACACCACACCACCAGTGTCCAGCTCTCACATCATATCTATCTATCTATATATATTGTGGCAAGCGGCTGGGGGTGGAACCCAGCCAGAATGCCCGGAAGGACCGGAGTAGGGATTACACCTCCTCCAGACCACGAGGGGGCGACCACCCTGGTGGCTTTGGGGACCACGGGAACTGAGCTTGGAAGCTCAACCCTATAGGGGCCCGTGGTCACCACCAGGGGGTGCCCCGATGCCTGGAAAGCCCTGGTCCTCAGCACTTCTGCCACACCCAGAAGTGCTGGGGGGAAGACAACCAGGGACACCCGGAGTGCTTCTGGGTGCACAGCCAGTACTTCCACCACAGTGGGGAGTGCCAGCGGAAGATTATCAGGAGGCACCTGGAGCACATCCGGGTGATTATAAAAGGGGCCGCCTCCCTCCGTTCAGTGGCTGGAGTCGGGAGAGAAGAAGGACAGAACTTGGTGGAGAGGAGTGGAGGCGGTGAAGAAGGCATTGAGTGAGAGGCCTGAACTTTGGGGGAGATTTGGGGTTGTGTGTGTTTCACTTGTAAATAGTATTTGTAAATAAACGTGTCTTGGGTGTTCAAACGATGTCTGTCTGTCTGTGTCCGGGCCAGTTACCACTATATATATATATATATATCCGGGCCAGTTACCACTATACATATATATATATATATATATATATATATATATATATATATATATATATATATAAATAAATAGGATATAGCGGGTTGGATATTGGATATATATATATTGTGGACTATGGGCGGCAGCTTATCCCGGCCAATACCCCCAAGCCGCCAGGTGGAGCCCTCCCTGCAACGTGGAGATGCCCCGAACTCCAGCAGGGCATCATAGACCTTGGAGTTTCCCATCACAGCCCTGCTGGATACCGTGGGGGCCACCAGAGGACGCTGTCGGGAGGCTCAAGGACTCGTATGTTCAGTTTTGCCTGGAAGTACTTCACAGTCACGAGGATGGAAGAAATAAAGTGCTTCCGGGCTGAAGAAAAAGAGGAGCTTTCACCTGACCCGTAAGTGCTGGGTAATCACATGGACTGAGGGATCAGAAGCACCTCCTGGTCAAGTACTATAAAGGACTGTGGGAAACCCCAGCATGTGAGCTGAGTTGGGAGAAAGGGTGACAACGCGTCTGGGAGTGGAGGACTTGATTATTGTATTGTGGATTATTGATTATTTATGAGTATAGTGGAGTGGAGGGTGCTTTGTGCACTTTATTGTATAAATAAAACAATTATTTGGACTTTTATCTGGTGTCTGGCGTCTGGTCTGAGGGTTCAAGGGGATGACAGCGCCCCTATCTGTCACTATATATATATATATATATATATATATATACATACATACATCTATATAATATCCGTGTGTCTTTCTGTCTGCCTGTATGTACAGTATGTACGGATTTAGATCTGTTTTTTTCTATAATTTGCTTGAACATTCCGGTTGATTTTGCGACTTCTCTCATCATGCTAAGAATCACAGTTTGCTTGCGGTACCAATTAATTTGTGCGAATCCGAGAGAGAGGCTGTGGGCTGAGGTGAGGGGAACTCACACACCAGCCTCCGTTTAAGTCAGTCTACCTCTCACCACATGTTGGAGCGTACCTTGTTTCTGCTTAGCTACGAATGCCTGTTTGTTCAACAGACATTATCATGTACAGATTGGTGAGGAGTAATGTTTGATGTTTTTGAGAGAGAGATCAGAGCTACATGTGCTTTAGAGGGTACCTGCTCATTGGCAGAGATATCACGGCCACATGCTTTTCTCCAACGCAGGGGACACTCTCCCATCAGATCTGAACGCGATCAGATACAGTACCAACATGTGATGTTGGAGCATACTTACCTTCCACTTGGCCAGAATTACATTTTTTTTTTTTTTTAATTTCCCTGTTTCACTACTATGTGGACAGAGCTGCGGGGGACAACTAGTAGGTTATAAAGAACATAACACCACCAAATATTTTGTAACAGCGATGTCAAGTTGCATCTGCCTGGGGATGAGTCACTAACAGAATGGGCTTGCATCTTTCATGCAAATAATCAGCTTAAGTGCCAGCTGCAGACTACCTTAGAAAAACGGCAACCCTGCCAGAGTTATATGTAAGAATTACAAGTAGTGCAGAAACAGTGAGCAGGATGAAAAGCTACCTACAAGAGCCATTTAAAGACCAAGAAACCCTGGGCCCTTGGCTTGATGCTACAATATGACAAGGAATATGGGCAAAAGTTTCCCTTTATATGAAGTTACTTGAAATTGATACTGACATTTTGTCACAGTTTATACAGGTTGGTTAGAAAGACTTTTAGGGAACTGGAAAGAATGAAGCATCGCTCCTTGAGGGTTTAGCAAAGCTGTACACCCCTTTCAAACCCATTGATTTCTCAGAAAAGAGTCCAGCTAAAAATAAACAGGGCAAAAGAGTTTTCTGGAAAGGTAATGTGGCTAAAGACAACCTATGATGAGACCAAAAGGCGTTCTGTTAGACAAAAGCTGTAATCCAGCGAGGCACTGGAATTGAACAAAGTAGTTAAGGAATAAAGCTACATGTGGTCTTCCCATTCAAACTCTGTGCACTGCTCGTTGATGAGGCTGTTTCCCCTTTGCCACAGAGCATTCCTGCTGCCTGATGGGAAATTTAGTCCCCTTTTTGGTACTGCTACAAGATTGCAAATGAGATGAACATATAAATAGTGGAAGATGATTCAATGTTGTGAATTTAACTGGTGTCTTAGTTTTGTGATTCCCTTTACGAAGCTGAAACAATTGAATTTCGTTCAAGCTGTTGACTTATCACTAAAATTAAGCTAAAAATACTCCCTGGTTCTGCTATTTGTACAGCATACTAACGTGTGTGGTGTCTGTGTTGAGGATGAGCATGGAAGAAGCAATGGTGCCAGCCTGCATATAATGCAGTCTGTCAGTAATACAGGGCGGCACTTTGACTATTCAGTCATGCAGTATTTTAAGCCCCCTTTCTCTCTGTTTTTTACGCATAAACGTAAGCATGTGGAAAACTCCTAGTTAGCCTGGCACCTCAGCTGAAAATGCACAAAAGGGTGCCGTCTGGTGGCACTTTCTCTGGAATTTCACCACTGAAAAATTGTTTCAGCTCTAAAAAACAGAAGCAAATTGCACTTCTTTTCCTAGCACATCGACTGCCAAGAATCTGAGACCTGAGGGTATAGATTTTGAATGAGATAATGGAATCGGAGAACAAAGGAGCTAGGGAAATGGCCTCCTCTTTTTCTATAATGCAGACAACTTTGCCTGCTGAGGAGTGCTCACGTGGAGGGATGTCTGTTTTTCAGATCCCTGTTACTTTGTACATGGCTTTATAAAAAATGCATCGTGGGCTGCCGCATTCCTCCATGCCGAACGAGAGCGAGAGAGAGTGAAAGAAAAAGAAAGAAAGAAAGAAAGAAAGAAAGAAAGAAAGAAAGAAAGAAAGAAAGAAAGAAAG
>JANRMT010062827.1:6596527-6631892 GCA_026402145.1 Polypterus bichir lapradei
AAGAAAGAAAGAAAGAAAGAAAGAAAGAAAGAAAGAAAGAAAGAAAGTGAGAGAACCTAGTATGTTTAATAGGTTACAAGCTCAGCAAAACTGATCTTTAAAAATAAACAGGTTAACTGCGGTCATGTATTACACGAGGCAGGAACAGCCAATGATTCTCCCATCATGCCTGGTGGACAGTTACTGTACCTTCAATGTAAAATGGAGGAAGAGGCAATTGGATTTTGTCCCAATCCAGTAATGCACAGTCAGAGTGTGGGGCTACCTGGCCATCTAAAATCAAGTGAGCTCAGCGTTTCATTCTTAGATGGCAATACTTCCTAATAAACCAAATGAACTCCTTTTAATGACTAAAGGTCCATATTTCTCAGTTAACACTACAAATGTAAATTAATGAAAGATCAAATTTTCCTTGTAAAAGAGGAAGCAGTTTCTGTAATCAGTAGATGGAGCTGACTGTCTGGTCATGGAAGCTACTGTTGTATTGAAGTATATGACATATGACAGCTGATAATAATTTAAAACGAGTCATAATACATAAGAAATAAACAGTGGTGTGGTTCAGCAAGAGCGAGTAGTGCCCACAAACTGCTCAGCCATGGTGAAACGGATGGCTTCTTCAGCACCCGGGAGAGATATATCTCACATACAAAGAGGCTACAAATGTTTTACAATGCAAATAATTGCTCATGAGTAGCTTTTTAATCAGGGTTAGGCAGCTATAAACTCTTTCATTATTCAAAATGTAAAATGGATAAAAGCAAACAAACACTTTCTAAGTTGCAAGGCCTGTGCAGTGCAGTTTAGTTGAATTCAGAGTAGTTGCCATACATCACAAAGACAGTAGAATTCTTTGTTTTGGGATGTGCCCTCAGTATGTCTAAAATGTACAGTGTCTATAAACGGTGTTCACCCTCTTGGGAGGTTTTCATGTTTTATTGTAATATAACATTGAATTACAATGGACTTAATTTGGCTGAAAAAGAAAGAAAAAAAGACTTCACTGTCAAGTGAAATCAGATCTCTCCAAAATGAGCTAAATGAATTACAAATATAAAACACAAAGTAAATATTCATCTCATTTAATATGACATTCCTAAATAATCACTGGTGCAGCCAACTGGCTTTAGAAGTCACAGAGTGAGTTCAATGGAGATCACCCGTCTGTTGTTTCATTGTATCTGAAGGTCCGACTGGTGGCAAGTCATTATGGTGGCCTGAATTGCACGATGAAGACAAAGGAACAGACAGAGCAACTCCATGAAAAGCATACATCAGGGACTGGAGACTAGAAAATTCTGTAAGTCACTGACTAACCAGTGAAACTGATCATGCAGACATGAAAATCTGTTACAGCGGCCCGTCCACGAGAAACTGAAGAAGACAAGTGAGGAAGGCCACTGAGAAACCTCTGAGAACTCTGAAGGGATTACAGCACCTTCAATTTCGTTGTTCTTTTGTGAAAGTGACAATGACAATAAAGATTTATCTATGTATCTATCTGTCTAAGCTACAGTGGCAGTGATTGGCGAGACTGTGCAGACAACAATTGTGCCCTGGGGCTTCACTAGACGCAGCTTTAATGGAGAGAAGCAAAGGGAAAAAACACACAAAACATCTCAACAGAAAGCACATGGGAGATTTTGAAATCAGCTGGAAGAAAGTTCTATGGACTGATAAAACCAAACTGGTACATTCTGGCCATCAGATTAAATGCCATGTTAGAGGGCACATTATCAAAAACATGTCATCTCCACGAGTGGTACTGGCAACATCAGGCTTAGGGGATGCTTTGCTGCAGTAGGCCCTGGATGGCTTCTGAGGGCCAAATAAATGAAGCAAAATATGGGGAAATCCTGAAGAAAAACCGCATGGAGTCTGCAAGAACACTGCAAGATGATTTGCTATCCAGCAAGACGGCGAGTCCAAGCATAAAGCCAAAGCTACACATGAATGTGCTTCTAAACGACAACGTGAATGTCCCAGAGTGGCTGAGTCAGCATCCAGATCTCAGTCTAGTGGAGAGTTTATGATTGGACTTGACAGAGGCTGTTCACTCCCGATCACCAAGACCCCTGAGAGAGCTTGAGCAGTTTTCTAAGGAGGAATGAGGGGAATTGGCAGGGCTGATAGACAAAAAGGCCCAAGTCCACACACTGAAGGCTGTCATGGCTGCCATCTACTAAATACTGACCTGAGGGGGGGTGAATGCTTATGAGATCAATTATTACCTGTTTCATATTTGTTAATAACTAGATCCACGTAGTAGTCAAACAAGACAAACTTTAAAAATCAGTTAAAAAAAAAATATAATAATTTGTATTGAGAAGAGTTTATATTGATTGCTTTCGTATCCAAGGGCCTCTTGATATACAATATTTTTGGTTTTGCTATCGGGGTGAGAATGCAGCTGTGATGTCTTTGCCAAAAATGTAAAATGTAAATGGCCACGCGGAAGGTAGGTACGGTCCAACGTCCAACATTGCCACTGTATCTGAACGTGTTCAGCTCTGACTCAGGAGAGCATCCGCCACGTGGGGAGAAGAGTACGTTGGCGTGAAATCTCTGCCAATGAGCAGGTACCCTCTAAAACACACGTAGCTCTGATCTCAAAAACGTCAAATGTTACTTTTTAACAATCTCTAGATGATACTGTCTGCTGAACAAACAGAGTATGCTCCAACACGTGGCGGGAGGTAGAGCGACTTGAACAGAGGCTGGAGCGAGAGTGAGCCCGCAGCCTGTCTCTTGTATTCACGCGAATAAATTGGTGCCGCAACCAAACTATGACAATTGGCACGATAAGAGAAGTCGCAAAATCAACCAGAATGTTCAAGCAAATCATAGAAAAAAAAACCCAACCTAAATCCGTTAAGTAGTTCTCTCGTGAAAAGACATACAGACAGACGGGCAGACACTGGATTTTTTATATACAGTATAGAGATTTAGAGCGCTTTGCAGAGATGTGTTTTCACTTTGACATTTAAATCTTTTTCTGTTGATCAAAGTCAAAAAAGCCAAATGAAATCCACTGTGACTCAATATAGTCAGTCACTCATTATCCAACCCGCTATATCCTAACACAGGGTCATGGGGGTCTGCTGGAGCCAATCCCAGCCAGCACAGGGCACAAGGCAGGAACAAATCCCAGGGCAGGGCACCAGCCCACCACAGGACTCAATTTATAGCAATAAACTTCCAAGGGCATGAAGAACTTTCAGAGGCACTGTAAAGCCAAATTTGGGTTTGCGAGTTTGTTTTACAAGCATGCACATTCGAAACCGTTGAACACATCGCTGCCGAACTTTGGACATATTTCCAATTTGTTTTTCTTTACACAATGAAAGACAGACACTTGGAATAAGCTACCAAGTAGTGTGGTAGACAGTAAGACATTAGGGACTTCCAAAACTCGACTTGATGTTTTCTTGGAAGAAATAAGTGGACTGGACTGGTGCGCTTTGTTAGGCTGAATGGCCTGTTCTCGTCTAGAGTGTTCTAATGTTCTAAAGCTGCTCCCTGTGGTGGATTGAGTCACTTTGGGGTGACTACATTTTAAAATTATTTTTTTTTTAATTTTTACCCCAAGAACTTATTTAGTGACTTTATTTTACGCTGAGTGATGCCAGGTACTAAACTAAACTGGTATGATAGTAACAGTAATACAAGGGTTGCCCAAAGTAGTCTACGGCACTTATTTCGATTAAAATTAACAAGAATTCTCTGCAACCATTTCTGTTGTTAATTAACATGCAAAGTAAAAAGTAAAGTGAAAATGAAAGAAATTTCAAATGTCTCGCACCCTTTCAGTTATGATGTAATCATCATTAAAAAGTAAATTTTTTTCTAAGCTTTTGTAATGCATAGAAGAGTACAGTTGGGTATTAATATTTTGAACAAACGAAATCATTCAAATTTTAATGACAGTTTATTTTTTGTATTTTCATTTTTGTTTTTCTTGTCAGCACCGCCATTTTGAGAGTGGGTCTCAGAAGTTGCACCACGTTACATCACCGGCGTGATGCTTTATAAGCTGACACTACTACAGATGCATAACTTTCCAAACCTGTGGATCAATGAACATGTTTTGTCCGAGTTATTATAGTGGTGTCCAGTCTTAAAAACATTTTCATTTCTTTTGATGGTGATGTTAAGGAGCGTGTTGGGTTTAGACAACAGTTCCTTTGACTTCCTGATTAGCAACTTGGTTCAGTCTTTAAACTTGCAAAACTCCAAGAAGTGCCTGCCAGACCGCTCGGGATCAGTTTTCCTCCCGTCTTCCTTCTCACACCCCTGGAGTACCTCGGATCCCTGAAGCAGGATGTCACCTCCATCATTTCTACTCCTCAACAATTAATCATTGGGGACAATCTGACCCTAGAGTGCCGATTCTTCGCTCCCTCACGGGCCTACAACCATGCTGCCTCATCCTGACACTCTCTCTCTCGTTTTTTCCCTGTGTAGGCTCCTTTTAAACTGACACTTCTAATGGGGTACATGTGTGCATGTGCCTCCGAGGAATTAATGAGGCACCTGCCACGCGCACTCGCGTGTGTCTTTGCAATCAGGCGGGCACCCTGTCCATCCGACCCTGGAGAGAAACACATTCGCGTCCCCACCTTCACTTGATTATACTCTGCACTTTGTGGGGCGTGATTACTTATTTCAAACTAGTGCAGTACCACGGACCATTTATCACAATATATGCTCTGGTTCTTTACAGTTCCAACTGAAGCATTACCTATGGACGAGTCATATTATTCTCATTCATGGACTCACAAATGAGTCACACAATTATCATTCATTGACTTGCAGACAAATCACCCAATTCTCATTTATTTAATCTGTGAATCAATCGTTACCCAAAAACTAGTCAAAACAATTCTCATTCATTTTACTGATGAATGAATCTCACAATTCTGGTTAATTTGATTTGTGAAATGTGCCATTACCCAAGAATGAGTTGCACAATTCTCATTCACTTGTTATTCATTTTATAAGTACTGTAAGTATATAATATTACTTTCTTTGTAAGTAATAAATAATATAACTAAGTTACTTTCAAAATTAAAGTTCCCTGACATTACTGTGGTATGACACCCAAATCCAAAGAAATGTATGATCCTCTGGGCCTGCATCTGGCCTAGTCAAATCATTTAATGAGGCTCGCTCCTTGTTACCTCCCGCACTTCTACTTCTTCACTTGGCCGACTCCCTCTTCTTCCCTTCCATACAGACCACTTGCCTTTGCTCCTGTCCTAAATCCAACCTCGTCTGACAGAGGAGATGGCGGCTTTTATACAACTAGTCCCAGGTGTAATTTCAATGTCAGGTCAACCTTACTTCCTGTAGAAACTACATTTCCCAAGAGCCTCATGGGGATCTGAAACACTGCTGTTCGCTAACGGCTTAAGGGGATATGGCTTCTTTTGAGCACATCCCCTGCTGAGATGTGGCCTCCTGGCCAGGTCATAATACCTTGTATGGGATACATCTCACCTTGCCATGCCCTCCATCATCTTGCTCTTTACAACCAATTTAGGGTGATGAACATCTTTAGGGATTGTGAGGAAACCTGAAAATTCCCCAGAAACCCTTTGCAAATTACTTACAGATGAGGACTAGTCCAGAAATCAATTTCTGTTTCCTGGGCCATGAGCCAGCAAAGTTAAAACCTGCACTCTTATTCTCTTACAAAAGGCCCTTTTTTACTAGAGGGTCAGAGGGAGCCCATCTTGACAGCCTTAGACAGGGCAGCAGTCTACCCCGTTTAACTTACATCCTCACTCATTTGCGCCTGGCCAGTTTAGATTCACCATTTATGTCATCGTAAATTATTTTTTATGTGCAAGTCATTCAGACTGACAATAATACTGCAATTTTCAAAACAGTATCTTTTTTCCCCCCACAAGCATGAAATCAGTTTCATGTAACGGAACACCCTTCAGGTTACGTCCACACTACTATGTCCATCCATCCATTATCCAACCTGCTATATTCTAACTACAGGGTCACGGGGGGTCTGCTGGAGCCAATCCCAGCCAACAGAGGGTGCAAGGCAGGAAATAAACCCTGGGCAGGGAGCCAGGCCACCGCAGACACTACTATGTGTTCATTTAAAAAAAAACGGAGTTTTAAAGTAAAAACGATCTCCGTCCATACTGGCATTTTCACTCTGTTTATGTCCTGACTGCACACTGATGGGAGAATTTGTTTGTGAGAAAGTTGGGGAAGCGGAATCAAACAGAAAGAGATCAAAGGTAGGCGACAAGGAAAAAAGGTCGAAGCACAAGGTCAGTACCAAGCAGCAATAACAAGAAAGAATTTTTAGCAAAAAAAAGTTTTAAATATTTGGAATCTGGAGATGAAATAAGGAAGCACACCTTCGTCCAACCTTTTAACCCATCATGCTGATTACAAATGGGTCGCGAACTCTGAGGCCAGGCTCCTGACAAGGTAGAAACAAACAGCAGCAGCAACTGCAGGAACTTAAAATTGCATCCAAAATTATGCAACACCTAAATTATTTGGAGAATGGAAAAATAAATGTCTGAAATGGATTATTTTACTCAGAAAACTCCCAGAACCATTGTATAATCATAACAAACAATGAATAATATCCACCTTAATAAAAGGATAAGTGTCTATGTGTCTGTCTCTGTCCCCAATTTGGTTACTATGTCTCTATGATTCCAAAAGATGTCACATTACAAACATTTTTAGTAATAAAATGCGTTGTGTTTTTCATTCAAACAGATGGTACATCAGAAAACTTAACATTGCTTTAACAAATTCCATACGAAATGACATCTAAAAGAGACACAGGCATTACATGGTGCATTGCAAATGTTGATGCTGAGGTCTATGTTGGTTACTTAGATTTCAGTCTATCTTAGATGGGCAGCACAACTCGTTAAATAAAACATTAACAACACAACCCAAATCGAATAGTTTATTAAATTAGCTCCGCCCACACTGAAATGACGGAAAACTAATATGAAGTAGCCATTCGTCTACAATGGGCAGGAATGCATCAGTGGAAACAGGAAGAGGATGCGTCCTCCTTGAAGGGATGGTTATCTGCCGGCCCCTGGATTTATCGCAGGACTGTAGCGACCAGTAAATGATTTGCCTGTTGCACATGTATGCAGAATTCAAAGTGTGTAAAATACAATTTAGATGCATACAGGTAAGCAACACCACAAGTGCCATTGAAAGCAACTCTTCTGTGTCCACTATGTTGGAGTACGGTTTACTTCCATGAAGGGTGACCAATCAGGGAATAAGGCTTTGTAATGAGCTGGAGCCAATCAGAGAAAGACCATGTAGTTACCACAAACCAATCAGAGCGTAATTACATGATTTGTGCATTTTCAAAACTGTTTAGTTTCCCCCGTCCACACTTTGCCATTTTCAGAATCATACGGCTCTAGAGATCATTTTCCTAATTCTCCATATTTGAGGGTTAAAAATACTGGGGTACTGTAAACGAAAGACGAAAACGGAGACTAATATCTGTATTTTTAAATGAAAACGTAGTAGTGTGAACATAGCTTTAGAAATGAGAATACTGTGTTTTGACAAGCAGAGTGATAATGTTTCCATTCTGTCCTCAAACAAGAAACAGCAGATTTTATGTAAAAGGATCAGGAGAATAAGACATTGAATTTAAAAAAAATGTTATTAACGGTGTGACAGATGTCCAAGGACCTTGCCCCACTGGGACCCCGGGAGAAGGGCAATATCTCCCCTGGAACGCAAGAGGGCAGCTTCCCCGGATTGCATGGCTGCCACGGACCTGCGGAGTCCAACCCTGTGGAGCGACATGGCCACCGCCAGGGGGCGCCTGGACAGCTCCGGAACTGGGGTACGCAGCAATTCCACCACACCCGGAAGTGCTACCAGAAGAGGAGCTGAACTCGCTTGCAGCACTTCCACCATGTTAACTGAAGAGCACCTGGAGCACTTCCGGGTGATCTATAAAAGAGGCCGCCTCACTCCACTCGGGGAGCCGGAGTCGGGTGGAAGAGGACGGAATTTGTGAGGGAGGAGTGGAGGTAGAAGAAGATGCGAGAGAAAGAGCACTCGGATGGTGAATTGTGCACTGTTTGCTGTGTCATTGTGTGTTGTGTAATAAACATGTGTGTTTTGGGACTTTTGACCCCCGTGTCTGTCTGTGTCCGGGTACGAGGTTCACAACGTTAATTCTGAATTCTTTTAGTAAAAAAAAAAAAAACCTGCCTGACAAAATGCATACTTTGCAAGGAAATACTACAGAAAGCTGGAGTAAAATTAAAGAAGGAAGTCAATCGTAACAGAACGTGAAGCGGGTGTTCATGTGATCCAACTGGTTTTAGTGTTTTTGCCCTCAAAATGGTAAATGAGCCTAAGGTTCCATTTCATAGGTCAATTGGAAAATGATCTTTTTTTTTATGGATCAATCCAACTTTCTGTAAAGCTCTTTGACACTAGCAACAACGATTTGCATAAAACTTAATTTGCAGCAAAACTCTGTATTTCGCTTTGCAAAAAGTTTTTTTTTCAAATAAATAGCATTTTAGCGAAATATTTTAGTTTTGGCACGAGAAGCTTTGAAAAACAACACAAATCACTCCAGAAATTCCTTTCTTCTTACTGCCATACAACTTTTTTTAATAAGGAATATCGGACAAAATGATTAAGGTTTGATATGTATCCTGTAACTATTTTTGTGTAAATATTCACTATCAAACTGTTTTACCTTAACCTGTCTTGTCTTGTTTTATTCCCTTCTGTCTTGGTTTTAGAAGCAACTGAGAAGGCAAATTTCATGTCTTCTTGTGTAAATTTGACTAAATAAAGAAACCTTGAAGAAGCGTTCCTGTTTGGAAGTCTCAAAAAATGAAAATCGCCAGACTAATTTCCTGTCACATGCAGACATTTTGTTGAGCTTCCCAATGTGTTTTGCTAGTACAATCTCCACATTGTCAATTATGATGACAATCCTAAAGATGTATCGCAGACAGAAAAGAAACTTGAAGGCCCGAGGTGCTTGGAGAGTGCAGATCCTCAACATCTTCTACAGGAATCAAGAAACAGGAAAGAGCAGTTGCTAGGCAACACATTGGTGGAGTGACTTCCCATGTAGTGAGATTTTCCTGAGGAGAAAATACAATAATGTGCATGATGGGGTGTTTTGGTGCATCTTCACCACACTGCAGTGTTCTCTTTTGCAGTGATGGGGACGAGGGGCATAAAGAGATTTGATATTACTGGTGTGCGACAGATTATATGCATTATGCAGCTCTGTAAAAGAACTCTGGTTCTTGTTAGATTAGGGGTTGCCACAGCGGATCATCTTTTTCTATATCTTTCTGTCCTCTGCATCCATCATCTGCATGTCCTCTCTCACCATCCATCCTCTGCATCCATAAACCTTCGCTTAGGCCTTCCTCTTCTCCTCTTACCTGGCAGCTCTATCCTTAACATTCTTCTCCCAAAATACTCAACATCTCTCCTCTGCACATGTCCAAACCAAACACAATCTCGCCTCTCTGACTTTGTCTCCCACCTGAGCAGACCCTCTAATATCCTCATCCCTAATCCTGTCCATCCTCGTCACACCCAGTGCAAATCTTAGCATCTTTAACTCTGCCACCTCCAGCTCTGTCTCCTGCTTTCTGTTGAATATACAGTAAATCAAGAGATGTTATGCTCAGACTATATAACACATTAGTGAGACCGCATCTGGAGTATTGTGTGCTGTTCTGGTCACCACACTACAAGAAAGACATTGCAGCACGTGAGGAGGGGAGCAGCCATGTGCATCTCAGGGCTTAAGGACATGTCATACTGTGAATTAAACCTGTTTAGTCTCGAGTGGAGAAGACCTCATTCAGGTCTTTAAAGTTCTCAAAGGTATTGAAAAAGCAGATCCAGCAGAATTCTTTCACCTTAACAGTAAATCCCATTTCTCCAGGATATCAGTGAGCTGTAATTTTCATTTGTGTGATTTGAACGAAGTGTGAACGAGGCTTTTTAGTAAGTAGTATTCCTTGTTTTCTACCCAAAGAAAACCAAATACTTGCCAAAAACTCTTTTTAGTGAGCTTCACATTTTGTAATTGTGAACACACCAGCAAAACAATTTTACTGTCAGTTTCACAAAATCATATGCACTTCGAATCTTGCCTTTTGCTTTCATCACTGGTCACCAGTGAGCCCAATGTGAATATCTTTAAGGTGTGTGAGGAAAGCAAAATCTTCCCAAAAAAATGTAAAGTAAAACACTGCAGGCCATTACTTCCCTCATCGTGTGCTGCAGTTCACACTGGGATGGTGTTCAGCATTATAGCCATATCTGCACATCCCGAAACCTGCTTAACCCAATTCAAGGTCTCAGTAGGGGGGCAAGAAGACCAAAACCACTCACATGGGCATCCAATTTAGAGACACAAATTACTCTCTGTCTCTGGGTATGTGGGAGTGGAGAACTGGAGACCTCGCACAAACATGGGGAAAATGTGCAAATTCCACACAGACCACATCCACATGCAGCATTCAAACCTGTGACACCAGCACCAAGCACGGCACCAACAGAATTAGAACCACTCTAAGAAATAATGGTGGCTTTTTAAATGCTGGCACCTATTATGAAAACTGTGACTCATTTGAGCATATTTCAATAGATTTCACATATTCTGATATGTTGGAGGTGCTAAATAACTGGCACACACATTCTGGAGTCTTATTTGCCACTCTGCTTGCCAACCCCTTCCCTTAAAAGGCTTTGCAACTTTTGTGCTTCAATACGTAAATTACATGCTCTAAATTTGGCTTAGCATTCTAAAAAGACAAAATCAGATTTAGCTGTGACCATACATCAAGCTGTGTGTTTTTTTCTTTTTCTTTTTTTGCAGTGTCTATTCTGCTCCTGAGGGGATACCAGAAACACAGAAATAGAGCAGATGTATTATAATGAGGCCTTCTGTTAAAGAACTCATGTAACATGAGAAGGACACAGCAAGTCTGACCAACTGAACGAGACCAACCAGCTCAACTGGCTAACTAGAAGAGAACTTGTTTCAATGTCTCATCCAGATCCATCCATCATCTTAATCTGCTAATCCAAAGTGTCAGGAGAAACCAGAGAATAAAATAAAATAAAATACACCCCTGCCGCAGTCAGACAGACACAGGGAAAAATCACAAGATGACAGCTAACTCGCAACACAAAAACTATCATTATATGAAGATGAGATACGAGATGAGGAAGCTTCTGCTGCTACGTATAACCAGGATGCACCAGTTAGTGCAAATGTACTCTACGAAGAAGACAAAAGAGATGTGAAAGGCACTATATGATAGATACATGGACATACATGTGAAAAGCACTGTGTCATAGACTGATTGATGAAAATACAGAGGTGGGCAAAAGTACATTTACAGTTGTTTGTATGGAAAAAAGAGATGCAGGTTATGATTATTACAACAGCTTTATTAGTTCAAAAGAACATCACAATGGGGACAGTGCACTTAGGTACAATCTCATAAGTGCTCGTATCACCAAAAGGATAAATCATAAGTAAGGATACAAAATAATAACAATAATAATAAGACAAATAAACAGACAAATGATACAATAATTAAAAAATAAATAATAATACAAGAATAAATTCTGTGTTTCACATTCTCACAGCTGTAAACCTACTTTTACCCACCCCTGTATAATACCTTTCTTATCTATCTATGTATCTATTGTGACAGACGGCCAGCAGCTCGACCCTGCCGGGACACCCAAATACTGGAAGGATGGGGGAAGACAGCTACGTTGGGACACTGCCTCCTCCAAGAAGCTAGATGGCAACATCCCTGCAGCATAGCGGTGCCCCGGATTCCCGCAGGGCACCATGGGATCTGGAGTTCAGCTTCACAGCCCTGCTGGGGACCGTGGGTGCCACCAGGAGATGCTGCAAGGGGACCTGGGAGGTTTTACTGTCTGCATAGCCCGGATATACTCCAAAGTCACGGGGACAGAAACCCCAAAGGCTGAGAAAAAGCAAGTTCTCCATCTGACCGAGAAGTGCTGGCAAGTCACGTGGATGTAAGGACAGAAGCACTTCCGGGTCAAGAACTATATAAAGGACTGTTGGAGACCCAGCAAGGGAGCCAGAATTGAGAAGTAGAAGATACAGCTTACTGGGAGGTGTAGAGGAGACAATTGTGATTACTAGGGTATTTATTTGCCTGTTTCTTGGTGGTGGTGGTGCTTGAGGAGCACTGTACAAAAAGAAGAAATAAAAACAACTTCTTGGTGCTTTTAAAACTTGTTGTCAGTGTTTGTGTGTAGGGTTAAGCGCTGGTATAGCACCATCTAGCGTTGACACTATTTAATACATAGTGTCTTTCCTATCAACCAGAAAACTTTTAAGTAGCAACCATACCACGTGTACTTCAGAAGAGGTCATCCTCCTGAAGCAAAGCATTTTCAGGCCTGGCCAGTACTTGGATGGAAGACCAACAAGGAAAAGCTTGGAAGAGGTGTTGGTGAGACCAGCAGGGGGTGCCTACCCTTTGACCTGAATGTGGATCCCAATGCCCCAGTGCCAGTGATGGAGGACACTGTGCTGTAAAAATGGTGCTGTGACTCTCTTTGGTCATAAAAGATCCCAGGGCATCCTTTGTAAAGAGTTGGGTGTATCCTGATGTCCAGGCTAAATTGCCCACCTTGGCCTGGTCATTCTGGCCTCCTACTCATCCCCTGTCTCTAACTGGCTAACTATCTCTCACTACTTCACCATCTAATAGCTAATGTGTGTCGAGTGCACTGGTGCAAAAATTGCTGTCATCACATCATCCAGGGGGTACTGCACATTAGTGGGTGCTGAAGTGGCTCCCCATTCACTGAAGCGCTTTGAATTCAAATGTAATGAATTATTATTATTATAACTATTAAGCAAGCAGCCTAAAGAAGAAAAATAACTAAAAAGAGAAGCAAAATTATATAGCCAGGTAGACAAGCATGCAATAGCATCAAAGCAAAAAGTCAAACCTCTAAATCAGGGGTCTCCAACTCCAGTCCTGGAGAGCTACTGTGATTCCAGGTTTTCATTTTAACTCTTTTCTTAATTAGTGACCAGTTTTAACTGCTAATTAACTGTTTCCCTTTATTTTAATTGACTTTTCTTTAGACTCTGACCGCTGAATTGATTCTTTTTTCCTTAAATGGCGCCTAAACATAAATTTGATGTGAAGTGAGCCAAGAGATGAGCCACTAAGTTGGGCCCTCAAACTCCAACCAACTTCACTTCATTCAGTTTCTTAATTTGAAGCCAATTCTCGTTGCTAATTAAACCCGTTATTTAATTCCATGGCGTCCACTCATTCTACCATGGCAGACATTTCCAAAACTGCCAAAATGTTTTGTGGACCTGAACAGATCAATGTTACTGAGGCCTTTCTTAATTTTCAGTTATTGCGTGATGGACGCAGGTTGTTGTTTATGTGTTGGTACATTTTGTGTCTTAATATTGTTTGGTTGCTAATTAATGAAAAAAGAAATAATTAAGAGGCCCGTGTCTTAAGTTGTGCATCAGTTAAAATTAAGGCAAAGAGTTAATTAGCATCAAAAATCTGGTCACTAATCAAGAAAAGGGTGAGAATGAAAACCTGGAGCCACAGTAGCTCTCCAGGACTGGAGTTGGATACCCCCTGCGCTAAATCATTGTTGAAAATGTAAAGAGCAGAGGTCGTTTTACCAGGAGCACTAACTACTTAAACACATGCCAGACTTTATTTGTTTCTCTCCATGAACTCAGAAACAACAATGACCTCATCATCAAGTCTGCTGACGATACCACAGTGGTCAGACTCATCTCAAAAGGAGACGAGGCAGTTTGCAGAGAGGAGGTTCTGAAGTTGGCAGCCAGGTGTTCAAAGAACAATCTGGCTCTGAACACCAGGAAAAACAAGGAGATCATTGTTGACTTCAGGAGGCACAGTACCAACTTAGTCCCCCTTTACATCAACGGCGAACGGAGATGGTCCATACCTTCTGGTTTCTCGGCGTCCTTATCACCGCTGACATCTCCTAGACAGACAACATCACAGCAGTTATCAAGAAGGCTCAGCAGCGGTTACACTTCCTGAGGGTCCTCAGAAAGCACAACCTGGACTCCAACCTGCTACTGACCTTCTAGCGCTCGTCCGTCGAGAGCCTGCTGACATACTGTATCACAGTACGGTATGGCAGATGCACCATGGCAGACAGGGTGAGGCTTCAGAGAGTAGTAAAGGCAGCACAGAAGATCATCGGCTGCCCTCTCCCCTCCCTGATGGACATTTACACCTCCATCATCAAGGACAGCTCCCACCCTGGCTCTGATCCGTTTGTCCTGTTGCCCTCAGGGAGGCGCTACAGGTGCATCACAACAAGGACAAACAGACTCAAGAACAGTTTTTTCCCAAAAGCCATAACCATTCTAAACTCACACATGCACTGACTACACAGTCTAACCCCCCAACCCCTGGACTTCCTTCTATCCATCAGCTGTGCAATATCCAATATCTAAATGGTACTGATAATAACAGTGCAATATCTGTATACTGTACATTATCATTACTCTCAGGGTCCAACTTCCACTACTCACTGCACATGATCATCATTATTGTGCAATATTTAAATAATGTGCAATAACCCAATAGTGCAGTAGTTATTATTCTTTCCATATGTATATATATATATATAGCGTCGCAGAACTTTTTTTGCAACTTTTTTGCAACTTTTTGCACCATTTGTTTATTTACTTGTGTTCTACATATATGTCTGCACTGAAGGAGCTGCTTTTAATCTCATTGTACATGTGTATAGTGACAATAAAAAGGCATTCTCATTCTCAAACAGGCCTTTTTGTAACCCGTTAAATCACATGAGCGCGTGATGTCCCCAGCCGTGGATTTCCAGGCTGATTTCCTAGCAACACAGCAAGAACAGCTAGGCAAAATGGCGGTACTCATGATAAACAAAATGGTGGTACGGGAAAGGCATTATTATAATTCATCTTTTCAGCAACACCTTGTGGATGCAAACTAAAGCCAAATTTAGGATCCTTGGATTTTTTTAAAAAAATGGCTTGTGGTCTCTACTTTTTATAAATTTATTATGCCTTTCATGATTATATTTCTGACAATCTATATATGAACTCTGAGATTTTCTTTTGCAAGGATTTTGAATGTTTGGACAGAAATGGTGAATCTAAGTTATTTTAGAAGCATATATTTGTATACATTTTGACAAGATGCCATTTTGATTTCCCTATGGGTGCTAAATTTCCTTGACGACATTTCTCAGAATCCCCTGCAACCTGCTTGTTTGTCACTCATATCAGAGTGAAGGTTTACAGGTGGGCCTCGGCAGTGCCGGGGTATCTGAGGTTGACAAGTAAGTCCTTGTTTCACTGCGATGAAGAATATTCAGTTTTAGCCTCTTGCCTGTTCACTGATTGCAATTCTCCTGGTCGTTTTTTCATTTTTTCTTTTACTGTATCCTGTGAGTCAGTACAACCTCTAACAATATACATATACTGCACATTCAGAAAGCATCACAGGATATTGCACGTAAAATTAAAGAAAAATAAAAATCACAAAAGGATGGAAAGCTCCAGCAGCCAAAACCAAGCTGTTAAACAAAATCATCAAGACTCCTAACCGTTACTAGCACCTCCACAATAACTGCTAGCAGCAGTGCAGATTTGATAAATGTATACAAGAATCCAAGCTTAGGTGCTGGGAGGTGCCCACTGCCATCTTAAGTAGGAAGTAAGTGACAACGTCACTCGTACCAGTGATGCCCAACCAGGTGACTAGCAATTGATCGACTGTTTGATTGATTCTTCATTTGTCACCTACACAGTTCTACCAGTGCATCATTGAAGTGATATGTGCCCTGAAGCGGCCATGAGATTAGATTTAAAAAAACTGAAAAAGAGTAGAACTAAGGTAACACAATGTGTATGGCAAATACAATGATCCATTTAGTCATAGGGACCAGGCCTACTGATTTATAAAAAACAAATGATTTAAATATAGATGCACGCACACACAAAAGTGAGGAGTCTACGCCGACTTCGGCAGAGGTAGGTCCAACAGCATGGATTTCCATTCTGGACAAACAGAAGCAGGGGTATCTGGTGCCGCCCAGGGTGGGGGCACTGACTACATTTTGGAATGAAGCATCTCCTGTGTTGTTCCCCTTTACAAATGAGGAAATTGTTCAAACGTTGGTGGCAAGACGGTCATCAGTGTGGACAACTGCACATTTCGGCTTTTATTTATTAGAATGGCCATTGCTGATTAGTTCATTGCTTTACTATTGAACATTGATTATTGATCTGACATCCAGTAACATAAATGAATTGAAAGTGTTCCTTTTTTTTTTAATTTTGGAAAAGCCTTTTGGGGTTGGATTGGTCTGAGACACAATCACATCATGCTGGACCAGGTGGGCAGCCATACTACTCTACCTGGCCCAGTGTGTTGACTCCTGTTGTGTTCTCCCACTTACTGCAGAATGGAGGGAAAGCAGAACTGGATGGGACAGCTTAGCTAAGAGCGAGACAAGCAAGCGTGGTGGTGAACTGAATGCTCGCTTCTCATTGCTCAAATTTCTTTACACAGCAAAGTGAGTAGGAGGAAGTGAAGCAATTGCCCACGTTGTTATCGTGTATTTTTTCTCCTCCGCTATGTCATCTTTCCCAGCATCCCCACCTCCTCTCCCAACCCTTTGACACCCACCTTGTCCATCTGTCCATCCCACCGGTCACCTACAGCGTGAAGCACTTCTTTTAGCTTATTAATGACACAGCCCGCCGACAGCATTTCCTTCTTCTCTGGTCAAAGTATGGCTCCTGCCCGGCATTAAAAGAGCTATTTTTGGCTCAATTTGCCACGTTAAGCCGTGCGAATAAAAGGCATTAATTCAGCACTACTTTTGCGATCTGCCTTGCATAAACCCTCAATTAGCCACATCTTCGTTTTACACACTGTGCTATAAATACATTTACAGCTGATATAATGCCAGAGAATTCAGTCCATGCAGAGCAGTTTCCCTTTTTGCACTTCTTACTTGTCTAACGCTCAGTTCGGCTAAACAACTGAGTCACACCGGGCCGTTTCTACACCTAAACTCCAAAGCAACACACAAATAACGAGCCGAAATGCTTTTCAAATGCAGCAAAACTGCCATTTCAATCAGTGGCACTGCAAGAACGTGTTTCACTTGTTTAATGAAACCTCCTGCGATCAGCTGTCTGACGTTGCCGAGATGTCCTGCCGGGTGTCTTGTGAAGTGTATGGAATCTGCATGAACAGGCTCGCCACCTTGCACTGAATGCTAAATTTAGCGCACTGCAAGTTTCTGCTCGCTCAGACACAGCACATCCCTCCCCATTGTAGAGTACTCTTTTGTGGACCACCTTTGACCATCAGTCAGATGCAGAGGCAAGAGACAGAGAGAGAGGTGAGCACAATTGCATGGCTCACATGACACAATGCCACTGTATGATCAATGGCTTAGCCATTCTGCCTTCACACTGCTGGCTCCTTCTTTGGTGAATTAAGCCGATGTGGCATTAGGTGACTTCTGGTCATGGGGCACGCCAGCTGCACTTGCTGACCTCATCGTTGGACCATCATAGGGGGACTTGGACAGCAGACAGGCTTGGGCAGATAAGATTTAATGTTAGTAAATGTAAAGTATTACACATAGGAAGTAAAAATGTCACATCTGAGTACACAATGGTAGGCCTGAAATCGAAAGTACACCTCATGAGAAGGACTTATGAGTCATAGTGGACTTGTCCCTATCAACTGCCAGACAGTGTGCAGAAGCCATTAAGAAGGCTAACAGAATGTCAGGTTATATAGCGCCTTGATGTGTGTAGTGCAAGTCCGAGGAGGTTATGCTGAAGCTTTATAACACACTGGTGAGGCCTCATCTGGAGTCCTGGGTGCAGTTTTGGACTCCAGGCTACAAAAAGGACATAACAGCACAAGAGAAGGTCCAGAGAAGAGCGACTAGGCTGATTCAGGGCTACAGGGGATGAGTTATGAGGAAAGATTAAAAGAGCTGAGCCTTTACAGTTTAAACAAAAGAAGATCAAGTGGAGACCTGACTATAGTCTTTAAAATTATGTAGGAAATCAGCCCAGTGGGTCGAGACGATGACTTTAAAATGAGTTCATCAGGAACACGAGGACAGAGTTGGAAACTTGTTAAGGGTAAATTTCGCAATGTATTAGGCAGTTTTTCTTCACACAGAGAACCACAAACAATAGTATTGGAATAAATAGTAGTGTGGTAGACAGTAGGGCTTTAGGGACTTTGAAAACACAACTTGATGTCACTTTGGAAGAATAAAGTGGATAGGACTTGTGAGCTTTGTTGGGCTGAATTGCCTGTTCTCATATTTCTAATTCTTTTTTCCTCATTGCTGGATTACATGTACTGTATTTGCAGATGAGTATTCTCAAAAGCCGGTTGTCAGCTTTCATCCACCACTATGACTAAAGACAAAATCAAACGTTGTTTATTGGAGTCGGTTGTGGACTATTTGAAGTAAATCACTGGGGGATGTCAGACTACACAAACACATTTCAAGGGGCATCGCTGATTGCCTCCAACTCACTCAGATAATGTAAATGAAGGCCACAAGTTAACAATCGCTGGAAAGTCAGCCTGTAGTGGGAAGTCAGCCCAGGTTCAGTAGAGGAAGGTTGTGTTTCTCCTGTTTCAAACATTGACTGAAGGCTGTCATTGTTACATTGTGCTTTTTTCTTTAATTTTTTTGCCTTCCACATGAGGTCAGTACATTTTGTATATGAAATTTGGTGTTGTGAATGCCAGGGAATATAATTTTCACATTCATTTCATAAATATATACAAGGTTGAGCTCTGATAATGTCTTATTGCTACACCATATGGTTTCCATCCATCCATTATCCAACCCGCTATATCCTAACTGCAGGGTCATGGGGGTCTGCTGGAGCCAAACCCAGCCAACACAGGGCACAAGGCAGGAAAAAAACCCTGGGCAGGGCGCCAGCCAACCACAGGGCGTGTACACATATACACCCACACACCAGGCACACACACTAGGGACAATTTAGAATTGCCAATGCACCGAACCTGCATGTCTTTTAACTGTGGGAGGAAACCCACGCAGACATGGGGAGAACAAGTGAACCCAGGTCCCCTAACTGCGAGGCAGCAGTGCTACCCACTGCGCCACCGTGCTGCCCTTACCATATGGTTTATAGTAGAGTATTGTTGTTGTTTATGACCACGGTGACCTTTCTCAAAATTCCCAGGGGTTTGCAACGTGTGACATCATTTAAAGAGAGGCACATTCTATTTCATAGTATCCAATATTAGGGTTAGGTTGGTGTACAATACTTATTTTGATTTATCTTTTCTTGGGTACAAATGTTATATCTCTGTGGCTCACTGTCTGCTATTTTTGCCTAACATTTTAAACCTAACGACGGTTCAGCTGTCTTTCCTGGTTTCGACTCTTGCCTGTTTCTCGACCACATCTTAACTCCCAATTGCTTTTCATTAAAATGTTTTCGTGTCTCGCCTAGAATCAGTACAGCCATGGCTGCCATATACTAAATGTTGACTTTAAGGTAGGGGTGAATGCTTATGCAGTTTGTTATTTTGTGTTTTATATTTATCATTAATTTCAACCATTTTGCCGATTTCTGTTTTCACTTTGACATTAGAAAATATTTTTCTGTTGAGCAAAATTAAAACAGTCAAATTATATATGTCCTGCCCCACTTGCTGTTAGCTGTTACTTGTTGAGCTGTGCTCCCCCTTTGTGTTGTCATTTATTAACACACCTGTCAGTCACGTCCCACACTCACAGTGGTGTCATAAATGTCTATGAAACTCATGTAAAGCATGTTGGTCCCATAATAAACATTTAAATACAATGCACCCCATGTGTCTCACGTAGGCTCCCCTTTAGCTCTTGTTTTAGTCATGCCCAAAGCGTATCTTTAGGGTATATAAGCACCTGGGTCTGGTTAGTTGTGGTACACAGCAATCTGAACCTCTGACTACGCGCTTCTCTTTATCTTGATCCAACCGTGGAAATCACTCGCCTTGTAAGTGTCTTTTAAAGCTTTATTGTTTAATGTCTACTGTCTGCTATGTATTGCTTTGCAAATCATTATTTATTTATCCCGGCCAATACCCCACACCACCAGATGGAGCCCTCCCTGCGACGTGAAGAGGCCCCGAATTCCAGCAGGGCATCATGGACATTGGAGTTTTCCTTCACAGCCCTGCTGGATACCATGGGGGCTGCCAGGGGACGCTGCAGGGAGGCTCAGAGACTTTTATTTGCCTTATAACCCATGAAGTGCGTCCTGGTCACAGGGACAGAGGAAACGACGTACTTCCGGGATGAAGAAAAGGAGTTTTAACCCGACCTGGAAGTGTTATAAAGTCACATGGACTGAGGGACAGAAACACTTCCGGGTCAAGAAGTATAAAAGGACTGTGGGAGATCCCAGCAGGGAGCTGAGTTGGGAGGAAGGGTGACTGAGCTGCTGGGAGTGGAGGATTGATTAATTGTACTGATTTATTGATTGTGTATTGAAGTATTGTGGAGTAGTGGTGCTTTGTGCACTTTATTATTATAATAAATATTCATCTTTGGACTTTTATCTGGTGTCTGGTGTCTGATCTGAGGGTTCAAGGGGACAACAGCGCCCCCTATCTGTCACAGGTTGTACACCTGTATATACCTGTATGTTTCTTTTATATATATTTCAGTTTACAATGAAGTACGTCCAGTTAAAGCCTTCAAGAAAATCGTTTTTATGTGGATGTGCCGTGTTATTTAAGCTCTCTGCAGCCGCGTTGCACGGACAGCACAAAGTGAGGCAGAAAAACATCCTATCAGTTTTGTAAAAGAATAAAATGTGAAAACCTACAAAAGGACAGTGGCATCACTAAGGGGGGGAGTGGGGGGTGGGGTAAGGGGGTATGGATACACCAGGTGACACCCAAATGATTTGGAAAAAAAATGATCACATGTTCACAAAGTGAAATTACCAAGTGCAGCCTCATTTGATGCCCGTGTGCCATTTAGAGTGCAGATTATCATACTGCATACACGGCAGGGTGCCCACACTGCACTGAACAACTCTCTGTTAAGAAGCTCTAATTATCTAGTCAGCCAGGGGCCTGTGGGGGTTTGAAACCAGCCTAGGTTACCACACAGGGCGACACCAAACCCTGGTGACGACACTACAATGGGGTGAAGACTTTTTTAGTCACTGTAAGAACAATCCTGACAAGAACAGGCCTTTCAGACCCACATAGCTTTCCTAATTTTTCTAAAATGACATCCAGCCGAGTTTCAAAAGTCCCCAAAGTCCCACACTCTACCAGCCTACTTAGTGATTTATGGCCTGAACAAAGTAAATCTATCTAACACTTGTGTAAGATTTACCCTTATCCCGTTTCTCCCAGCGTTCTTGTGTCTTTAATGCAGTCCACAGTGCCAGTTCCTTGAACACCTTAGGCGCATTTCCTCGTTGTCCCCATTTACTAAACTGAATAGCGTCAGCTCCTTCAGCCTTTCCTTCTTTCTCAATATCCCTGGTCCTGAATCAGCCTAGTTGCTCTACTCTGGACTTTCTCAACCACTGCTACAGATCATGATCATAAGTATGTGGATGCCTCTCTAAATGATTGAGTTCAGATGTTTCCTTGTTAACAGAGGTATCAAATCAGCACAACGCCATGCAGTCTCCACTCACAAATATTGGGTTGTACTGAAGACCTCAGTGACTTTTATTATGGCGCTGTCAGAGGATGCCACCTTTGCCACAAGTTAGTATGAGAAATTTGTTCTCCTCCCTGGTTAACTGGAAGTGCTGTTATTGTGAAATGGACACGTCGAGGAGCAACAACAGTTCAGCCATCCAGTGATACACCATGCAAACTCACAAAGTGTAATTATCTTTGGCATCACTCACAGCTAAGTGACAAACCAACTTTGGAAGAACTGCGTGTCAGGAGCTTCATGAAATGGATTTGCATGGGCGAGCCTAAGATCACTATGTACAATGCCAAGCGTTGGCTGGAGTGGTGTTAAAGCACATTGCCTGCCATTGGAGTCCAAAGCACTGGAAACGTGTTCTCCAGAGTGATGAATCGCACTTCACGATCTGGCAGTTTGATGGACTAGTCTGGGTTTGGCGGATACCTGGAGAATATGACCTTCTGGACTTCATTGTGCCTATTGACAATGGTCTGGGTCTATTTTTCAGGGTCTGGGCTTGGCTTCTTCGTTCCAGTGAAGGGTTCTGTTAAGGCTACTGCAGACAAAGACATCTTTAACAATTGCGAGCTTCTGACTTTGTGGCAACAGTTTGGTTCCAGCATCCAGCCAGTTCCAAAAAGACATGGAGGAACCTGAGTGGCCTGTACACAGCCCTGCCTCAACCCCTGGGCTAAACTGGAGGGCCGAATGTGAGCAGGTCTTCTCGTCCAACATCAGTACCTGATCTCACAAATGCTGTTTTGGCTGAATGAGCACAAATTCCATCAGACACCCTCAAAATTGTAAGGAAAGAAGAGTGGAGGCTGCTAGGGGTCATGGCTGCCTACTCCATATTAATGATTATGGATGTCCAACAAGCTCATATAGGGGTAATCTGCAGATGTCCACAAACTTTTGGCTCTAACGTGTATGTCATTTTAGTAATATGACGACTAAAATCACACAAACTATTTCAGATAGATATAGACAGAATAGAGAGATAGATAGGAAGGGCACTATATAATAGATGGGTAGATATATATATACACACACCATGGTCTGAGCACACACCAGAATGACTAAAAAGGAAGAAAATTAAAGAAGAAAGAATGTGGCCTCAGTAGTGGTGGTCTTTTGGCATTGGTCCCTCTAGAGGAGGGGGTGTCCTCTTTCTCAGATCCTGGGGTGCCACAGTGGCTGTAGGTGACTCTTTTATAATTAATAACTAGTTGCAGGTCATGTTGTTGTGAATACCTAATTTTATAAATGTAAATTGTTAGAATTGCTTTTGGGCATTACCACCATTTTGTTTTTATATCAGATGTTGCCATTTTGTGATCTTGTTGCCACAATGCGTTGCACGATTCCTGGGATCAAAGTAACGGAAGTGTTGCCCGATGTTGTTATTGGTGGCATAATATACAGTGGAATCAAAAAGTCTTCAAATCTGTCACTTTCTGCTCACTTTGTTGTGTTGCTGATTTCATTTTAAATGGATAAATATGCCATTTTCGCCCATTAATCTACACTCAATAACCCAAAATGACTTTATTAAAAGTCAACAACTGAAATCTCTCATTCCTAGAAGTATTCAGAGCCTTTGTTGTGGCACTTCAGATTGTGCATAGGTCCATCATTTTCTTTAATTTTCCTTGAGATGTTTCCAGAACTTGACTGGAGTCCACCTATAGCCAAAATGAATTGATTGGACATCATCTAGAAAGGCACACGTGGACCTGTGTATAGAAGGTGCACAATTCACACTGCACGTGAGGACAAAAACCAAGCCATTAAGCCCAAGGAACACTCTGCAGATCCCAACAATCAAATTGCAGTGAGGCACAGATGAAGAAGGCAAGGACATAAAACAAGCTGTAAAGCTCTGTGTGTCCCGAGGAGCACAGTGGCCTCAACAGTTGTGAAATGGTAGAAGTTTGTAACCGCTGGGACTCTCCCTAGACTTGGCTGTCTGACCAAAATGAGTAACTGGGCAAGAAGGGCCTTGGTCAAGGAGATGACTAAGAATACAAATGAATACTCTAACAGAGCTTCAGAAGTCTTCTACTGAGATGGGAGAACCTATCAGAAGGATGACCTCCTCAGCAGCACTCTATCAATCAGGCATTTATGGTGGTTGGATGGAAGCCACTCTTGAGTAAAAGGTCTGCTTGGACTCTGGGAACAGGAGGTAAAAAGATTCTCTGGTCTGATGAGACAAAAACTAAACTCTCTGGGCAGAACTCCAAGTACTACTCATCACCTGCCTACTATCACCCCTGTGGTGAAGAATGGAAGTGGCAGCATCAGACCCTGGAGGCAGGGAGGCTGGTCAGAATTGAGGGAAGGGTGAATGCAGCCAAACACAGAGAGGACCTTGAAGAAAACCTGTTCCAGAGTGCACACCAGCTCAGCTTTCAGCATGACAATGACCCAAAGCATACAGCCAAGACAACGCTGGAGCGGCTCAGACTTAAACCTCACAGAAGAAATGTGGCGAGACCTGAAGATGGCAATTCACACATGCTCCCCGTCCAAATTGATGGAGCTTGAGAGGATCTGCCAGGAAGAACAGGATAAAATGCCCAAACCCACAAGTGCAAAGCTTGTAGAGACTTGGCCAAAAAGACTCGAAGCAGGAGTTGCTGCCAATGGGGCTTCTACAAAGTCCTGAATGAAGGGTCTGAATACGTTTATGAAGGAGAGATTTCAGCTTTTGATTTTGTAGAAATTCGCAAATTTTTCTGAAAGCACATTTTCACTTTATCATCATTGGTTACTGAGTGTTGATTGAAAGGCAAACATGGCAGACGTATCCATTTAAGATGAAGAATCGACAACACAGTAAAGGTGTACAGGCAGTGAAGGGGTCTCCATACTTTCTGAATCCACTGTGGGGAGATCTGAGAGAAACCGAAGAGGCTTCATGGAGTAAATTAGCTTCTAGTTCCTGTTCATTTGCTGACATAATCTCTGTGATTTCAGTTGCCTTTTTGTCTGATACTAGTAGGGTCCTTGCACTGCCAAGAGTCGGGGCACCACCTAATCTTCAGAAGAGAACACAATCTGTGGCGTTCCTCTGTACAAATGAGGGATCTGTGTAAAGTCTGGCAGAGAGATGTCCGGTGGTGTGTGTCTGCATATGGGACACACACAAGTGGGGGGGGACCCTGTGCTATCCCAGGTTTCAGCAAGTAAACCTCATAAAGAAATGTAGCTTGTGGTCTTTCCCTGTACAAATGAGGAATCAGTGCCAAATTTGGTGTCAAAAATGCTGGACATTTTCAGCTAGCACAAGGCTCCGTTTTTGATGAGCAGTAAGGAGTTTTGCTATGCCCACTCCTGGTAGACCCGCACAGATTGGGCCGACAGAAGCGCCAGTCGACTCCACTGTGCCCCAAACATGGCTGGTAGAGCCATCCCGTCATGCCAGGCTCAGCTGGCAGGTCAACAGCTCCTAAATCCGGTCTGGAGAAGCTTGTGCTTGCAGCATTTGATGGTGTAAAGTTAACAGCGCCAGACTGGCTCCTCCATTTATGTTATTTTGCAAAACTAAAATTAGCAAACAGGGCGGTGTGTTTTCTTTTTGACCTTTGTCTCGCTCGAAAGACATCAAGAAAAGTAGATGATAATGAATGTCACGGGTGACTTTGCACTTTTTCCTGGGGACTGAGAACACTTGATCAAGACTAAATGGCAAATTGACATGCCTTCATTTGAAAACTTGAAAAGAAAAACAAAAACGGTGTGACGCCTTGCGAGGAGGCCACCACTGCCCAGGGCCTGCAGTGTGAAGTAGGGGGATGACTTGGAGTCACCGTTATAAAAACATAACAGAGTTGGGAGAGGCCACCATGAACCCCATGTCCTTGTCATAAGGCTCAGCTCCCTCTCCTTACTTTAATCAAATTGGACATTTTACTTCTTATGTGTAATCCTTTATATTTACTAAAATTACATTTCTTCAGCCACAAACCTCTCTTATCTCCAGGTGCCTCTGTTGATTCAGTTGATTCTCCATGATCTGCCTTTCCACTTATTTGGGTATCATCTGCAAACTTAACCGACTTATTGATTCATTGTTTATGTATATTAAAAAGAATTGCGGACCCAAGACAGACCCCTGTTGGACACCACCTTTAACATCACTTAAGAACTTGCTCATACTTAATGACCTTCATTTGTGTCCATTTTGCTCCTATTTCCACACTGCAACCAAAACTTCACTTCTAGTTTGAACCTTGACCTTTTCACCCATTGCATCCATTTTCTAAATCTGCTTATCCAGGGCAGCATCACAGAGCAGGTGGAGTCAACCCCAGCAAGCATTGGGCACAAAGCAGGATTAACCTCTTGGGCAGGACGCCAGTCCACTGCAGCCAATCCATTTATGTTCTACCTGATCAAAAGCCTTCTGATCATCCAAATAAATAATCTCATAACAAACTTTCTCTTCTGCTTTTTTTCATTACCTCATACAATTCCGGCATATCAGTGAAACACGACATCCCCATCTAAAACCCAATGTTAAACACATGTGCCTGGGAGACAACTTCAGGGCTCATCGAGGGTTGGCGCTATCACCTGATGCCACTCCTCTTCTTCTACCTGCAGATCTAAAGATCAATGGCACAATGAGGTGTGACATCAATTCCAGTCCCCAGTCGCCGGAACCCACTCCTTCTGCTTCTTCCACCTTATAACCGGCTGACTCGCCATCTTTACTCAGTCTCATTGTGGACTCACATCTGGAAAGAAGTTACCTTCTTTGTTTGTTTGTTTTTCCATCAATTGCATGGGGATCACCTTCTGGTGCCCCAACTCTTTTAGGCTTTCTGCGTTCTTTGTTAACCCCATGTTGACTGCACACTGATACGCCCACTTTATGTGTGTTGCTTGTTCTTCTCTTTAATAATTGCTTCCATTCATTTACAGCACCCCTTATTCATGTTAAGCCCATTGGACTTCCATTACTGTCAGCAAGGAGCAGACGCCTTCACTTTTTCCTCTTTATGAAACGTCTCCATTTACACTTTTACCCTCTAAACTGTATGACACCAGCCCGCTGCACATTGTAAAGTAAACACGATTGATACTGCAGAGAGGGTCAGAGAGGAGGAGAAAAGGAAAAGGAAGAGAGACAGAGGGGTGCCATGGGGCGGGGGTGGGGTGGTGCTGGTTGAATAAGAAGTTACAAGACCTCCAGGCCAATAGGAGGCAGCCAAGGATTACAGCACTATATAAAAAGTGAAAGCACAACAACATCAACATCTATCAATTATATAGTCCCTCTCATATCTATGAATCATATAGTGCCTTTCTTTCTGTCTTTCTATTATATAGTGCCTTCCATTTCAATCTATATGTCTCTATATCAATTATATAGTGCCTCTCTATCACATAACACCTGTCTTACTTCCTGTTTTTATACAGTGCCATTCTATACATAGTCTTCCTATAGATAGATAGATAGACACAGCACCATGTGATAGATAGGTGGATATGAAAGGCACTTTATGATAGACAGACTTAGTGGGAAACGATTACACCTGAATCATGCCTGGTGTACTTTCCAGGCGCTCTTAGTTTTATGATGGCAGAAGCCCCCCTTTGACTCTTTTCTCACTGAATTCTGTACAGACGTCATCACTTAATGAGGGTGTGTGACCCCAGTGATGTTATTACACACCCAACCAGTAATCAGGTCCGTCTACTGATTCTGATCCTTTTGCCTTTTGTGTTTGTGTTCCACTCCTCACTCCATTATTTTCTAACCTGCTTATTGCAGTCAGTGCCCGTCCCTGCAGCACTGGGTACAAAGTTAGCTACATTTGTATTACTTATTACTTGACTGGCCCTTTGTATCTAAGGCAACTTAAAGCATTTGATGCAACTTGTTTACATTTTGTGTTTTTTCCAGTTGCAACACAGGCAAGTGTAGTGACTTGATTAGGGTCAAAAAGTGTCAGTAGTGGGATCTGACCCCACAAGAGCAGAGTCACTAGCCAAATAAAATGATCTCAGATATGAGAGTGACAGGTCATGTAAGGTTTTGGGTTGTTCTTGAGCAAAGATTAAAAGTGCTGCTTCTTTGTGTCATCAAATCCCGGAGTTCAAATTCTGGAATGTTCTCCCCCATTTGTAGATACATAGTTAGATAGTTATGAAAGGCACTATATTATAGATAGATAGATAGATAGATAGATAGATAGATAGATAGATAGATAGATAGATAGATATGAAAGGCACTATATTATAGATAGATAGATAGATAGATAGATAGATAGATAGATAGATAGATAGATAGATAGATAGATAGATAGATACAACAACATTTATTTATATAGCACATTTTCATACAAAATGTAGCTCAAAGTGCTTTACATAATGAAGAATAGAAAAATTAGAGACACAGTAAGAAAATAAAATAAGTCAACATTAATTAACATAGAATAAGTGTAAGGTCCAATGGCCAGGGGGGACAGAAAAAACAAAAAAAAAAAAACTCCAGACGGCCGGAGAAAAAAAATAAAATCTGCAGGGATTTAGATAGATAGATAGATAGATAGATAGATAGATAGATAGATTTGAAAGGCACTATATAATAGAGATATAGATAGATGTGAAAGGCACTATACGGCAGATAGGCACACTCACTTTAGTCTGAAATACACCAGAATGACTACAAAGGGAGTCCCAGCCACAGTGAGGCGCTATACAGACGTACTGCTGTTGGTATATGAGATGCGGCTACCCTGGTTTTCCTCCCTCATCCCTACAGGCATGCTGGTTGGATTAATTGCTGACCCTAAATCAGAACAAGCTTGGTTACGTTCTCAGACACTTCCTCACCGGTCCAGAGCCCTGGGTTCACATTCTGGCCTGCCCCCCGTGTTTGTGGATTCAGCACGTCTCCCTGATGTCCACAAGGGTTTGCGCCCCCTCAGCCCAAAGATCCCGTGGTTGACTGATGACTGTTTGAGCGCCGGTGTGCTTTATGTTACTTTGCCATCCTATCCGAGGTTGGTTGGTAGGCAGGCTACTGGGATGGTCTCCTTCCACCCCGTGAGTGGTCTTAGAAACGCTAACCCTTGCTTCCCCCATCTGTTTAGATCCCCCATAACCGTTTGCGGCTCCGTTCTGTGCCGATGAATGGGACGGCAGCGGGCAGGCGCCGCAGCGGCAGCGGCAGCAGCAGCAGGAGAGCGGAGCACGTGACTCGGTGAACACGAGCATGACAAATGAATCCATCACACTGGCCCGGAGTGAGCAGCTCCCAAAAATAGAGCCGCGCCAACGTCAGCAGCGGAGCCTTCAGTGCGGCGTGTGCTGCTGCTGCTGCTGCCGTCGTGCTGAGGTCCTGCATCCAAGGGCTTTCAAGAGAGCAGGGAAAAAAATAATGAGCCCACCGGAAAGGAGGCTAAAAAAAAGTGAAGCACAAAGGAGACTTCAGGAGAGAGAAGGAGACACTCGGCTGTTCAGATTGAAATATAGCGACCGGTATTAATTAGGTATTAAGGGGCACATATAATTTCAAATGTTAATGGTTAATTCCACGAATGGAGGGGGCTTAAACTTGAAAAAAACAAATAGCGACAGCTCAAGGGAAATGGGCCATTTACAGCTGCAACAGAGGTGTTTGTGTGTGTGTGTGTGTGAGTGATGAGGGAGGAGAGTGTGGGGGTCATACGTCAGAAATGGCGAGGGGGGAGGTGCATGGCCATCAGGGGTATCAATCAGGAGCATCAGCTGACGCGGACCTCCACCCTGTTTAACGTACACACAGCACATGCCCACTGGGCACACATCATGGAAGCTCAAACAAGCAGTAGAAGCTACCAATGTAAGGGCGTCAATGCAGTCATACGTATAAGCTTGTATACCGCAGATATAGTGCCTTCAGAAAGTCTCCAGACCCCTTCCCTCTTTACACATTTTGTTACGCTACAGCCTTGTGTTAACATCATTTAAATTAAATTTTTTCTGTCATCAAGCAACACTCGATGGCCCAGAATGACAAAGCGAAAACAGGAATGTCTGTGAAACAAAATGTGTAAAATGTAAAAGGCTCTGAGTCCTTTCAGAAGGCACTTTACAAAGGAGCAAGCGAAGGGCTGTGTCAGTGTGCAGCCGCAAAGAATAAGAGAAATAAAATAAAATACAAAAACGTCAAAGGTTATTCATATGCTGAAAGAGAAACGAGGCGACGTGTCGGCCGCATGGCCTTAATCCCACAAGTCACCTGGAACTTTCATCTTCTTTCCTTTTCTTTCCTGAAAGTCACTGCACACTGTGGAGATTCCTGCAGTTTGAAAGACTGCAAATCTGACCCTGTTAGATAAAAAAGGTGTTTGCTGGAGTTTGGCAATTGTCGGTAACTTAACATCAGCAAAAACCAAGGAACTGCTTATTGACTTTCACCGCACCATATCTGGTCACCATTCAAGAAGTGGATATGGACGTGGTCCACCCCTACAAGTACTTGGGGGTCCACATTAATGACAAGTCAGACTGGTCTCAAAACATAGAGGAACTAGAGAAGAAAGGGCAGAGCAGGCTCTTCTCTCTTAGAAGACTTCTTTTTTCAGCTGTTCCCATTAGGGGTTGCCACAGCAGATCATCTTTTTCCTTATCTTCCTGTCCTCGTCATTTTGCTCTGTCACACCCAGACTATGTTCCTTTAATGTGGGTAGTGACGCCCTTCACATCTTCTACAACTCTGTGAAGGCCAGTGTGGAGTGCTGGGCTGGTCATATCACTTCAAGAGAGGGCCACCAAATCAACAAGCTGATTAAAAAGGGCAGGCTTAGTTATAGGACGCACTCTGAACCCCCCCCCCAGAGGTCGTGGCAAAAGAGAGAATGAAGACAAACTGAGTGCCACTATGAACAATGCTGTATGTTCTCTCTCTGACACACCAACACTGAGGACTTTCAGCCAACAAATTATTCAACAGAAGTGTGTCAGGAAACTCAACTGGGGCTCCTTTAAACCAACAGTAATACATATGTATAGCGCCTCACTGTGGCTGGGACTGTTCGCTTTTTCTTTTTTCTTTTTTTTCCTTTTTAGTCATTCTGGTGTATGTTCAGACTAAAGTGAGTGTGCCTATCTATTGTATAGTGCCTCTCACATTATCTATCAATCATGCTTTTCACATCTATCTATCTATCTGTTATATAGTGCCTTTCTTATCTCTTTATCTATCTGTTATATGATGCCTTTCATATCTGTTCATCTATCTGTAATATAGTGCCTTTCCTATTTGTTCATCTATCTCAGGGGTGCCCAAACTTTTTCAGCTTGCGAGCTACTTTTAAAATGACCAGGTCTAAATGATCTACCTACTTTACTGAGTATACTTTATACATAAAATATATGTTGTCGTACCTTGCATAACTGAATAACCCTTATGACACAATAACAATTCAATACATTTATGGTCACTACAGTATTTGGATTTAATAATCTTCATGTGGGAAAAGGCTGACTCGCATAAATAAGTAGAGCCGAATAATGTAGTCAAGGAGGTAGCACATTTCTTATGCTTAATGATCGAGTGACTCACCCGGAACTTTTGCTTTTGAATTCAGCCGAGTATAAAATGACGGCTGTCCGATTAACTACGATTTTAGTTCCCTCTCCTTTCTCTTTCTCAGATCGCTTTTCGGAAGGAAGTCAGTTTCGTAGTTTTTATGAACAGTTCAAAAGTGCCTTTCCACATTTTCCTTCTTTGGAATAGCAATGATAGATTGACAGATCAGACAAACGCACTTCGACTGTGACATTGTGAGAGAAAAAAAATCCTCTTCCAATTCCACATCCAGCCCATAACCAACAATTTTTTTTTTTAATCCCTTTTTTAGTCGATATAAATTGGAAGGCTAACTAGATCACTTAGATAGCCAGAGTTTTGCAGTAGCTGGCGCATTTGATCGTGCGTGCGGGATGATCAGCGTGTTAGAAGAAAAGAGATCTCAGACTGGCTGCCCTGTATATCAATCAAGTGGCAAATGCCATAGGGAGGATATATGATAGACTAACATTTAAAAAAAAATGTTTTGAATGCAACGTGATCGACGTGCACTCCCTTTGCGATCTAACACTCGATCGTGATCGACGCATTGGGCACCCCTGATCTATCTGTTATATGCTGCCTTTCCTATCTGTTCATCTATCTGTTATATGATGCCATTCATATCTGTTCATCTGTCTATCACTGGCCATGTCAGATTTAGTGACTGCATGACGTGATTCCACCACCGTTCTGCTCGCCTCTTTTCCTGACACCCAATAGTGTGCTGCCTGAGAGAGCCGGCGTCCTATGAAGAGTTAACAGCTACAGCGAATCCAGCTACAATCTAAATCCTCAAGACAGATGAGCTTCTCCTCTGTTTGTGAGGTCCATCAGACCCACGATCCTTAATCCTAATTGGTACACTGTATGCTTTGAGTGGCTTGGTGGTGCTGCTCTACAGCTGCCGCCTGCTGTTAAAGAGCCCTTTTAAGGTGGAGTGGTGGCTGTCTAAGGATCTGCGCTGGTATCTGGAAGGTTGCCGGTTCTAATCCCTTTACTGCCAGATGGGATCCTACTCCGCTGGGCCCTTGAATAAGGCTGTTAACCTTAAAATTGCTCCAGAGGTGCTGTGCAATGGCTGACTCTGCATTCTGAACTCCAAAGGTCATGCAAAAAGACAAATCCCCTTCTGAGATTAATAAAATTGTTCCAAACACCACTGTAATTCCAGATGAGCATTCATTGGTGGTCAGCTCTCACAGACACTGAGTTGCCACTACAACTAAAGACAAGATCACACCTGTCTGAGGGGTGAGTTGTAGGGCTGCTGGACAAAGTCACTGGGCATATCACAATTGAGAACTGTCAGTCCTGGAAGAGCACCACCCACTGCCTCCACCTGAAGACTACAACTGAAAATATCTGGAAAAGTCGACTAATGAGACATGGCTGGCATGGGTGGAGATGAGGAGGTCATGTTTCACTAATCTGCTGGAATTCTACTAGGAAGCATCACAAGGAGACGATCAGAGATGGACATGTGAGATTATTTATCTGGGTATTCAGAAGGACTTTGAGAAGTCTGGCAAGAGAGGTTTGTGGTCAAACTGAAAGAGGTGGGCGTTCAGGGCACAGTATGCAGGTGGGTGTAGAATTGGCCCAGACCCAGGAAGCAAAATGGCAATGGCAAGGGGAGCTGGTGATGTTTAAAGTGGTGTCCAACAGGGGTCAGTGCTGATGCCGCTATGCTCTGAGAAGAATATAATCAAAGAGCAGGTTAAGAACATTAGAACCCTCTAGACGAGAACAGGCCATTCAACCCAACAAAGCTTGCCAGTCCTATCCACTTATTTCTTCCAAAAAAACATCAAGTCGAGTTTTGAAAGTCCCTGAAGTCTGACTGTCTACCACACTACTTGGTTGCTTACTCCAAGTGTCTATCGTTCTTCCTAATGTTTGTGCGAAATTTACCCTTAAGAAGTTTCTAACTGTGTCCCGTGTTCTTGATGAACTCATTTTAAAGTCACCGTCTCGATCCACTGGACTAATTCCCTTCATAATTTTAAACACTTCAGTCAGTCAGGTCTCCTCTTGCTTAAACTGTAAAGGCTTGGCTCTTTTAATCTTTCCTCCTAATTCAACCCCTGTAGCCCCCTATAATCAGCCTTGTCGCTCTTCTCTGGACTTTTTCCAGTGCTGTTATGTCCTTTTTGTAGCCTGGTGACCAAAACTGCACAAAGTACTCCAGATGAGGCCTCACCAGTGTGTTATAAAGAACACATTGGACTTGTAGTCCACACACCGGGTCTCATCTTTTTCCTTAAACTGTAACGGCTCATCTCTTTTAATCGTTCCTCATAACTCATCCCTTGTAGCCCTGGAATCAGCCTAGTCACTCTTCCCTGGGCCTTTTCTAGTGCTGCTATAGTCCACACATCAGGTCTCTTCTTCATCTCTTTTGCTTAAACTGAGAAGGTTCAGCTCTTCTGATCTTTCCTCATAACTCATCAGACCTCCCATTGTGTATTCAGACCTCACATTCTAACTTCCTACATGTCATACTTTACATTTACTGACATTGAATTTCATCTCCTGTAGCCCTGAATCAGCCTAGTCGCTCTTCTCTGGACCTTCTCCTGTGCTGTTATGTCCTTTTTGTAGCCTGGGGACCAAAACTGCACACAGGACTCCAGATGAGGCCTCACCAGTGTGTTATAATGTTTGAACAGAACCTCATTGGACTAAGTTAATCAGCATTCAGGCTTGGGCAGATTTGTGGCAGGTGAAATTGAACATCACTAAATGTAAAGAGTTATATGTATGACGTACAAATGTGTGGATTGAGAAACTTGAAAGTATACCTTGGGAATCATAGTGGACTTACCACTATCTACAACTAGACAGTGGACAGAAGTGATCAAGAAGGCTAACAGAATGTTATGTTATATAGCGCCTTGATGTGTGGAGTACAAGTCAAGGGAGGTTATGCTTAAGTGAGTGAGGCCTCACCAGGGGTATTGTGGTTAGTTTCTCACTGTGGGAGTTTAACACTGATTAAGAGGTGACCTGACTGAAGTGTTTAAATCAATGAAAGGCACAAGCATTAGAAACATTTTTTTTCACATGCTGTGCCACAGACACACTGAATAAGTGACCAAGTAGTGTGGTGGAGAGTAGAACCTTAGGGACCTTCAAAAGTCAACTTGATGTCATTTTGGAGAAATCAGACAGATAGGACTGGCGAGCTTTGTGGACATGAATGGCCTGTCATTCTCAAACGTATTCTCATGTTCTCAACATGAAAATAACTTTTAACATTTGTTTCCTTTACTGTGTATACAGGTATAGTACTCATTTATGCACACGCATTACTGCAGTGTTTTGGCATCTTTCTTGGTGGTTTAAATTTTCCTATTTGATGTACCTTTTGATATAAATGAGCCAAGTGAGAGAAAATGTGGAGCCTCAGCCCATATAGAGAAGAGGGGCAAAGAGAGATGAGGGGCCCAAAACTGGATTTACATATACACATCTGGGCAGACATATATGAAAGGCACTATATAATAGATAGATCAATCGATAAATGTGAAAGGTATGACAAACTGTAATATACAGATGGATAGACATAAGTTGCTGAAAGGCACTATATTATACACATAGACAGAGATTGGAGGCACAGATATTGATAGATGGATAGTTTTATGAAAGGTATTAGATAGATAGATAGATAGATAGATAGATAGATAGATAGATAGATAGATAGATAGATAGATAGATAGATAGATAGATAGATACTATATAATACACAGACAGATAGATATGAAAGCTACTCTACTACATACTGTACAATAGAGATAGACGTGAAGTGTAATTATAGGTTAGGAAGACACTAAATTATAAACCAGATAGATATTAAAGGCACTATATAATAGATAATTGATAGATGGACAGATATTAAAGGCACTAAATGATAGATAGATAGATAGATAGATAGATAGATAGATAGATAGATAGATAGATAGATAGATAGATAGATAG
>JANRMT010062827.1:6633488-6652246 GCA_026402145.1 Polypterus bichir lapradei
TCCCTGTCACTACCCGATCTGTGCTACACGGTGAGCAGCACAACACACATAGTCCAGCAATGAAAACTCAACGTACAATGAATCCATGCAGATAAACAAAATATTTTTATAATATTCTCAATATAGTGGCAGGGTGGTGGCTCTGAGGCTAGGGATCTGCACTGGCAATTACAAGGTTGCAGTTCGAATCCCGTAAATGCCAAAAGGAACTCTGCTCTGTTGGGCCCTTGAGCAAGGCCTTTAACCTGCAATTGCTCCATCCTGGGTATGACGTTAATCTGCATCCACCCCTGCATGAAGGCCCTCCAACCTGCAGGGAAAAACATGGGGGTTGGTGGCAGAATTGGCACTCCAGCCACCATAAAAAAAAAAAAACTTCACACTGTTCCACTCCATCTAAACTAGTGTGGTGCTGAGGTGTCACCCGTTGCATGACTGCACTCAGGTCCTCATCTGGGATCCTGAGTTTTGTTTGTCGTGTGGTGGGTGCTGTATCAGCGCGTGCTCCTAACCTCTCCCCTCTCTCCTCTCCTCAATACGGTCAGATAATGTACCCCTCAAATGAAAAGTTAATGCATGAAGGGTGCAAGGGTGATGGAAACGCTCATCAGGTAGCTCTTCACACATGCATATGTACGCAATAAATCATTCACCAATGTTAGAAGCTGATTGGGCAGCACTGTAAAGCGTAAAGTGGAATATGTGTACGGTACACATGCGTGAAAGTTCTGCTCACGGTCATGATGTCACGCTGGCCTCGCAAAGCATCGTGGGGCACTGGGAAAAAATGTCTAAAGGCTATGTCGCATAACACACCTTTTCCAGCGTTTTTCAGTTGTAGCCTTCAGTCATATAATCTTTGCAAGTTGGTGGCAGTCGCCTAATGTGCCATGCCCCAGCAACTCATTCCAGCTAGTCTGCGACTCACTCCAATAGAATCAAAGTGGTTTAACTACTCCTTCAGTCAAAGATGTGGCTTTGTGTGCATGAGTGCTGACAACCAATGATTGCTCAGCCCCGAAGCTGGATGCATATAATAGAGTGACCTGGACTGAGGAAGGTGGATATTCTGGACCTCGCTAACAGAAGAGAAGCTTGTCTCGTGTTTGACATACCACAACAAAAAAGAAAGAAAGGACTAAAACTGAGGCTGAACTCGCCATAGCTGTTAACCCTTCATACAGCATCGGCTCCATCAGGCTGCATGCTATTGGCTGTCAGATAAAGTAATGCACATATCTGCACATGAAGGATCAACACTCAGGTAGTAAATCTGACATGCCCTGCGATTTTCAGTCATTTAAACTGACTTGTTCTGGCGATGGGATTGGCGATTGCAATCAGCAAGTCTAAAATACACCAGGAATAGAAGTTGTGTAATGTGACTTCGGCTTATGCCAACTGCACAGAAATATTTTTGGGAAAAATTTAAGCAATCAAGCAAACCCATGAAACCTGCGGCAAAAAATGCTTTGGCAAATTTCATCAATCAACACTAAAATTTAGCAGCCTAAAGAAAGCAGACGTGTGACTTGGTAATGTTCATATAGTAGTGGAGAGTAAATACGCAGCCTTGTACAGTGGAATTGAATTCACATCACTGTATGCCATCAGCAGAGTTTGCCACAGAGTCGCCAAATGAAATGTGTCCTATTTGTCAAAGTACTACATTGTCATGTTCTCTTTAGCTGTCAGATAAAGGACATTCTGCTCAGAGAGCTCTGCTTAATAAACAAACCAGAGATTCATCGCAAACATGGCAGCGCACAAACACAGCTGTTGTCAAATCTTTGTGACAATATTTCCCTAAAGCCTATGTCACATTATGAAACTTTTCCAGCAATTTTCACTTGTAGCCTTCATTTACATCATCTTCGAGAGTCAGCAGTGAAAATGTATCGCCTAATGTGACATACCCAACACCTCAGTTCAACTAGTCCACAACTCACTTTGATAAAATGAAACAAGAAAAACTGCTTTTGCCCAATGATAAACACCCACAGGGCATTTATTCTTACTTTGGGTTCACCTGAAAGATTTGCTATGTGAAACTGAACCAAAGTAACTGGAGACTGAAACAAATGAACATTATATCTGCTGTTTTGGCACAAAGCAAATGGACTAGGAGCATGAAAATGCCTCAACCCTCCTTGAGAGTAATGAAAAGACTGAAGGGCTCCACTCTCCACAAAGCTCATTTAGGCAGAGGGTGGTGCTTCAGATGGCACCTCGAGGTGGCCCCGCCTCTAGGGGCTCCTCCCACTAAACACAAGGAGCATGTGAGAACACATAATGCATAGATAAATAACGAATAAACAGAACAATGGCAAGAAAAAATACATAATTACAATGTACACATGAAAAAAGGCAAGTAAAGAAGTAAAATTGTATTTATAAAGCAGATTTAAAAACACGAGTGTCATTCAAAGTGCTGGTCAGCATTAAGAGAACGTAAACAAAATATAAAACAAACTCTGCACGTGGTCAGAACATAACATTTTAACGCAAACAACATTTGTCATCACACACCAGTCTACAACTTTAAGACAATTTTTAAGCTACTGAAAAAAGGTACAGCTTCTGAACCTAGAAACTGTGACCTCTGAACCTAGAAAGTGTAGGCATCAGAAGCAACCTACAGAGCTGGAGCTCAAGCTAGTTAACCAGCAGGAGACGAAGAGGACAGATAAGAGGAGAGCAGAGCGAGATCATCAGTGGAATCCCACAGGGGGTCTCTGTCCTTGGCTCGTTACTTTGAACGATTTACATATTGTGGTACAGTTAGTAAACTTGTGAAATTCACAGAGGACACTGAAATTGGATGAATGGCGGACACACAGGAAGCAGCAAAAAGAAGTCAGAAAGATTTGGATGAGCTTCAGAACTGGGCGAACACTTCAGAAATAAACTTTAACGTAGAAAAGTGCAAAGTGCTACACATACGGCAAAAGGAACATCTCTCTCTATATATATAAAATCCAACATCTATCTGTCTGTTTGTATGTCTGTCCACTTTTTCACGAGAAAAGTACTTAACAGATTTAGATCGGGTTTTTTTCTATAATTTGCTTGAACATTTCAGTTGATTTTGCGACTTCTCTCATCGTGCTACGTATCATAGTTCGCTTGCAGGAGTGATTTATTCGCACTAATCCGAGACTCAGGCTGTGGGCTGAAGGGTGGGGGAAGGGTGACGTCAGGAGTGGGGAGCCAGGCGGGGGCCCTCCTCACTCACGTGCCAGCCTCTGCTCGAATTGGTCTACCTCTGGCCACGTTTTGGAGCGTACCTCGCCTCAGTTTAGCTAGCATTACCTGTCTGTTTATTGATTTTTAAACTTTGTCCTGTTTCACTACTATGTGGGCAGAGCCGTGGGGGACAGCTAGTCCATATAAATACAAGATGGGAGACAATGAGCTACAGGAAACAACTTCGGAAAAGGATTTGGGGGTTTATGTCGACAAAACATTCTCATCATCTAAGCAATCTCCAGACAAGATTAAAGAGGTGAATAAAATGTTTGGTTACATCGTTAAAAGTGTGGAATATAAATAATGGAGCATTAATGCTCAGACTTTAAAATGCTCTAGTGAGACCACATCTGGAGTACTGTGTGCAGTTCTGGTCACCACACAACAAGAAAGACATAACGGAGCTTGAAACTGTGTAGAGGAGAGCAACCAGGTGCATCCCAGGATTTCAGGACATGTCCTACTGTGGCAGACTCAGAGAATTAAACCTGTTTAGTGTAAAGCAGAGGAGACCGTGTGGGAACCTCATCCAAATCTTCAGAATCCTCAAAGGCATTGGTAAAGCTAATCCAGTAGAATTCTTTCAGCTTAATCGTGAATCACATACTTGATAACACAAGTGGCCATTAAGGGGAAGCGTATTTGTGACTGAAGCCAGGAAGCACTTCTTTATGCAAAGAGTTGTGTGAATCTGGAACAAACGACCAAGACATGGAGTTGAAGCAGAAACCATGACAATCTCTAAGAAGATTCTGGATGAGATCTTGGGACAGCTTAGCTGTTAGATAAACAAATGGGCTTGATGGACTCAATGGTCTCATCTCATTTGTCTTAAGCCTGCGATTGATGTTACTGTACAGATCTTATTTCAAAGGGTATTTTATTCCAAAGTCTAAGGACTGTGACAGTAAAAGTGGACGACTTTACCGTTTCAACATTGCTTAAGGCACAGAAGCTGATTTGAAGACTTGAACAGGATGAGATTTGTGGTTGTGGAAGATCAACAATTAAGAGTTTTAAACACCAACAATAAAACCTTGAAGTGTATCCTAAAAATAACTGGAAGCCAGTGCAATGAGGATAACACTGGAGTGATCAGTTCGCTCTTCCTCATGTCAGTCAGCCTCCACGCAGCCACATTCTGAACCAATTGTAGGAGAGATAGACCTGACTGGCTCATACCTAAATAATGGGAATAACAATGTAATCAAAGGGGAAATTTGTCTAGGTCAGTATAAGAAATAATGTGCAGAGCACTGGTACTGAAAAGTACTGAAAAACCTAAATTTAACAATGATATTGTACTAGCATTAAGCAAATTTAGGTACCGGCAGTATTTATCTATTGAAACCTTCTACTCAGTTATTTAGCGTAATTGTAACTCCAACGGTGCTTCGAAGTAATCTATACAGTTTATTTCATTGGGCTCGATTCTCCATGAGGACAAGATGGAAACTCCAAGGAAAATAACTCCTCACAGTGTTACGTGGAGTGCAGCGGAGTAGGTAGGCATGCATTTGAGTGGTGGGGCAGGCAGGCAGAACAAAATGACTGTGAGCCGTGGGTGGGGGAGTTATCCATTATTCGCTTTGTAACATTTGGGTAAAGGTACTGAGGCGATAAAACTACTATCGGTACCAAAGTCGAAATTTTACGACTGATCCAACACTAATGAGAATGGCACAATTTTGTTTTGCTTATACTTTAAAATATACAAAGTAGACACAGAAAAGGAGAATAAACACAAGCCAGGGAACACACACGACACAGCGAGGGCTCACATAGTGAAGCTAGTGGTGCTGATTGGACTGGCAATAGGGTTGGCCGCAGGCCAGCATGTCAGCCACTAGGAGGCAGGCCTCACTTTAATTTATATGACCAGGAAGGAACATTTAAAACAATGGCTGCATGAAAAGGCTGATAAGAAGCAACTTGAGTTATTTTATCAATCGCTATGACGCTCAATGGAGTTGAATTACATTGAGGTAAATGAGGCACCAGAAGAAAACGTCAAGAAAATTTCTATTTCACAGCACAACCTTGCTTAATTAAAGTGCGACAGGTAGCTGAGAAACAGTTGGCAGAATCTGGCAGAATTTTATTTTCAGCTGTGTACCTGTAAAAATTATTATGCAACATACACAGCACCATCCTTAGGCCGATGAGTGCTATTTTTAGAGGTGTGCATAGTTTTTCTATTGTCATGCTTTGCATCACTGCATGGTCAGTGGCCGCTGTTTAACCTTCCCTGCCATCTTTCAATTATCTCGTGCTGCTGTCCACACTAACCTAATAACCCCTCACATGGCTTAACTACACTGCCTTCCTGCACAATTAGGAATGATCTTTAAAACTCAGAGTCCCCATACACTCCTGTCAGATCCTTGAGACCCCCTGATGCCAGTCTCCATGCTATCTTGAATATCACTTGTGCCTTGTCCTCTGTGAAGTTCTGTTCGGTTCTCCCTCAATAAGCTGGTTGCCCTCAATAGGTAGGCTGTAACCAAAGTTACATCCTCAAGATGTAAATCACATGGGACGTCCCACCTCTTATGATTTAAAATCCTTCACTATTTTGTATGCGTTTTTTTCTCAAGCGTTTTTAACCCTTTGTTACTTGGATTTCAAGAACTCTCATAAGTGCTCGGCTGGGCTGTATTGCACCCCACTGTTATTTATGGAGAAATGATAGTAAGAAATATTTTAAATGCAATTTAATTAATCTTTACTAGGACATGTAGCATTCTCTGGCTTTTCATGTTTACAAAATCACCGTCTAAAATTTCCTTTTCAATAATTACAGGTGGGAATAAAAAAAAAGTTTCATGTCTCTATACCATATACATTCATTCTGTCCGTTTCAAAAGTGGTCACAGTTCATAACTTCATGGAAAGTTCCACTATTCCTGTGTGTGTTGGGAACTTGTAGTGCACTGATTGCAGGTTGGAACCAAATGTTCCATGCATTTGTATTTACTGCAGGAATGGCACTGAAATCTTGTTTTTCTGTCTTACTGCTTGGACATTCCTCACACCTTGCCTATTTTGGTTTCTTTGCTGGTGGTGGGTTCGCAGCAGAACTTTCTCCGGTTGTTCTTTTGAGCTTCAGTTGCATCTCTTTGCTAAGATGAGAACTTCTGGCCTGTCTTCGGCAAAGTTGTTCTTGAACAAGGTCCGAGGCAAGCTTTTTCAGGAAAAGTCTGTGCCGCAATGCATGACTAGTGTTTTCGTGGTACACCACATGAGCATTAATTCCGGCAACATTCCCCAGTGAAAAGAATACAGTAAGAGGCCATTTTCTGCTATTTTGGAAATACCAACGATACTCTGCGGGATTACTCTGGTGGGGTGCTAAACACCCAGAATGACGTACTACAATGTTATCAGCTCAAGGGTCCACTTTCGACTGATGCACGCTCCTGCATGTGTTATATGCTAGTCAGCTTGCAGCTACTCAAGGCATCAAAGCTCCACGTCACGCTATCTATGAGAAATACGCATAACTTTGGCAACTGGGGTGTGCAACACCCCACCTGAGTAACGAAGGGTTAATGATCAAGGACATGTTTTGTTTTTTGCTTTTTTTTTTGCTACATCCTGAATTTGATTCCGATATGTTTTTAATTTTTTCTGCATACTTTATCAGTTGTTTATTAGTCGTTCAGTTTTGTTTTCACTAGAGATCTTTACCTAAATACTCAATGACAGGCAGACACGTGCAAAGTAAGTGCATGTAAACGCTTCCATATCATATCTTTCTGCAAGTTTCACCGAAAGCAAAATGCCACTTGTTTCACAATTTTTTGCTAATTGAAACATTGAATTTTGCTGCAAATTCAATTTTGTGTGAATCGGTTCACCCATCACTAGTCATTACTGTCACATGTGCCTAGTCTAGTGAAATTCTTACTGCAGGAGTAAAGATAGAGTAACAGGCGGGGAGGTGGCTTCATGTTTAGTGAGATTTTCAGGTGAAGAAAGCACAGTAATGTGCAAGATGGTGCATTTTACTGCATCTTAATGTGGCATGTCACATCTCTCTATTATAATAGTACTGTATCTATCTATCTATCTAATAAAAAAAATCTTGGGACAAGATGTGACTTTTTGAGAGACTTTTTAGAATGAAGTCCCGCGAGACAAAGGCTTTTAACATGAGATTCTTTAAAGTCACGCCCTACTTACAACCATTTTCAAACAAGACCACGGTCATCTAACCCCTCAGTCTTGTGAATGCTTTTGGTAGACACACTTCCTGCACTCTCAGCTCTTATAAATTTTATCAGGACAGAAAGAGCTGGGACAAACATTCGAAAAAGTCGGGTAATTTATTAGAGATAAAGAAACTAAATTCACTCACAGGTTATACGTTGCGTTGCCATGATGTAAATCCAAACATGGAATCAAAATTCAATGCGATCTTGAAGAAAAGTTCATTCCAAATATTGTTTTTACTGAAGTTTTAAAGTAAAAGTGAAAAAGATGCATATGTAACAATTCCTATGAAAGTAACAATCTCTTTAAATTGTATATCCGGTTAACCAGACCCAGGGATGGGCGAGCAAAAAGTACTGTGCTCCTCTGCAGTGATGTGAATGAGAGGTTGGACAGGTAGGCGACAGATTGCAGGCATCACAGAGCTGTAGGAATGAATGCAGGACAACACAGAAGTGTGAAAAGGGCCTTAGAGAGCAGTATTCCTCTGTTTCCACCCAAAAAAAACCCTTTAAAACCTCCAAAAAAATCTTTTTAGTGAGTTTTGCGCTTCATAACTGGGAAATCGCTTACAACGTGAATTTCAGTGTTGATTTCGCAAAACTGTACTCAGATTGAAACTGGCCTGTTATCACTAATAGTCACTTGTCATAGGTGTACATGTATGAAATGAAGTTTCTCCGATATTGTCTTAAATTAGTTAATGTTCAGTGTTAGTGAATTAAAGGAGTGGATGGATGAGATCTACCTATCTTTAAACACCGATAAAACAGAGATGTTAATTATTGGAGGAAATGACGCTGATCACAGCAATATTTTGTCATCATTTAACTTGGTTGGAATCGCCATTAATTTTACTGAATTTACTACAAACTTGGAGTTATTTTGACTCTAGCAGGTCATTTAAAGCTCATATTACAAAGTTGTCCAAATCATGTTTCTTCCATCTTAAAAATGTTGGGAAATCAAGGCGTTTTCTAAATAAGCAGGATTCTGAAAAATTCATTCATGCATTTATTTCTAGTAGGATTGACTACTGCAATGCGGTGTCACTGGATGTTCAAAATGTTCTTTATATAGCCTCCAGTTAATCCAAAATGCTGATGTAAGAATTATTACAAGAACAAGAAAATAAGAACACATCACTCCAACTCTTAAATCCTAACACTGGCTCCCGGTTAAGTTTAGGGCAGATTTCAAAATCCTCCTTTTGACATATAAAGCCTTAAATGGCCAAAGTACAGCTTACTTGTCTGAACTTATCATGACTTACAAACCTGAGCGCACATTTAGATCTCAAGATGCCGGTCTGCTTATGATTCCAAGGATTAATAAAATAACAGTGGGAGGTCGAGCTTTTAGTTACAGGGCCCCTAAACTGTGGAGTGGTCTGCCTGCTACTATAAGAGATGCCCCTTCGGTCTCATCTTTCAAATCCTGGCTGTAGACTCACAACTTCAATTTAGCACACCCTGACTAGAGCTGCTGATTAACTGTGCAGACTGCATCTCTGTTGGTAGTCATTAGCACTAAAACAGAAGTAATATGATAGTTAGAATTTGTTACTAACCCTCACATATTCTGTTTCTCTTCTCTGTACTCAAATGTGGCACTTGGTGCCACTGCCCACCTGCCAAGTTGTTTTGCCTGCCTAAGGTAAAGTCATCTCTGATAGAGGATCACAGAAATCATCACATTGAGGGGTCCTATCATCGGATTGGATGGCCCAGCGCTGACTCAGCTGTGGAATGGCCAATAGGGGGAGGCATCTTGATGGACAAGGTCTCCAGGACTCTGAACAAATCCAAATCCTGTTATGTAATATCATCTACCATTGAATTCTGCTCTGCACTTGTAATATTTCTATTGCACTATTATATTGTTATCGTATTATATTATATATATATATATATATTATATTGAGGATTACTTGTGTTCTGTTCTGTGGATTGTGGTGTATTTACCCTCATTTTTTGACACCCACTGCATGCCCAGCCTACTTGGAAAGGGGTCTCTCTTTGAACTGCCTTTCCCAAGGTTCCTTCCATTTTTTACCCTACAAGGGTTTTTTTCTTTGGGAGTTTTTTCTTGTCTTCTTAGAGAGTCAAAGCTGATCGCTATCAAAAGGCAGGGCCTGTTAAAGCCCATTGTGGCACTTCTTGTGTGATTTTCGGGTACACAAAAAGAAATTGTCTTGTATTGTATGTAGGGAGCACCTACAGGGCTCTGATGATTTAAGCCTGAAGCAACGCAATTGCTAGCGCCTTCTTCTCCCAGGTCTTCTCCCAGGACAAGTCCTGGGACGAGTCATGACATCGCTTCCGGATTTGCCCAGGAGGTCCGTCCTCTTCCTCCCTGCTGCCCATGTAAGAGAAGTTGTTATTTATTAGTGAATCTGCCAATCCAAGAGGACAGAGCTTCAGGGGAGAGAACAGTTCAGGTCACTGAAATGCTAATAAGAGAGGTGAGGCGTCCGCAGTATTATCTGGACGGTTTTTGGTTCATTTGAGTTGTATTACATGGGGTACCTGGTTGGTCCCCAAGCCTTTACCGTCTCTCTTTCATTTTGTATTTTACAGACTCTGTAAAACTTCTGGATCAAATGAATGTTACGTTGGTTAACTGGTAAGTCGGCTGTCATCGTGTAATATGATGCAGCAAATGTCCGTCTGACCACACGTCTTTGGGATGTGTAGAGACACTGACGCCTTTCCCAGGGGAAGAACATTCTGGTGCCAGATCGTCTAGGAAGTGCACCAGTCACTGTGCAGTGGCAGCACCACCTGCTGTGCCATTGTGACAACCTAGCATGGTCTGCATGTTTGTATTGACTGCAGTTAATTAATTACTATTGGGCTGTTTTACATGTTGACAATCTGTGCAGTGCTTCGAGCCAGCCTACTGCATCACGCTCTGTGCAAAAATAAAATTAACTCAATTGAACTGGGAAAAAAAAGAAGAGGGAAGCTTTCTCTCCTCCAAAAAGTGCTTCCAGTAAAAAGCATCTCCTTCTGGCACAGGCGCCTCCTCTGGGCTCCCGGCTCTGCTTTCCTTGGACATGCCACTCTCTCACTTGCTGTTTTATGAATTCATTGACTGCTTCAGTGTGCACTCCCTGCCTCCTAGATGCCCATTTTATTTGCTATGTCCTCATTACTGGAAGGCATCAACCTGTAGGATGATTCGAGCAGAAATTGTGTGGCCCAAATGTCTTTCAGCCCACTCTCGAGTTAACTGCAACAAGCGTAATAGGCAAGTGAACCTTCCAATGGGCTGAAGCGTACAAAAAGGTGCCGCCCACCAGTTCACAACTGACTGACAGCTCAGTAAACAGCGCTGGATGTGCGCATGTCAGTCACTTTACGGTGGCACTTGGAAGAAAAGGCGCTACGTGAAATTAAACTGTCACTTTACTCGACTTCTAGTCGCAGGGTATGTCAGATTTGTCAACTGCAGCTACTGATTTCATCGCTGGCCCGTGTCAGCTTACACAAATGAAAATTGCTGAGCAGGTCGCTTTACCAACTAAGTGGCAGCACCACCTAGTTGGTACAAACTTTCCTGCACCATCTTGCTTGTTGATTTTTCTAACAGCCAGTATCATGCTGCCTGATGGTGCTGATGCTGTTTAAAGGATTAACAGCTATGGTGAGTTTGGTTGCAACCTCTGCCCTTTTTTTCCATTCTGTCGTGGTACATAAAACACAAGACATCAGACAGATGAGCTTCTCTTCTGTTTGTGTGGTCCCCATGTTCCTTATTCCATTTCGCAGCATTCAATGTTTTGTACTTCCAGACGAGCATTCACTGGTTGTCAACTCTCATGCACGTAAAGCCACCGATAACACTAAAGACAAAAATCAAACCTGTTTTGTAGGTGTGAGTTGGAGTGAGTCATGGGACATGTGACATTACATGACTGGGGTCACTGGGACTGCACTCCCAGCTGCCTCTGACTACGATTATGTTAATGAAAAATCGCTGGAAAAGTTGTGTAATATGACGTGGCCTTTAGGGACTCGGTTGTGGTCAGGTAGACCTGACTGACCTACAGCAGGACAATGCCAGAGAGACCTGAGGAGTGAATGCTGGTGTGCAGGTGCTGCCTTGGTCTGCCTTCTCCTCTGATCTCAACCACACAGATCACCTTTTGGGATGCCCAACATCTGGAGGTGAGACCTTCAGTCTGCCCACGGCCAGCAACTCAGTCAGGAATGCGATAACATTGAACAAGCACATAAGAAAATAAGAAATCTGACAAATGAGTGGAGACAAGTCAGTCCATCAAGCCCCTTTGTTGAGCTAATAGCTAAGCTGTCCCAACATCTCATCCAGATTCTTCTTAAAGGTTGTCAAGGTTTTTGCTTCAACTCCATGTCACTGTAGTTTATTCAAGTGCAGATTCAGAGGCTCACTGGCTCGGTCAGCTAGAGGGGGTCCAGCAGCGGCAGTCACTGAAGGGGTGCAAGATGACTGCTCCATGTAGACAATTTGTATTATTTTCCCTCTGTTTTTGTCATTTTATAGTTTTGTTTTCCTATTGTTTTCAATTTGTTATTTCAGAAATGAAGGTTAAAATCTCAGACCCAAAATGCGTCTTGTGTTTCTCTTTTCCCCAACAGTATGCATCAGCCACTTTGGGATGGCAATCTGCACAAATGTGAAAAAATGACAGCCTAATTAGGAGCAGAAGAAATAACAGGAAGAAAGGGATGGCAATCACTTTGGGGTGGGCCACGCGATGGATTGACGTGTCATCAGAGGCACATTCCTGCCTCAGTCCCAGTGCAGCTCGGATGGGGTCCAGCCTTCTGTCTTCATGAATTGGATAAGTCGATTGTAAAATGTTGTTACTTTATGTTATATTACATGTCATTGCTAACTCAGGTTCCAGTACATTATTTAATGTTATCTTTTGTTGTGTTATAATGTTATGTTGTGTTATTCAAGGGTAATTTATACGCGTATTATATTAACTTATGTTACTTATCTTGTTTTTAATTTATGGTATGGCAAGTTATACTGCTTAAATTGCATTATCTTATGTTACTAGATATATATGTTACTACATTATCTATATGTTACTGTTCAACCCCGCTCGCCAACCCCATCCCCCGGCCTGCGCTACACGCCAGCCACTTTACGTCTCTGTGGATTTCACTTTCACCAAACAACAAATCTTTTAATTCTCACAGATATGCCCAGGGATGGATTAAGGTGGGTGCGATTGATGCTGCAGCATTGGGCCCATTCCTGAAATAGGCCCAGATAAAAACAGATGAGAATTTTCCTGGAAGCTGAACAGTTTTCCTTTGCTATATTAACCTCAAAATAAGTCTTAGAATGAAATTTGGAGACCGACTTTCGGACGCCTAGACACAGTGTTACTTATTATACAGTTACTATTGTTCTATGCGCTGTGACGTAACTATAATGTTATTGTGCTTATTGTTAACCTAAGATTTCAAGTTAATGCTATGAATTTTACGTTAAACAGTTTACTTAGTAAATTAGCTGCGTTTTTTGCAATATCTTGGGGATTCTTGCCACTTTATTATTGTTCGGTAAGTGCCACGTAGTAAATTTTTCACCTTGAAAGTTAGTTGTACAGTAAAAATCAATGGCTATTTAAATGGTTATCTGTAAAGGTAAAACTAAAAGCCGGCCCGCGGGCCCAGCATGGATGTTTAGAATTTTTAAAATCCTCGACAGGATTCTGGTCTATTATGAAATTTAAATTGTAGACAAATTTTTACCCCCAAGAGCCTGAACTGAGTCACTTTGACCCAAAGTCTCTGCAAATTCATTTTTGCTTACTCTGTTTCGTAAGAGAATTGCAAAATTTCGTGTATTTCATTGTTAGGTATTCTGCATTAAGTGCACTTTTCAGACAATTGCTATTGAATGTTGATGTTACATAGTTTGATGTTAATCTTGAGTTGTTACGATACTACGTCGTTATTATTATTCATGTTCAATAAAGGCTGGCTGGTTGCATCGCAAGCAATTAAGGCTCCTTGGTCAGTCTGAGTGTGCATGTATGGTGAGTGTTGAATACACGAGCACCAATGGCAATAAAAAATAGGCCTTTTTTGCGCTGCAGCATCAGGCCCAATTTTGTCTTAAACCGGCCCTGGATACGCCTCTTCATTAGGACGAAACACAACTTTTCCCTGATGGCAACACGAATTAGAAGATCTACAAGTCTCTGACTTAAAGTTTAAATCCGGACAATATATTCGATCTCTTTTCACTGTTCCATTATTTTACAGAGTAATAATTTCTGTTTGTTTTCACTAATGTGATCTTTACACTCATTTTTTTGAGACTTTGGCATTTTAGTACTTTCATTATCTCTAACCTGCTCTGCATGTGTATCGCGCCAACATTTTTGAATTCTTTACAAATGTCTTTGTCATCTACTCTTTGTCTTTTATTTCCAGCCCCAGGCATGGTTCAATCTCTTGGCACAAAGTTCCGTCTCACGGGACATGAAAGTGTCTCTCCGAAAAAGTCACGTCTCGTCCTAGGCTAAAAAGACTCGTCTCATCCCAGGATTTTTTTATTATAATAGAGAGACATCACAATCTTCAGGGATTTCCAATCTTTACTAATCTCAATTTGTCTCGGCTTTCTTTTACAGTTTTTCTATGGTGGCATTTTGCACCACCACCACCTGATCAAAGTCCTGTAGTGTGTAACCACCTGTCATGCTGGAATGTTCAGGAGACCCACTATGTCAAATCCTGTGGAAGGACTTAAGAACATCTATGGCAGGTAGCCTGCCCAGTGAGGCCTGGCTGGGTGGGTCTTTTGGCCTTGAAGCCCTTGCCCTGTGTTTTTTCTTAACTTATCATCAGACTTATCTTTAGAGACTTACAATACAATGTTACTGTATATGAGAGAGTTTAGGAGCAGGCGCTGATAGAGCACATTGCCACACCCACCACACGACAAACTAACTCAGGGTCCCAGATTAGGACCCAAGTGCAGCCATGCAACGGGTGATACCTCAGCACCACACTAGTCCAGATGGAGTGGAACAGGGTGAGGTTTTTTATGATGGCTGGAGTGCCAATTCTGCACCAATTCTTGGAGGGCATAATATGTAAGGACTCTAATTTATACTAATTATATACAGTATGTTATAAAAGCTCATAATGATTTATTTTTAATTATTCATCCATCCATTATCTAACCCGTTATATCCTAACTACAGTGTCAGTGTCACAGGGGGTCTGCTGGATCCAATCCCAGCCAACACAGGGTGCAAGGCAGGAAACAAACCCCGGGCAGGGTGCCAGCCCACCACAGGTCACACGCATACACCATCACACACTAGGGACAATTTAGAATTGCCAATGCACCTAACCTGCATGTCTCTGGACTGTGGGAAGAAACCCATGGGGAGAACATGCAAACTCCACGCAGGGAGGACCCGGGAAGCGAACCCAGGTCTCCTTACTGCGAAGCAGCAACGCTACCCACTGCGTCACCATACCACCCTATTTTTAATTACTTATTCATTATTATTTTTACTTCATTTTTCTTTCCTTGTAAATTTCTCTTTGACATCCTGCAAAGCACTTTGAACTCCAGCCGGTTAATGAAAATTGCAACAGAAATAAATGTTGTTGATAAGTTATCTTATGTTACTGTATATTATTTTATTTTATGCTACATTGCGTTACATTATATTATGTCATGCTGTATTACTTTATATTGCTTAACGTTATGTTATGTTACATTATGTTTTGATGCGTTACTTAATGTTATGTTACATTATACATTATCATAATACATTATGCTATGATATGTTGCATTACGTTATGTATTACTTTATAATACATTAGCTCATTGTCGTCCATTTGTGTTTATAATTCATGATCCTGTTGCCCATGTGCAGCCCCCTGCACTTTTCAACATCAAACTTCATTTTCTAAGAGTATGCCCATTTTAAAAGCCTGTCCAAGTCTTTTAGAATTGTTTTTGCTGAATCCCCAGTAATTGGTGGTCTCTCTGGTTGTAGTCCCATCTGTAGGTTTTACATGTTTGCCAAGTACACTGAAACTGATGACATTACATTAACATACATTAGAAAAAGTAGTGGTCCGAGGTCAGACCCCTGAGGGACTCCGCTGAGGACCTCACCCCACATGAAGCATTCACCTCTTGCACCACCACCACCTGATCAAAGTCCTGTGCAGCTGCCTGTGATGATGGATTAAGACAGGTGCCCCAGCATAGCAAATATAAAACAAAGCATTCAAAATCGAATCTTGTGAAGAAAACAAAATGGCATTGCAGGAGAACATAAAACAAAAATAATAATATCTTAAATATAATCACAACAAATAAAATAACCCTCAAAATTCCATAATAAGCATCCAAAATTACCTTTCTACATATTTGTGTCAAAAACACCTAACATAATGACAAAATTGTTCTTTTACCACAACAAAAAAATAAAACCTTAACATGTACTCAGTACAGCCTTAATACCAGGAAACCTAAAACAAAACACACACCCAGTAAATTCACTTTTCGGTAACCAGTCTTGAGTAACCCAGAAGCACCCAAGTCTGACCTTTAATGTCGTTGCAACAGCGATGCCAAGGATCACACAGCACCATACCAAATTCCATAACGTTGTGGCAACCACACCACAAAATGGCGCTGTTTCTGAAAACTAAGATGGCAAAGGACACAAATATTATGAAACTAAAACCAAATCAAAAAAAATAAGGTTGGGAATGGATTAAGCAATCCAAAGAAACATAATCATATCTTTAATTGAACAAAATCACTTTTGATAAAGAGGAAAACATTAACAACAAAACCCAATCATAACAATCACCTGTTACCAAAACTAAAACCCAAGATGTCAGGACCTCGATGAAGTGAATATCACATGTGAAGTTTTCTTTCTGCTAAATCCATAATTCTGAATACCACATGACTTATCTGGCATCACAAAGCCAACGTCATGTGACACAAGTTCTGGAAACCATACGTAACAATGATTCTCTATATCATGCTAACCAATGGTGGAGTCCATGGAGAACAAAATAATATAACTTGAACAAAATTTTATTCATTCAGAGACAATCATTAATCAAAGTAAAGCAAAATCTCTGATATTCAAAAGTACCAAAACCCTTAACGGACTCACAGAAAATTGTATTCAGCCCGAAAAAATGATTAATACTCTTAAGTATGGTGGAGTGTGAGCACCATTATCTGTGTGTTTTTGGATAAATGATCATTGCTTGACGAGGTAAGGAGGTTTGTGTTGGACAAACAAAGCTGTGAGTTACGTCATCAGGAGTTCCCACTTCCAGAAGGGTTACTCGGCGGGAGTGGGTCATGGCAGATACCTCAGGCTAAATCTGATCATCCTCTGTCAACTCACATTGGACTGGTGGGTCACAGTATGGTAAAGCCCGTTAAACTTATCATGGATCTCATTTCCTGGAGGCCAGTGACTCTCTACCTGCCAGCCTTAACATACAGATGCAAAAACGTGGACATCAAATGCCATAACTACCCAAAAATACAAGAAATATGGAGGAATAAATGCTGAACGACACACATAGCAAAACTAATGCTAAAGTTCAATTTATATGCAATTCCTCAAAATTCACTAAAATGAGTTTTCAGTGGGATTTCAATTTTTTTTGAGTGAAAAACAAGTATTGTTGCAGCCTAAAGCTCTGTTTTAAAGACATCTGGATCTAGCGAGTCTCAAACAATAGCTACTGCAAGTACATAACGATGGAAAACCTTTTTACATCCACTAGTAGTGATGAGAGACACAAGGAAGTTTCCCTTCACTTACAATTTCGCAAAATTGACCCTAAAATTTGCCTCACATACAATTTTGCAAATGTGAAATGCAAAACTAACAAAACCTTTGAAAGCTTAAAATATTTTTTTTAGATGAAAAGTAAGGAACTATTGCTCCCTAAAGTATTTACTTGTGTTTTGTTCTTCAGCGTGTAATCCGTCGCACACCTGTCAATTCGATTTATGGCCCACATCACCGCGGAGGAATGTGACACGTTTTTAAAATTGTGACCTGCTGTAATATTCTCCTTTCAAACACACACCAAAACAACACAATTGTCTACATTACCGGGTTTTCTCCACAGGAAAATCTTACTACAAGAGTGCTACTCCTGTTTCGTACACAAGCGTTTGAGGGTATGTCTGCTCCAAGCGACACAGAGCATCAGGCTTCTTTTCTACCTCTGATACGTATTTAGGATTGCAATCACCAAGACTGTCATCATAACAGCCAAAGTGGGGATTGTACGACCAGAATACACCTGTGGCTCGACAACATGTGACAGTAAATCAGCCTGGTGATTTGTTTTTTCACTAGATATCTTAGTTTAAATATTAAATGGTAAGCAGACACAAAGATAAAGCACATAAACGTTTCCAGACAGGTATAAACTCCTTTCTACTTGTGTCAATGGCGCACATTTCACTGGAAGTGAAACGCAGTTTGTGTCGCAGATTTCTGTAAAGCAAAACACAGGTTTCACTGCATATCCAAGTTTGCTCCTTATTATCCATCAATGTGTGTACTCAGTATACACAAGTACAGCATCTGTGTTGTGACTGGTACACTTTATTAAATTTGTGTGCCTTCCCCTTGGTATTTTTTGAAGATCTGTGTGACTAAACTGGGGATTTTATACTCAGATAATTTGATTTTGATATTAGTTTTACTCTAGGTGACATCCTTCAGATCTTAGCAATTCTATTGTCTTCCTATTACAGCATTTCAAAATGCTCATGGTCCCCGCTATTTTGTGCTAGGGATGTAAAACCACTTCCTAGGCAAAACTCCCAGAGTTCTGCTGGAGTGTGCAACACATGCTGTCACTGGTGCAATCTATAAATTCTGGCTCCTGCGATTCTCATTTATCCATGCTTTGGATAAAAATATTTAATGCTCGATTCTCTGTGTCTCAGTATTCTGACTTTCTTTGTGTTCAACAATTTCTGATTTTTTGTCTTATGTTTCTGGCTCGGAGAAAGACCCTTTTGGCTTTATGGTATCGAGGACTGCACCTATTTAATTTTTTTCACTATTTTTAGCTGAGACAGAACAATGTATCATTCTGACAAATAAGTGTATACATAGTTGATATAAATGTGCTGTATGCCAGTCAAATGGAGGGTCTGTTTTTATATTACTGCCCCCGTGCCATATACCAGTCAAATGAAGGGTCTGTTTTTATATTACTGCCCCCATGCCATATGCCAGTCAAATGGAGGGTCTG
>JANRMT010062827.1:6667572-6725926 GCA_026402145.1 Polypterus bichir lapradei
ATATATATATATATATATATATATATATACATACACAAACATATGCAGAGATGTATCTATGTGTATGTGTGTGTGTGTTTTTTTGGGGGAGAGACTTTGTAAAGATAAAGGGGTTCTGATGCCAACTGCATTGTGGCTTTGCGGTAATGCAACTGGTCTTTAAATCTGTAGGCTGCTAAATGGGTCACTTCACCTGCCTTTGACTATAATAGAAATCAGTTTAAAATACTGAGCTATAGAGCTAGTAGTTTGGAATACCAAACCAAACACATCTGTGAATATCTGAAGGCTGGTGTTCCACATCACAAACTCTGCAAAATGGCCATTGAGGTAAATTTGAAATTTAAGAGCTAAACTTTCACTCACTGATTTATTTCAATCTTTCATCTTCTGAACCTCCACAACTTGGGGACTGTCCTAGCAGCACTGGGGGGAGGGGGGGGGGGGGCGCTTAATGATCTTGAATGGGACTCCAGAATTTGTGCACACATATACACACACACCTTGACAGACATGTGCTTGTGGTGCAGGCTGATTGTTTGAACCCGGGTCTCCAGTGCTGTGAGGCAGCAATGCTTACCAATGCACCAGACTTGCATTCCTCTAATATTAATAATTCATTTAAAGCAAATATGTACAAAACAGGAGCGCAAACAAATCTAACAATACTGTACATTATTAAGGATATCACCACTGCCATTGTCCCTTCCAAATAACTGCTATAAAATGAGTTCCTCAGTATCTTGAAAGTCTTCATGCTATTGTGCTGCTGCATTATAGAATATTTCATTAAGGATTTTACATGAATGGCACAAAAAATTTGCAACGTCAAACTGAAAAGGATATTCTACTAATCCTTGTACATTCACTGCATATAAAAAAAAAAAAACTTAAAAAAAAAAAACATGGTTTGTATAATATCACCATCCTTGAGTCAGCATTAAAGAGCTGGCAGCTTTTTTGTACGCATCACTCCTTGTTCTACACATTTCATTTATGCCAGCCTGATGTCTTCATTCATTCATTTTATTTCTGCGCTTGCTCAATCCAGTAAAGGGCTGACCCATCCAAGACAGGAGTGAGACAGAGTGAGGCGAGATCTCAGTGAGCTGCATATCATCTTGAACCCTTGACTCAGCGAATCAATGAACCAATGCATGAAATTTAAAGGTGGGCAGCACCACAGTGGTGAACACTAAGGCATCGTGGATATAGTTTGCTGGATTTGAATCCCATAACCAGTCATCAGTGCTGGATTAAGACCCCCATGGACCCCAGTGTGTTGAAACTTGACCCCCCCACCGCCCCCACTACCTCAATAGGCACATTGCTTACAGTAAAGCTTACAAGGGAAGGTTGGCATTATTTTTGATTTTGTGTATTTTGACCCAGGTAGCAAGCCCATATGGGCATCAAATGTGTCCAAACCACAACACAATTTCAACCCAATGCGATAGGACAGAGTTTCTTAAAGTCACTGGGTCACGAGTTACTGTTGTACTTATTGGGTATGGGTCACGTATGGTTTGGGTCACAGTGGGTCACCACGAGTTGATTAAACCATCAACAATGCTTTGCTAGTTCAATGCAGTGATAGTTCAATGGGGGACTCCCCTCCTGCTAAGTTACTTCTCCAAGAGCAACCCTTCCACGATCTGATGATGGAATGGGTATCGAAGGCACTATGAAAAGTCTCAAGAAATAAAAAGTTTAAGAAACCCCTGCCATACAGGAACCATTTTAGGTTCTCTAAAGAACCACACACAAAAAAGTTCCAGTAGGATCCTTTTATTTACTTCTGCAACAGGGTCCATAAATAACCATGAACTGATGGTAACAGAAGAGTTCTTACAAATAAAGTGGTTCTTCTGAGAAATGAATGCCACGGGGGCAACATTTTTGTTTTAAACAATAAACATCCACATGAAGGTTCTAGAAAGAACCTTAAGGTATTATATTTATTATACTGTAATTAACTTCTTCTTTCGGCTGCTGCCATTAGGGGTCGCCACAGCGGATCATCTTCTTCCATATCTTTCTGTCATCTGCATCTTGTTCTGTTACACATAACACCTGCCTGTCCTCTCTCAGCACATCCATAAACCTTCTCTTAGGCCTTCCTTTTCTTCTCTTACCTGGCAGCTCTATCCTTAGCACCCTTCTCTCAATATATCCAGCATCTCTTCTCTGCACATGTCCATACCAATGCAATCTCGCCTCTCTGACTTTGTCTTCCAACCATCAAACTTGAGCTGACCCTCTAATGTCCTCATTTGTAATCCTATCCATCCTCGTCACACCCAATGCAAATCTTAGCATCTTTAACTCTGCCACCTCCAGCTCTGTCTCCTGCTTTCTGGTCAGTGCCACCGTCTCCAGCCCATATAACATAGCTGGTCTCACTACCGTCCTGTAAACCTTCCCTTTCACTCTTGCTGATATCCGTCTATCACAAATCACTCCTGAAACTCTTCTCCACCTATTCCACCCTGCCTGCACTCTCTTCTTCACTTCTCTTCCACAATCCCCATTACTCTGTATTGTTGATCCCAAGTATTTAAACTCATCCACCTTCGCCATTTCTACTCCTTGCATCCTCACCACTCCACTGACCTCCCTTTCATTCACACTCATGTATTCTGCCTTGGTGGTCCTACTGACCTTCATTCCTCTCCTCTCTAGAGCAGATCTTCACCTCTCCAGGGTCTCCTCAACCTGCTCCCTACTATCGCTACAGATCACAATGTCATCAGCAAACATCATAGTCCACGGGGACTCCTGTCTAATATCATCTGTCAACCTGTCCATCACCATTGCAAATAAGAAAGGGCTCAGAGTCTATCCCTGATGTAATCCCACCTCCACCTTGAATGCATCCGTCACTCCTACCGCAGACCTCACCACAGTCACACTTCCCTTGTACATATCCTGTACAACTCTTACGTACTTCTCTGCCACTCCTAACTTCCTCATACAATACCACAACTCCTCTTGAGGTGCCCTGTCATATGCTTTCCCCAGGTCCACAAAGACACAATGCAATTCCTTCTGGCCTTCACTAAACTTTTCCATCAACACCCTCAGAGCAAACATCACATCTGTGGTGCTCTTTCTTGGCATGAAACCAGACTGCTGCTCACTAATCATCACCTCACCTCTTAACCTAGCTTCCACTACTCTTTCCTATAACTTCATGCTGTGGCACATCAATTTTATCCCCCTGTAGTTACTATAGTTCTGCACATCTCCCATATTCTTAAATATCGGCACCAGTACACTTCTTCACTCCTCAGGCATCCTCTCAATTTCCAAGATTCCATTAAACAATCTGGTTAAAAACTCGACTGCCATCTCTTCTAAACACCTCCATGCTTCCACAGGTATGTCATCTGGACCATGGCTTTTCCATTCTTCATCCTCGTCATAGCTGTCCTTACTTCCTCCTTGATAAACCATTCCACTTCCTGATTCCCTATCTCCACATCATCCAACCTCTTCTCTCTCTCATTCTTTTCATTCATCAGCCTCTGAAAGTACTCGTTCCATCTACTCAACACACTCTCCTCGCTTGCATTATACTGTAATTAACCACGAACCGATAACATGTTTGTGAAATACTAATGGGGTCCTACCTACAATGACACAGGCTAATTTCTGGTTATCTTGGTCTGTTGTATCCTGCCTAATATACCTAAAGATTTTTGCCCTTATATGAAGAACTGTTTCAGAGTTCAGAGACCCAATTTCATAAACAAAGAAGCCTTCACAGAATTAAATGGCTCTTTGTCAAACAATGGAACCACACAACCCAGTAAAGGGCCATTACAGAACCATTATTTTTAGGAGTGCAGAAGCAGAATCTTGGAAAGCATTCTCCACACACTCCAAAAGTCTGCCGAGCGTATCAGACGTGAATTCACCAGTTGGGTGGGACAGAGGAGGGATCTGACCTGCTAAGCTCTGACAATTCTAGAAGATATTATAAGGGCTGAGTGGTATCCTCTCAGACGTATTCACAGGAATGAAACACACTCATCTGTTAAGTAAAGACCTCAGTTGCTTTAGGCACAGGGCCCACTGGTGTTTACAGATCGGCTCAAGTCTTACTTGCATGGCTAGATTTTAATCCATTAAAGGACCCCAAGCATCATCTCATATTATGGAAATGTCACATGCAGAGTTTCATAAATGCAGCCATTTTGTATTCATTGATAGGGCAGAGTTAAAAATAAATTGTGACCAATTTAAAACAAACTACTCCCCATTCTGGATAGTCTGTCATATATGATTATCAACATGTCTAAGAGTTCTTTAAAAAATGCAGAATAGACAAGAGACTTTCTCAAGAGATACACACAGAGTGTGGTTACAAGAATATAATAATATAAGAATCCTCAACTTCAAAAGCTCAGTCCCACACAAATTGAGCTTCCTGTTTATGCCTTGCGCTGATTTTTCCAGAAGCATTTATTTAACATTCTTTTAGCAAACAGTGCCTGTGTTTTGCAAGTTATGAGCATACGACCGAATGACTTGACATGTGAATTCTTCGACACAAGTAATGTGAAATGTTTTATGAACATTTTTCATATTCCTTGAAGCTCATTTCAATATTCCATCCATTTGGCTTTCATAAGAATTTCTTTTGCCCGCTTTGAAATCACTTTAGTTTTTTTCTGTCTGGTGCCTACTGACTCACCACTACAAGAAAAACCCCAAATTATGAAATACCGTTTGACTCATCTTGATGTCCTCTCATGCAAGATGTCAAGCTTTTTGGGGTTTTCCATTATTTTTAGTCCTCTAGACCTGAAAAATCCTCGTTTTTAGACCATTTTCAATTTTGTGCTGGGAAATAAACAGAAAACCAATTAGTGCCTTCAGCAAAACTATAGTCTACAGAACTTGATGTTGTGCCTTCCCACATCACCCAAATCCCCTAATACATGGGGTCAAATGTATTCCTTTTCATTAAAAAAAAAAAAAAATGGGGATCAGTAATACAGGCATGTGGCGTGTTGTTTTATTCTGTTTCGAACCTGAGGGATCGCGGGAGGTTGCTGGATATCATGGCCTGCCTATATGTTGGTACTGTGAGTGCTGTGCAGAATTGAGGCAGGACCTCTACATTTTTCCCAGTTGATTCTGGGGTTCGTCAGCAGTGTGTTCTGCTCCTACTCTGTTCGATGCTTGTATGGACTGGGTATTGGACAGGGTTGTGGGGTCCAGCGGCTGTGGGGCATCTGTTGGTGAAGAAAGATTCATGGATCTTGACTTTGCTGACAATGCTGTGATCTTCGCGGATTCAATAGAGGCTCCGATTGTGGTGCTCAAGAGACTGAGTGAGGAGTCTGAGTGTCTGGGCTTGTGAGTGTCCTGGATAAAAACCAAGAACCAGGCCTTTACTGACCTATTGGACACGGCCATCAGCAGTGTGTCTGTCTGCAGAGAGAGTGTTGACCTTGTTGAGAGGTTTACCTACCTTGGCAGTGACATTCATGTGACTCTGGTGACTCTTCCTATGAAGTCAGTAGACGGATTGGGATAGCAATGGGGGTCATGAGGTCGAAGGAAAGGGTTGTGTGGCGCTCCCAATATCTATGCAAAAGGACGAAGGTCCAAGTCTTTAGAGTCCTGGTGCATCCTGTCTTGCTATATGGTTGCGAGACATGGACGCTATCTAGTGACCTGAGACAAAGACTGGACTCCTTTGGCACTGTGTCTCTCCGGAAAAATCCTTGGGTACCGTTGGTTTGACTTTGTGTTGCTCACGGACTCCCGAATGAGGCACATGACCTGCATTGTGAGGGAGCGTCAGTTACGGCACTACGGCCATGTGGCACATTTCCCTGAGGTTGATCCAGCTCTTAGGATCCTCATTGTTGGGGACCCGAGTGGCTGGACCAGGCTAAGGGGTCGCCCACATAACACCTGGCTGCGGCAGATAGAGGGTCATTTCCAGAGGGTGGGACTGGGCCACGTGTCTACCTGGGGGGTTGCAAACTGGGATCCCGAGTTGTTTCGTCGTGTAGTGGGTGTGGCAACGCACTGTACCAGTGCATGCTCACCGACTTGGCTTGACTTGAGGTTGGTGATCATACATATGATAACATTTTTGATTCTTTATCAGTGGTCCTAGACCTTTAAGAGCTACTCCCAGAAGATTAAAAACAACAAATTTCAAGTGTAAGCATGTAGGGTATCATTTTAGACTATTTCAAGTTCAGTAATTATGAATGTGAGGTTAATTTTCATTTACTAAGTGTCTATCCCTCTAAATGGGTGGAGTGGTGGCTATGAGGCTAGGGATCTGTCTGATTGCCAGTTTGAATGCCATAAACGCCAGAAACGACTCTATTCTATTGGGCCCTTAACCTGCAAGTGCTCCATCCTGGGTATGATGTTAACCTGCATCCAGTCCTGCAAGTAGGCCCTCCAACCTGCAGGGAAAACTTGAGGTTTGGTGGCAGGATTGGCACTCCAGCCCCATAAAAAAACCTCACCCTGTTCCATTCCATCTGAACTAGTTTGTTGCTAAGGTGTCACCCGTCGCATGGCTGCACTCGGCTCCTAATCTGGGATCCTGAGGTGGTTTGTCAGGTGCTGGGTGCGGCAACATGCTGTATCAGTGCCTGTTCCTAACCTCCTTCTCCTCTATGGCCCCCCAAAAAAAAATGACAAATTTCTTTTAGAAATTTTAGATTTAAACATCTAAATTGAGAAACATTTTAATATTTGAAGTATTTGATGCTGCTCTTCTTGTTTATGATGAACTTCTGTCTCATGAAGTAACTCATTACATTTCTTGTAAACATCCTGAATTAGGGCGGCTTATGCTAATTTCTACTTTTTTGAACTCATTTCACTACAAAAGGTACAGGGAGTGGGGGTCTGTTCCATCTTTACCAGGGGCAACCAAATCTAGATGGGAGGCCAGTCACTCACTGGGCATACTGACTCATACTGGGCCTGTTACACTTGCCAAGTGGGCATCTTAGTGTCAGTGGGATGTTGGAGGGCACTGAACCCATGTCTCTATTGTCATAAACAGGAGTGGGAACTACTGTGCCAATGTGACAACCCCCCCAATAGTTTAAATATTTTACATAATTAAATAGCTAAGAATTCAAGTGCATAACAATTTAATTAATTTATTTTAATGGCCTATATTTGCATTGTTTTTTGCTCATAATAACATCAGAGTAATTCACAGGGTTATTGCCACAGAAAAGATCATTTTATAAGCGTTGACTCCTGCCCCATGGATGCATTTACAAATAATTTCATCAGACAGCAGTCTCCTGTTACATTATACGCACACACTGGTAAGACGGCATGCTGTGGGCATGTCCATGGGAGTGCCCAGCCAGACATGGTGGCACAACCCGGTGTAGTGTTTTGAGTAGGGGAAGACAGAAGACAAATAAAAGTGCAATGTACCTTTATATGATAACATCCTTCCATATGTGTTTATTAAACCAACAAAAATTGATTATGAAAAAAAGAAACTAAAAAGCTGTAATTTATATTTGCTTCACCAGCGGATGCTTTTCTCCAAAGTGAAGTATGATTTACGTTTAAGTTTATGTGGAAGTGCCGGCAAATGGAGTGAGTCATTCAGGGTCACGCTGCGATTTTATAGAGCATCCTTCTATAATCCTTCAGAATTAATATCCACCTTAGAGGTTTAGTGACTCACTGGGAGACGCAAGCGGGCAAGCAATCTTTACTTTATATAGCACCTTTCAATGCTGATCACCACCCCAAAGAACAATACGTGTGCAGTGACAAATACAAGTCTCACTAGTCCTCACCCTCCTTTGGACATTTTATTTTATACAACATTAAATCCCAGTGGACTTAATTTTTTTTTGTTTTGGACACTGATGAACAGAAAAGTCTCTTTATTGTCAAAGTGAACACACATCTTTGCAAAGTGGTCTAAATTTATTGACAGCTATAAAACATATTATTGATCTCATAACTCTTCACTCCCTTTTATATGACACCCCTAAATCATTACTAGTGTTACCAATTGGCTTTAGAAGTCTATCCATCCATCCATTATCCAACCCGCTACATCCTAACACAGGGTCATGGGGGTCTGCTGGAGCCAATCCCAGCCAACACAGGGCACAAGGCAGGAAACAAACCCCGGGCAGGGCGCCAGCCCACCGCAGGGCACACACACCCACACTAGGGACGATTTAGGATCGCCAAAGCACCTAACCTGCATGTCTTTGGACTGTCTGAGGAAACCGGAGTACCTGGAGGAATCCCATGCAGACACGGGGAGAACATGCAAACTCCACTCAGGGAGGACTCAGGAAGCAAACCCAGGCCTCCTAACTGCGAGGCAGTAGCACTACCCACTGAGCCACCGTGCCGCCCGGCTTTAGAAGTCTCTTCGTTAATTCAATGCAGGACACCTGCCTGGGGTTTCACTTGATTGTACCAGAAGGTCCAGTATGATGGTCTCACCTACGCAATGATGATAAAATCTCAATGAAAAGCATAAGTCAGGTGATGGAGACAAGAAAAACTCCAAGTGAGTAAATATTATCATTAAAGAATCATGAAGAAATGGAAAGAGTATGGTTGAGGTGGGAATCTGCTAGAGCAGGCCGTCCACAAAAACTGATGAAGACGAATGAGGGAGGCCATTGAGAAACCTCTGAGAACTCTGAAAAGGAGTCAAAAGATACAGTGGGGGAGATTGGATGTGCAGACAACTACTATGTCCAGGTACATCACCAGTCACACACAGGACATCCTGACAGAAGAGAAATGGGAGACTCTGAAGCCAGTTAAAAGAAGGTTCTGTGGTCTGATGAGACCAAAATTGAGCTTTTTGGCCAGCAGACGAAATGCCATGTTACACAGCACATTAGCTAAAACAAACCATTCTCATCATCATCAGCATCAGCCTGTGGAGATGCCTTTCTGCAGCTGACCCTAGAAGGCTTATAAGGGCAAAATGAATGCAGCACAATATGGGGAAATCCTGTAGGAAAACCTAAAGGGAGTCTACAAGAAAGCTGCACCTTAATACATTTGCTTCCAGGCAAGATGACAAGCTTAAGAAGAAACACAAAGCATCACAGGTAAGGCTTCAATGTGAAACAACAATGTGAATGAGCTGAAGCAGCTGAAAAGGTTGTAAAGGCAGGGTGCAGATATCAGTCCAATAGAGAATTTGTAGTTAGACTTGAGAAAGGCTGTGCACTCACAATCTGAGAGACCTTTAGCAGTTTTGAAGGTGGAAAAATGACAGAGCTGATAGAGAGAGAAAGAGACCTGAACACACAGACTCAAGGCTGTCATGGCTGCCGTCTACTAAATACTGACGTGAAGGGGGTGAATACCTGTGAGATCAATTATGTTGTGCTTTATATTTGTAATTCATTTACACCACTTTGCAGAGATCTGTTTTCACTTTAAAGAGACTTTTTCAGTTGATCATTTTCAAAAAAAAACTTAAATCCACTGTTATTCAAGGTTGTATAAGAATAAAATGTGAAAACTTCCAAGGAGGTGAAGACTTTTGAGAAGCAATGTATATAACAATGGTTCTTTACTTCTACTGTGTGAACACTGGCAGATTAGGTGACAATCTCCAAGCCACCTTGTGAGTTACTACCAGGGATAAACCAGGAAGATTTCGGTTTTTCCACAGACAACACAATCCCATCCTGTTTCATGACTACAATGTAATTATTTTCATACTTCTGGAATGAGTAAGTGGGCAAATGGGGAAGTTTGCTCATCGCTGTCTCAGCTACTGGGAGCACACCATCAGTAATTGGTATATATCTGTTATATAGTGCCATTCCTATCTATCTACTGTATAAATCATATAGAGTCTTTTCCTTTATCCACCTACCAGTAATGGCACACTACCCAATAACGTGCAGTGAATACACTTGACTTGAGCATTCCTAGTTTTCATCCTCCTTCTCTGTACGTTTATCATTAATTGGCTCAGAGGTTGATGCGCTTGCTGCTTCCTGAGCAGCTCTTCTTTTCTCCACCCTAGCGGCCCACTGCTTCTCTTCTTTCGTTGGCATCTTTTCGCATTAAAACTGATTAAGTCAGTGTTTCTGTTGCAATTACTTAGTAAGCTTTCCTTACTTTTTCACTTAAGCTGGTACTTGAGGCAGATTGAAGACTTAAGAACAATTTAAGATATGAAGAGGTAGAGGAACTGACGGCAAAGTTGGTAGGAATGAGAATATAGATAGATGAAAGGCACTATATAATAGATAGATAGATAGATAGATAGATAGATAGATAGATAGATAGATAGATAGATAGATAGATAGATAGATGTGAAAGGCACTATATAATAGATAGATAGATAGATAGATAGATAGATAGATAGATAGATATGAAAGGCACTATATAGTAGATAGAGTGAAAGGCACTATATAATAGATAGATAGATAGATGTGAAAGGCACTATATAATAGATAGATAGATATGAAAGGCACTATATAGTAGATAGATAGAGTGAAAGGCACTATATAATAGATAGATAGATAGATAGATGTGAAAGACACTATATAATAGATAGATAGATAGATAGATAGATAGATAGATAGATGTGAAAGGCACTATATGATAGATAGATAGATAGATAGATAGATAGATAGATAGATAGATAGATAGATAGATGTGAAAGGCACTATATAATAGATAGATAGATTCCATCCATTATCCAACCCGCTATATCCTAACTACAGAGTCACGGAGAGCCAATCCCAGCCAACACAGGGCGCAAGGCAGGAAACAAACCAGAGCTCAAATAACAAACAATTCCTTCCAATGTCTCTTTGTCAAACAAGGATTCTACATGGAACCACACAACCGAGTAAAGAGCCATTAAAGAACCAGTATTTTTAAGAGTGTACTGGGAAGAGCAAGTTCATAAAAATGGATACATGACAGTTTGCGGGTTGCCGGTTGTGCTAAACATGAAAGACTAGCACACAAGAACTAGTGAGTGAATGAATTAACGAGCAATCAGGAGATCCAATACAGTGTACGGTATACCCATCGATGATACACAAACTGTGCCAAAGAGAAAGGGCATCCTTATCCCAAGCCAGTGCCATTTAACGCCCAAACAGCTCATCTCATACTTTATACTGTATCAATAAAGAATGGCATGGCTGGGCTTTTCCCCTCATTTTACACCACACTCGAGTCCATGGAGTCGGATCCATCGAATGCTATACCTGCATCCCTTCCCAGTCCCCCGCTCCTTTCGTGCCAATTAGATTTATTTAGCACATTTCTTTTCGGGAGCCCCAAGGCACTTCACATTTTTTCTCAGCTCAGCAGATTCCGCGATGTCTTAAGCGCCGCTCGAGTGGAACAGGGCAGCGTGCTGCTGATCGGCTTCTACCGCTGCTGTCCTGCGAGACTCTTTGATGATATTTTAATATGAAAGGGGTGAGATCGTGAAGAAACACCAGGGCTGTCACCCCGGCCATCTATTAAAATGTAGCACGCCTTGCATGCGGAGCAGACAGCATGTCAATTTAATGACTCCTGGGAAGGAGCGACACCTCGAACAGCGCAGCGCCACGGGTTGAAGCTGCGGGGGGCGCCGCCGACTGTAAGCTTCCTGCTCGGCTTTCTAGTCCCCTACAGCGTGTCGTCGTCTTCTTATCAAAAACGTTTAGTCCTTTCGACGTAAAACGATGGAGCTGTCACGTCTACGTCAAAGTAGATCAACACACCTCGTAACCTTGAGCCATCAGAAACGGGCTAAAGGAATAAGCGAAAATAATGTTTACAAATAAGAAGAAGAAAACATCTGAGGTCTTTTATCAAAAAGAAGTAACCACATCAATTCTGTTGGTTCAGGCTTTAGAAATATTTTACCTTTTTGGTGGCAAGAAACATTTCAATATACTCTTTACTTTATATAGCGCCTTTCACAGTGATCACCATCACCAAGAGCCTAAGAGATCAATTTCATTTGTATCCATTATCGAGCCTGCTACAACTGCTGTGTTAGTAAATTGTGCACTTTGTAGCAGTATATAAAGCGCACAGTTCAACATCTTCAACAAATACATTTCATAGTACTGTATTTCATATCTCTTGCCTTAGGTGTACTTTTGGTGCCTCACCATTTTCGCGTGTCTGAGCCTCTCTTGACATGCACTCCCTCTCCAACGCATAAAGCCAGCTTTCCTCCAGTCCACTTTTATACTTCACTCTTTAAAGGCGACTCTCAGCGTGCCTCCTACAGCTTTTTTCCTCCACTTCTGTGTCACGCTTGCACTTTCTGGTTTCCTTCCAGTGTCCAAAGACATGCAGGTTAGGTGAACTGGCCATGCTAAATTGGACCTAGTGTGTGTTTGATGCACGTGTTTGTGTGTGACCACCCTAAGATGGACTGATGCCTTTTCCAGGTGTTATTCCTGCTTTATACCCAGTTCCTCCTGTGAGAAGCTCCAGCTTGCCACAATCCTGCTCAGGATAAGCAGGTTTAGAAAACGGATGGATCGGTTTCTCAGATGTATCAAATTTTGTTGCAGCAGCACAGTTACCAATTTCTTTTGCTACTTCAACGACGTTTAATTTAAAACCAGCATCATATTTTCTTCTGATCGAATGCTCCATCGTAGATAAGGGATGCTCTTACAATGAAGGTGTATGAGGGTGTGAGATACAAAAAACACAAATCAGTCCAAACATCCATCCATCCATCCATTATCCAACCCGCTGTATCCTAACTACAGGGTCACGGGAGTCTGCTGGAGACAATCCCAGCCAACACAGGGTGCAAGGCAGGAAACAAACCCCGGGCAGGGCGCCAGCCCATCACAGTCAATCCAAATATTGCTTTGGAATAGTTCAAGTCTTACTGTGTGGTCACGTAGGCATAATTCATAGAAAAAAAAGGCTCAGTGGTTACTCTGTCAGGTGGGTGTTAGCATATCGTAATCTCTTATACCAATAGCAGGAGTTTTCCGCATTCGACTTATACAAGCGACATTATAAAATACCAGAAATTATACGGTAAAATCAAGTCTCAACTTATCCGCGGGAGAACTTAAACGTGAGTATATACAGTAAGTCTTCTGAGAAGGCTCGGGAGCGGGAAATCATTCATTCACAGCGGAGTACTTGGGAGTTATTATTTTCTCTGTGGCTTTTCTGTTTTTTTGATTATTCTTGCCTTGTGTTCTTAGGTTTTTCTTGTAGACTGTGTATTGGGACTTGTTTGCTTCTTTTTGCAAATTTGACATTTTCTTTATATTTTTCTCTTTTTTTGTGTATAATAAATCTTCAATTGTTAAAGATTCTTTTTTGTCCCTTTTTATACAAGCCATGGGTTTACAGTCATCCCTCTTCTTGTGAGGCTTTTGTTATATTTTTCAATATTTTGATTTGTTTTGCCAGCTCCTCATATTTGGGGCCTGCTCTGGCTTAAAGTAGCAGGTAGCATTTGGGGCCTGGCCGAGTCTGAGTGAGCCTCTTCTGGAAAGGTTATTCAAGTGGCTGGCCTGCCATTTATGGAGTTTGGAGGCCTCACACCACTTTCACCAAGTGGAAGACTACACAGCAAAACTGTATGAAAATGTGAAGTATTACATGTAGGAAGAAGAAGTGTTAGATTTGAGTATACAATGGGTGGTCTGAAACTTGAGAGCATATCTTAGGAAGTGGACCTGGGAGTCGTAGTGGACTCATCACTATCAACATCAAGACAGTGGATAGAAGTGGTCAAGAAGACTGATAGAATGTTAGATTATATAGCAGCCCAATGCAGTTATGCTAAAGTTATATTGTGTACAAGTCAGGCCTCATCTGGCATACTGAGTGGAGTTTTGGTGCCCAAATTGCAAAAAAAGACAAATCAGTGCTAGAGAAACTCCAGAGACAAGCGAGCAGCCAGATTCCAGGAATAAGAAGTATAAGTTATGAGGAGAGATTGAAGAAGCTGAACTTTGTTAGTTTAGGCAAACGGAGATGAAGAATAGGCAGTGACACGATTGATGTGTTTGAAATTGTAAAAGGAATTATGCCAGTGGATCAAGGCTGTCACTTTAACTCTTTCGGGGCTGATGTTGACTTTTGTCAAAAGGAGGAGTTGACGATGGTAATCGACTGTAAACTGTGACAAAACCAACTGTTATGTTTTAGTCGGACTCTTGTTGCTAGATGGAAAGTTAGATTCATCGGTTTGACCGAGATTTCCTGCGCTCACGTGAGTAGCAAGGTGCAAACAATGGCAAAAATGGCACTGACATCTGGCAAGAGATCAAAGCGAATGCGTAAAGCAAAATATTCCATAAACGACGTTTTGCCTATTATCTCTGAACAGGTCTATGGCTTGTCAGACTCAGATTTTGAAGTGATTGCAAACGAGTGTGAGGTTCCAGCTTCAGCTGATTGGTCCCCAGCTAATCGTTGTACTGACAATGTTTGCCAGGGAGGACTGCCACTTAATAATGATAAGAGGTAGAAACCCAGCCACACAAAGACAGCCTGGCAGCAAGCCTGCCACACATTCTTGGCAAACTGGCAACCACAGTATGCAGCAACAGACGTTTTATGTTGATTTCTGTGTGAAACCATTGCTTTTCAGACACTATGTTTTTTTAAATAAATATTCAGCCCTCAAAGAGTTAAAGTGAGTTCAACAAGAATATGGGGGTACTGTTGGAAACTTCCTAAGGGTACATTTTTTACAGACTTTTGAGCTATAGACACATGGAATAAGTGACAATGTAGTGTGGTGGACAATAAGGGACCTTCAAAACTCGACTTGATGTTGCTTTGGTTGAATTTAGTGCATTGAACTGGGGTGCTTTGTCAAACCTTTTTCTAATGTTGTAATGCATGTGCATGTAAGCTCATTTGTGTTTGTTTGCTGGTTTGTACTTTTATTTGTGTCTATGTGTGCACATATAGACTTGTCAGTGTGTGTACTTGTACACTGAAAAAAGTTTGGTAATGATTCACACTTAATATTTTCAATCTGAACCAATATAATTCTTTTTAGCTTATTGATCCCACAATTTTTAAGTTGAGGCAAACATTTAGAGTGATTGGGTGCAATTCACTTGTTTTATACTGAAGTTAATCTATTTTTTAAGTTGTTCTTCTTTTTTGGCAGTTGGAAACCCATCACGCTGGAAAGTTCGACCGGAAGAATATACAAACGGATCCTCAAACACAGCACACGAACAACCTGAAATATTAGGATAACTGGAATAGGATTTTTACATTTATTCCCTTCAACTTAACTTACTTTGGTACAAACAATTTTTTTGTACTTTGATTGAGATCTGAAACCAAATATTTCAAGCTACGACACTAAATGACTAAGTTGCTTGAAAGAGAAAATTTACATTGAATGGACAACATCAATGTTATACTTTTTTCAGTGAGATACATATGTACGTGTGTGTAACCATCTCCATTTGTGTGTGTGTGCGCCCGTGCACATGCTCATGAAGTGAGGCTAGTGTGAGGCCCTTTGTTTTTTGCTGCACCTTTTCCAATATCCTGATCCCGTTAAGTCTGTGGCAGCTAACGGCATCTGATTTGTATCACACAAAACCCGACATGCTGTAATATTAAAGTTCCGCCTGAAAATGTTGTTCTTTTTATATCAGATGACAAGAGGAGGCAACGTCGGAGGAGCTAGAGGAAAATTTAAAACAGGGTCCTGCCTGCCAAACAATGAGGCATGTCAGACTGAAGCCACCAGCTAATAACCTGAGTGCACCTCTCCATTCGTGTCGGATACTACAGCATCTGCTGTCTAATGAAGACCCTGATTCAAATCCTCCATCTCATTAGCCTCAATCACCAAGTGCATTATCGATCAACAGAAACACAAGCCACATGTCCCTCAACTGCCTCTACGTCCCCAAACTCGGCAGAGTGCTGGCTGGGTGTATAGCTGGTCAGCACACAATCGCTTCACTCTGTTAGGGCTCATTTCCTCCTAGCACTGCCAGAAATGCAATATGCCATGGCAACACATCAGCACCCTAGTGTGGCATCCATGTGCTACATAAATGATCATCAATGCCAAAGTCTTATGCTTGGGTGGGTGAATAAATTCCCTGGGGTCTGACATTTTGTGATCCCATCCAGGATGAAGTCCTGTCTGAGCTGCCAGCTGTGAAGTTCTGGGTTTCATTTTGTCTTCCTTTATTGTGTTCATAAGAATTACTCTTGAAAGCTCTGAGATCACTTCAGTGATTCGGTATGAGAAAAACAACACATATGATATACCATTTGACTCATCTTGATGTTTAGTTATGCAAGGGGTCACTTTTTGGTGGTCCATCATATTTATGGCCCTCTATACTTGAAAAAACCCTTATTTTTAGGCCATTTTAAGACCAGTTTTGTACAGGAAATTACATCTTTATGATAAGGAGTAAACCAGTCGTCTTCACTAAAAATGACCAGATGGACTTGAAATTGTGCGTGCCACATCAACTGACGGCAGGTGTTTACCCCATAATTTGATGTGAGTGGTCAAAGTTACTCCTCTTCACAAAATTACAGTGGAGGAAATAAGTATTTGATCCCCTTCTGAATTTATAAGTTTGCTCACTTACAAAGAAATGAACAGTCTCTCTAATTTTATGGTAGTTTCATTTTAATGGAGAGAGACAGAATATCAACCATATATCCAGAAAAAAACACATTATATAAAAATTATAAATTGATTTGTATGTCATTGAGAGAAATAAGGATTTGATCTCCTACAGCCCAGCCAGAATTCTGCCTCCCACAGATTGACTGGGCACACATATTACAATCCATCAATCAATCAATCAATTACAGATACTCCTGATCTCAACTCATTATGTGTATGAAGCACACCTGTCCACAGAATCAATTTCTTTCATTCCAACTTCTCCACCACCATGGGCAACACCAAAGAGCTTTCAAAGGACGTCGGGGACAAGATTGTAGGCCTGCAAAAGGCTGGAATGGGCTACAAGACCATCAGGATGAAGCTTGGTGAGAAGGTGACAACTGTTGGTGTGATTATTTGCAAATGGAAGAATTATAAAATGACCATCAATCGCCCTCGGTGCGGAGCTCCACACAAGATCTTGCCTCATGAGGTGAGGATGATCATGAGAAAGGTGAGGGATCCACCCAGAACTATACAGGAGGAGCTTGTTAATGATCTGAAGGTAGCTGGGAACATCACAGTCACCAAGAACACTATTGGTAACACACTACGCCATAATGGATTGAAATCTTGCAGTGCCCGCAAGGTCACCCTTCTCAAGAAGGCACATGTACAGGCCCGTGATGATTCAGAGGTTCACTGGCAAACTTAAGACGGGCCTGTACATGTGCCTTCTATCAATGGTGTTCTTGGTGACTGTGGTGGTCCCAACTACCTTCAGATCATTAACAAGCTCCTCTTGTGTAGTTTTGGGCTGATCCCTCACCTTTCTCATGATCATCCCCACCCCATGAGGCAAGATCTGCGTGGAGCTCTAGACCGAGGGTGATTGATGCTCATTTAATATTTCTTCCTATGGTGGATATTCACACAAACAATTGTCACCTTCTCACCAAGTTTCTTGCTGATGGTCTTGTAGCCCATCCCAGCCTTGTCCCTGACATCCTTTGAAAGCTCTTTGGTGTTGCCCATGGTGGTGGAGAGGTTGGAATGGAAGAAATTGATTCTGTGGACAGGTGTGTTTCATACACAAAATTAGTTCAGATCAGGAGTATCTGTAAGTGATTGATTGATTGATTGATTGTAATCTGTGCACTCAGTCAATCTGTGGCAGCAAAAATTCTGGCTGGGTCGCAGGGGATCAAGTCCTTATTTCTTCCAATGACTTGCAAATCAATTTATAACTTTTATGTAATGTGTTTTTTTCTGTATCTTTGGTTGATACTCTGTCTCTCTCCATTAACATGAAGCTATACCATAAAATTAGAGAGACTGTTCATTTCTTTGTAAATGAACAAACTCAGAAATTCAGCAGGGGATCAAATACTTATTTTCCCCATTGTAAAAACAAGGGGGGCAGGTAATATATGCTATTTTGAGGCTGCTGATCACAAATATGAGAATATTACTGATATTTGCATTTTTACTGGTGTTCCTAGCCTTCTAAGAACCCCTCCCAAGTTAGAAATGATACATTTTAGACTATTTCAAAGTCAGTGACTATATTTGTTATTTTGAAGTTTTGACTCTTTACTAGCATTCTATGGATCTTTAACAAAGGGCAATAATGACCAATCGTTATGACAATTAAGAAGAGTCAGTCATCGTTCAACCCGTTATATCCTAAAGTCACGGGGGTCTGCTGGAGCCAATCCCAGCCAGCACAGGGCTCAAGGCATCAACAAATCCCCGGACACGACGCCAGCCCACCACACACCAGGGACAATTTAGGATCGCCAATGGACCTAACCTGCATGTGTTTGGACTGTTGGAGGAAACCGGAGCACTGGGAAGAAACCCACGCAGACACGGGGAGAAGAACCCCGGTCTCCTTACTGCGAGGCAGCAGCCACCGTGTCGCCCAAATTAAGAACACTCTAAACATTTAGAGTGAAGCACACGTTTTAATATTTCAACTATCTGACGCAACTATTCTTATGTGTTACGCATTTCTACCTCATAAATTACAGTATTTTTAAAAATGTTCATCATTCTTGCTAGTGGCACTTGATGGCCCAAAGCCCCTACTTAATTCGTTTCCAGCTTTTAAGCCACCACCCCTGCACTGGATGCATTATCTGATTACTCTTACTTTACTTTAAATTAATTCACCAAATGCCTTTGCGACAATGCCAGCAACTAAATAAACTGAATCTTCATTAGCGCATCGGGCGCGGTGCCCCCGGAGAGCCGCCGTTGTGCCAAGACCGGGGTCTGCGCAGTGAGCGCTCACCTCTTTCCATGACTCACTGCCTAATTCATGGCTTGCGTCGTCGTGCGTTTTCAAAGTGAGCAACACCGGTGCCTTTTTAATGAAAAGAAGAGCAGAAATGGAAATATGCAAAAAAAAAAACTGCTCTTTTTTTCCGAAACGCAGAATGACGCACGCACGCTCGCTCGCTCGCATTCAATCGCTGAGCTTTTATTTTAAAAAGCGTGTCTGAGTACAAACAAGGACGTGGCTGGAAATCGATCATACGTATTTAGTGTATCTTGGGCAGCGTTATTTATTGCTAGCGCTGTAATTAAAAAAAATACACAAATGAAAGCCGCAGGAAGGATGGCCAACGCTGCTTGATTCAATGTGACGTCCAGCTTTTTTAGAATTAAATTTTTAACAGCACCACCGACCGACAGTTAACGTTAAAGCCGATTCTCTGTTAAGACCCGACTCTGAGCTCCCCTCATCCCTTCGCTGACCCGCCAATCCGGGTGGCTACTCACAATCGGACACACAGACACAGCCTTATACTCGGACAACTCTGAGCCGCTAGTTTACATAACAACGCATATCAATAGGGAAATTCGAGCGCAGGTGGAGAAACCCACGCAAAAACGTGCAAACGCCCCACGGGACCGGGCTCTGGAAATTCTTCCGAGCGGCATCTGCGATAAATTAGCGCCCCCTGCAAGCCTGTTGCTGACATTGGTATCACAGTGGTTCCCCAATTCCAAAATATTTGAAAAAAGCGTACGTAGATGTGGCTGGATGCAATTACCCCTGTGAAACTGACAAACGTGCGATTTAACTGGTGACTCTAAACTGGCCAGGCGTTTGTCCTGCAATACGCGTCATCACGGCCGTATTAAGACCCCCACGGGCTCCTGGGCAAAGACATATACAGTATAGATAGACGCCGCATTCACTGTGTTGCCCAGTCGACACGATACGTCAGCGCGTCCGCCATATTGCGAGTGGCAAAAGTGCCATTTAAATTAATATAGCTAGACGTGGAAACCGGGTTTTCTGATGAAAAAACAATAACGTTTAAAACAGTATCGTTTACATACAACAGATTTCGGCGAATCGTTTACATGCAATTATTTATATCCATTTATACACTAGTAATGGCAATTATTAAATAATAATAATTATTATTATTAAATAATTCCTCCCATATAAGTAACTTTTCTCCGACTGCCTTCTTCTATCTCCGAAACATTTCTAGACTTCGTCCTGTTCTTACGCAACACAGTACTGAAGTATTGGTTAATGCCCGAGTCACCTCACATATAGATTACTGTAATGCTATTCTATCTGGCATCCCGCAAAAACGTATCCATCGCTTACAACTTCTTCAAAATTCTGCTGCCAGGATAATAACCTGCTGTTCTAAATCCACTGAACATATCACACCCATTCTCTCCCAACTTCACTGGCTCCTACAGACTTGCACTCCTCTCGCTCACTCAGATCCTCCTCTGCAGCCCTACCTTCTTTACTACACATCAGACTCAGTGCTATGGGAGCTCAAGCGTCTCTCCTGGTGCTCCTCAACTCGGGAATTCTCTTCCCTCTCATATACGTCAGCTCAATTCAATAACACATTTTAAAACTGCCCTCAAAACTTATCTTTTCAAACTGGCATACCAATTGTGAATTTTGCACTGTTACTGCCAGTTATCTTTGTTTGTTTGCTAATTATTGCTTTTTGATTTATCATTCTCTTGTTTTAATTTTACTAATGTTGTTTACTTTTATTGTAAGGTGACCATGAGTGCTAATATTATAAAACAGGATTTTCTAATGGCCAAATATAACCATATAACAATTGTTCAGCCTTACCTATGAAATGTAATCCCCCGGGATCTGGTTTGGAGCGTACAGCGGTTTGTACAATCCCAAGCAGCACATGCATCAGGCATCTTTATCCATTACGTCACTCCACAGCAGTGCCACTCGCAATATGGCGGCGGCGTTGACGTATGATGCTGCTGGTCATGCAGCGTCTAGTAATTCTATGTCTATGCTCCTGGGTATCGATGTTCAAAAGGTCACAAGCCCACCACCGTTATCATGTAAATCCCCGCATTCCACATTATCGAGCTTGACTGGAGAATGTGAAAAAGACGGCATCGCCACAGGCAGTATTTGTGGTAAGAGCGGCATTGTCACGTAACATTTTTAACATTATGAAACAACAAAACAAAAAAGTTAAACGTGGACCCTTAGAATTACATAAACATCCAGTGCCTTATTAATATTCTAACTTCTTAAGATAGAGAAGAGTAGCGATGGAAAAAATACAGCTATAACGAATGTGAAGAATAGAATCATGAAATTATTGAAGTACCCTAACCTTAAATTACCCCTAGTCTTAAGTGTCTATACTACACCCAGGCCACGCCAACTCCTAAACTTACTTCCACCAAGAAACTGCGATCAAAAACTGTGGTGATGTATGGCTCTGCGGTTCTGCAGTTGGATATTATTTCCTTCACCAGAGTGGCAGTGTTTATTCAACTAAGACATACACATACCAGACACCAAGGGCACCATTTATGTAACTCAATGTGGCACACACTCTGGATCTTCCCCACGATGGACGTCAAGTGGTGACATTTTGGTAACTCAAGCCAATGGAGTTTGGCTGCAGACATCCACTGTGAGGCCGAGAGCCCAGATGAGACATTTCACTGTAAACATAACTTCCTGGCTCTGGGTGTACATCCAGTCTCTTAGTGGTTATAGCCTAACAGTGGACCACTCTCAGCTCAAGGGGTGTGCACATTAGGGACACAGAGGGGAAATCCTCTTTCCCAAGGTTTCTTCCATTCTTTCCCTACAAGGGTTTTTTTGGGAGTTTTTCCTTGTCTTCTTAGAGAGGCAGGGTCTGTTAAAGGCCATTGTGGCACTTCTTGTATGATTTTGAGCTATACAAAAATAAATTGTATTGTATTGTATTGTAAATCCCCCCACCCAGCTTCCATATGGGCCTAAACCAGTACAGCAGCCAAGTTTCGTTTCACATTCAACTCCACATTACACATTTTATTGTTCTGAATACCAATTTATGTGTGTTCATTGTTCAAAAGCAAATCATTTATATTGTTTTAAATTTTTTTTCCAAAAGCAATATTTATTATTTTTTTCTGTCCGATGTTCAAGGAATGCATGTTTTCACGAAGCCTGTGCAGCAATACGTACTGTAAGTGGATTGATTATCTAATGCTACAAATGATATACAGAGGTTGGGGAGAATGGGCCGTAAACAGAAAAAATTACGTTTCCTTAGGTGGCATTTTGAAAACTGTGATTGTTGCGCTCAGCAGCAGAAGGTCTCCATTTCTGTTGCTAACTGTTGCTGGCTTCACACTCTTTATTATTTAACCTATCAGCCATGTTGTTGGGTATACTGTTACATTGATTAAAGCCCTGGATCATGGTTTTTATCCAAGACACGCACAATCCCAGACATTGAGACTCCTTGCTCATAGCCTCCATTGACACCGTGAAGATCACAGCATCGTCAGCAAAGTCAAGATCCGTGAATCTCATCCGCAGGATGCGATTGTTCTTTGTCAAGCAATGTGTCAACGAGGAACCATACAACCCAGTAAAGTGCCATTACAGAACCCGTGTTGTTAACAGTGTGAGTTCATGGTGTGTTGTGTTGAATGGCAGATTGCGGTAAATGATTGTACAGTAGTTGGAAATGTGGACTTCTCTTGTTATTAGGCATTTTCGACCTCGCATATGGCAACAGCCATTAAGTTACTCGGAAGGTGGATCTGTGATGTGGCAGTAATCAGCTCCAACTGAAACGTGTGGCCATAAACTGGAATATGAATGGATGGGTAGGTGGATGGCAGGAAAGAGCAAAATGCTAAGATGGGGCTCAATCCTCCACCATGTGATGGGCACCTGTCACTTGTAAGAGCCCATTGTTGATGTTATTACTGGCTGTTAAACAGGGAGTCCATCTGCTATCTACAACTCATAACATGATTATTTGTTTTTTTTTTCAATTTAGAAGATTTGGTCAAAAAGAATCAACAACAATATCTTAACACTTTTACTGTTGGCTGAGGTAGGAGTGAACTTTGCTTATCTAGTGGCCATAGCTTTGGACTTCAAACCCTGAGGGTGTAGGTTCAAATCACACTACTGACACAATGTGATCATCGGCAAGTCACTTCACCTGCCTCTTCTCCAATTAAAAAAAAAAAAAACAAACAAAAGAAATGTAACCTCTTGTATCTCAGAGGCTGTATGTTTGCCAAATTATATGGCTCTATTATATGAAAAAAATCCTGCGACGAGATGAGACTTTTTGAAAGATTTTTTCAAGTCCTGTGAATTGAGACTTTGGCCATGAGATTTTTTCAAGTCCTGCCCTCCTCTCACCTCTCATTCATGTGAATGCTTTTGACAGACACAGTTCCTGCTCTCTCAGCTCTCATTTTATTGTTTTCTTCACTTTAAGTTCCCAATTAAACAAGACGTATTATGTCCAAATTTTATTGAAGAATTTCATCACTAAGGGTTATCAACAGAAAAAATGAGTACACAGGCAATCCTAGCACCGAGAAATGAGGAAGTCAAACGAATTAACAGCAAAATGTCGAACGGTTACACACCAAATTGGTTTAATGTGTATTAACAGACTATGCTGAAACAGTTGGTGGTAATCGTGCAGAAGATGAAAACATCAACTTACAATATCACAAAGAATATCTACAACCGTTAACACCGTCCGCTCTTCCACCGCACAAATTACTGTAGAAAGAAGGATGTATCCAAGAAAGGTAATGTAGTACATCTTCCACGAAAAACATTAGACACCAAAGGAGATCTTGATATGCCATTCGTATTAAAATGTTTACAGTTTCCCGTTAGAATAGCTTTTGCAAAGACAGTTAACAAATCACAGGGACAAACATTCGAAAAAGTCGTTTTATTTAATAGAGAGAAGGAAACGAAATTCTATCACGGGCATGTATACGTTGTGTTGTCACAATGAAACTCCAAACACAGAATCAAAATTCAAATGCAATATTGACGAAAAATGAATTAAAAAATTGTTTTTACTGAAGTTTTACAGTAAAAGTGTAAGTTTAAAAAGTATTTGCGTGTTAATTTCAAAGCCAAACAGAACAAAATCATATAACGCAACAAATAACTCTAACATAACATGAAACATAATTTACTTTCAAATTATTACGTTTTACTCTTTTTTAATATGGTTTATTGCTCTCTGTAATGTAAAATAGTTCCATTATACATATGTAACAATTCCCATGAAAATAACAATCTGTTTAAATTGTACAACCGCATCCCCATACATGAGTGACAGAACCGCAAAGAGGCTGGTGCGTAGCACAGGCCCAGGGGTTGGCAAGCGAAGCAAGCAGGGAGGAAAACCCCCTAGTATGAAATTAAAATAATAATAATAATACTTTCTGTGGCACAGGTCCAAACTGGCCTCATTAGTTGCTGGCATGTTGTACAGCTTTTAATATGGCTGCTCCCCTCTGCGTATGCCCCATTTAGGAGCATCATGTTCTTTTCTAATTTTTATATGTGCTAAGGTTGTGTCAGTATCACAGATCTACTGCCATGTTTTCCCACTATGTTTTCTCTCAGTGAAGTGTCTACAAAATAATTAAAAGGTTCAGAAAATGGTAGCGTGAGCATCACAGATGAAAAACAATCGAGTCACTTGTTCACATCCACTAGTTCTGATAAAATGCAATACGCCCATGCTGTGGTTCTGATAAACCGTTGGCCTGCTGTACTGAAAAATTATATTCAAGTAAACTCCACCTCCTTTCTTTATTCATTTTAGTATGTTGTGGATACTTTTTAATTTACTTTCTTATTGTTAAAAGAACCAATCAAATCTGATTAAACAAGGATCAAATCTGACTGTAACAAATTCCAACATGATGATGGATAGCGCAAACACAAAACTGTAATATACAACAGTGAAATGTGACCCTTGGCCAGCAGCCATCCCATCTGCACTTCAAAACAGGTCATTCACCTAAAGCTAAACATGTTTTGGACCAGCCTGTACTTGGATGGGTGACCATCTAGGAAAAGCTGGGGTTGGTGATGGAAGAGGTGTTGGTGAGGCTAGTAGGGGGCACTTGCTTACCCAGTGGTCTGTGGGTGGCTCCCAATGCCCCAGTGCAGTGATTGGGACACAGTGCTGAAAAATGGTGCCGTCCCTTGGATAAGATGTAAGCTGAAGTGATGACTCACTGTGGTCATAAAAGATTGTTGGGCATCCCTACCATTACCTTGTTCATTCTAACCCCATAATCATCCCCTGTCTCTTATTGGCTAACTATCTCACTCACCCCTTCACCACCTAGTAGTTGATGTGTGAAGGCTCCCAACCGTCTACGTAAAGTGTCTAGAAAAGCACTTCAGGTATATATAAATGTAACTACCTATTTTAATAGACTTCTGATTGGCTGACAAGCTCATCCATTCAGCTTTCTGCCATTCAATCATATTTTAGGATTTGACTCTCTGCATCCCTATCCCTACATGACTGGGTGCAGAGGATGACTGTGGACAGAACATCAGTCCATGGTGGGGTGTGCCCACGTTCCATGGGGTGCCAGGGGTCGGTGGCGAAGTCGGCTCCCCACCTGACCCGTCTTGAAACACGGACCAAGGAGTCTAACACATGCGCGAGTCAGAGGGTTCCCCCCCTCCACCCACCCCTCCAGGGGCCAGGGGCCAGGGGCCAGGGGCGGTGGGTCTCGCTCGAAACCCTGTGGCGCAATGAAAGTGAAGGGTGCGGTGCCGGTCGCCGGCCCATCTCGCCCGCAGCGCCGGGGAGGTGGAGATAGACCGTACGTGATAGGACCCGAAAGATGGTGAACTATGCCTGGGCAGGGCAACGCCAAAGGAAACTCTGGTGGAGGTCTGCAGCGGTCCTGATGTGCAAATCGGTCATCCGACCTGGGTATAGGGGCGAAAGACTAATCGAACCATCAAGTAGCTGGTTCCCTCCGAATTTTCCCTCAGGATAGCTGGCACTCGTTGGCACGCAGTTTTATCTGGTAAAGCGAATGAAAAGACGTCTTGGGGCCGAAACAATCTCAACCTATTCTCGAACTTTAAATGGGTAAGAAGCCCGGCTCGCTGGGGTGGAGCCGCGGCGTGGAATGTCAAGTGCCTAGTGGGCCACTTTTGGTAAGCAGAACTGGCGCTGCGGGATGCACCGAACACCGGGTTAAGGCGCCCGATGCCGACACTCATCAGATCCCAGAAAAGGTGTTGGTTGATACGGACAGCAGGACGGTGGCCATGGAAGTCGGAACCCGCTAATCTATATTGTTAATACCTAGGCCTTGTGAAAGTGGCCATCTTAAACTTTGAAATGTGATGCATTCACCAGCCAACCCAAACCCTAATTAAGAATAACGTTCAAAACATCTAAAGCTCAACAATTGCTGTTTACAGGGCCTCAGCAAAGATGTTCCCGTAAAAGACAAAATATCAAGCCCCCTCTAGTTCCAAATCAAACTCCCACTATGCCAGGTTATGAAAACGTACCAAACAAGTCACACTGGGGACAAAAGCATTGAAAGGGTGGCAGAAGCGGCTACTCGACTGCAAGAGCCGCCAGCTTGTCAGTTCTGGTTTAGGCTCCTCACAATCACATGGCTTCATCGGCTTGACACAGGGTAAGCGGCAAAAGATTCTAATCTCTTTAATGGTGGCTGGCTATGTAGATTAGGGAACGGCCGAATGGATGGGTGGTTATTGTTCTTTTTAAGTGGCACAGCAAACTCACATTGCTAGAATGATCTCAGTGTTTTAACAGTTTAAATGCATTTCATCTGATGTGCTTAGCAACTTTATTTGTGCCATGACAGCAGCCACAGTGCAAACCCCCAAAATTATAGAAGCCCTTGGCAAGTTCTGCCCATTCATCCATCCATTCCTCTTGACTTAATTTAGTGCTTTTATTCAGCAATAAGGGAAAATCTGAACATTAAAAAAATGTATATCCCAAAACAACGGAAAAATTCAGATTCTTTATAAGTCAAAACCCCAAATGGGTGCAAATAATGTCAGCCAAGCATAATGAACCAAACAAAAAAATTTAAAATAAAACCACTAAAGGCTAGGAGGAGACACAAAACGGTAAGTAGACAGATGTAGTCAACAACCAGAATATTTCACTTAGTCTTAGCCTAAACCAAAACACAAGAGGCAAATCAAATTGTTGTAGAATAGAAAACATTTCATAGCCAGAGAGCTCTATAAAACTAGAGCGTCAGGTAATGAATGAGCCAGAGACGCGTGTGTAATAATGACCTTCATACTGTCACGGTAATTACGTCACATATTGCACACTTCTGGATGTCTTGTGTAGCAACTCTGCATTACAAACAGGAAACAATTGTGGTGCAACAAAATGGCACACAGGGAAGGTGTATTTTCAACATTACTGTCTTCAAAAACAGACCTGCCCATTACATTCATTGACCTTCTCTGCATAGATCACAGCATCGTCGGCAAAGTCAAGATCCATGATTCTTTCTTCACCAACAGATGCCCCATAGCTGCTGGACCTCACAACCTTGCACAACACCCAGTCCATACAAGCATTGAACAGAGTAGGAGCAAGAAATTTAATTGGAAATATTCAATTCATTGAAACTATTTTCACCCACTTTCATATTTTTTTTTAGGTGTTCAATGCTGTTTGGCCCCTGATTTGGAAAGTACGCATTTAAAAAGAGGTTGCCATTTTCTTCCTTGCTGTATTCCTTCAGAGTGCTGTGGAGGTGCAGTATTGTGCGTTTTCTCTCCAGATCGGATATGAGATCTTTTACATTATGTATTATATGGAGCTTGTGCTCTACTGTAAAGTTATTCTTTATGAGATACAAGGGGCATTCAATAATTTATCTACCTCAGTAGGAAAGAAAAGAATTTTCAAAAAAATGTTGTTTTATTTTTCCCTTGATAGCTCCATACACTTCATCCACTTTTCTTGGAATGACTTTAACCCCTTTGAAAAAAAATCTTTTGTTTGACCTTCAAACCAGGATGTCACAGCTGCCTTGACGTCTTCATTACTTGAAAACCACTGTCCACGGAGAGATTTGTTCAAAATATGGAAAAGGAAATCATCTGAGGGAGCCTGGTCAGGACTGTAGGTGGGGTGGTTCAGCTGCTGGAACGAAATGACGTGACTTGTGAACCAATGCATTGTTGTGAAGACGCAGCACACCTGCAGTGAGTTTTCCTCGTCTTTTCTCCTTGATTGACTCCCACAAAGCGATCACTGTGTTGCTGTAACTCTCCCTGGTTATGGTTGTCTTGTGTGTCATGAACTCCAGAAGCAAAAGTCCTTCAATATCCCAGAAGACAGTTGCCATGGCTTTGCCTGCAGATTTTTCTGTGTTGAACTTTTTTGGGGTGGGGGGTGACTTGTGTTTCCACTGCATTGGCTCCATTTTGAACTCAGGATTTCAGTGATAGACCCAAATCTCATCTCTAGCTACTAAATGAATGAAAAAAATTCACTTGGTCTTCATGGAGCATCTCCAAGATCTCCTGACAGCACTGGAGCCTTGTGGCCTTCTGATATGGCATCAGCATTCTTGCACTGACCTTTGACATGTCCAGCTTTTTATGAATTATTTTCCAAACCGTCCCTGCCGAGATGCCCTTTTCTTCAGCTATTCGGGCAACCTTAATTTGTCTGTCTGACAAAATGAAATCCTTGACTTTCTTGCACATTTCTGTGGAAGCTGCTTGTGAGGGTCATCTTCAATGGACTCTCTACCCCACGTTCTTTGTAGGATGATGGGGCAGACTGACCATCAACTTCACTCATGCATTCATGGATCTCCTTTGGCTTTTTCACTTCTTTTGTGAGAAATTTTATCACTGAACGTTGCTCCAAATCCAGCATTTTCTCACTTGATTCACGCAAGGACTCTCCTGTCTCTTGGAATGTTAGACTCGTACTGAGCCACAACTGTGCAGGAGTAACCTTGATACCTGTCACAACTTGCTTCAACATGCTTGCTACTTTCTTTCATACTCAGGTAGATAAATTATTGAACACCCCTTGTAGTCTTTATGAATATTGTACCCCCTCTGACTGTCAATTAATTTAGTTACTAGGAAAACTGGAGTCATAATGAAGGATACGTATCAGGAATGCATTCGTGAGTGAAAAGTGAATACAGGAGGAGGATCAGCACATAGCCCTGCGGTACACCAATACGCAAAAACAAGGCAAAAGAAAAGTGTTTAACCATACTAAAACTCTGAAGGCATTGGTTCTAAATACCCCTCTATTCAACTGGACACTGGACTTTGTAACCAAGGACTGGAGTATGTTGACCAGCTTGGAGGAGAATTCTATCAAATGTAGAACTATAATCAATAAATGACATTCTGACATTGCTGTTTTGAAGATCCAGGGGTTTTCAAAGTAGACTGAATTGCAATAGATATGGCATCCTCTGTTGGACCTATTTGAGCAATAAGCATACTGGATCAGTCAAATGGGACCGGGGTGCTCACTGTGATGTAGGACATAATTATCTTTTCATAACATTTCATTACAGTTGGTGTAAAACCAGTGGGTTCTTGATGTTTGTTATATCACCTTTATCTGTAGGCTCTATTTAAATGAAGATCAAGTCTTGATATGTCCACATATGTTAAAAAATATGACGTGTACATATATTTCACATAACTGTTGTGATAAGGCGTTATATATGCGCCCAACCTGACACAGTCTGACAACGGAGACATGTTAAAATAAACCAAAAAGTATTTTATTTTCTTCTTCAGAAGGGGGTCACTTCTTCCCCATGTCCCTCAGCCACAACACAGTCCCACAAAAGCACACCCAAAAACACAAACACCAAATAAACCCTTAAGTCCTCCACTCCTCATTGGCAGCTTTGTCTCCCTCCTCCCAACTCTGGCTTATTTGAGTAGTGGTTGCTGGCTCCTTTTTATAAGGCACCCGAAAGTGCTCCAGGTGCTTGATTGCCGAGTTTTGGCTGCACGTCTGGGTATGGTGAAAACACTGCCCATAAGGGCTCAGGAGCTCCAGCTGTAGCGCCCCCTGGCAGTGCCTGTGAGACCCAACAGGGCTGGGGTTGCCATCTAGCATCCAGGGGGAGGTATTGAATAGCCCATGATTACTCCTCTGGAACATATACTGAAGGGGCGTCCCGGTCGGGCATGGGCCCCAGCAATCCGCCACACTGTATAATTAGACATATGATAATAGTTTTCCCTAAATAAACAGAATAAGTGAGAATATTTAAGAAAATAATTGTAAATGCAAAGGATTTAGAGAAAAAAATGGATCAAATAAGGTATGTAATGTGGCATTTAAGTTTTATTCAAAACAGATCGGGACGGGAGAATCTGAATTTGCCATTTCTAGATAATGAGATCTGCAGTGGGCTGGCGCCCTGCCCGGGGTTTGTTTCCTGCCTTGCGCCCTGTGTTGGCTGGCATTGGCTCCAGCAGAGCCCCGGGACCCAGTAGTTGGGATATAGAGGGTTGAATAATGGATGGATGAATGAATAGATAATGAGATAATGTGCTTTCAATTGGGCAAATGCAAAGAAGAAGAAGAAGAAGAAAACAAGAGGGGTGACATTGTTGGGACAAAATTAGATTTCAGAACATTATTGTGTTTTCTTTTTTTGTGATTTTTTTCTCTCTGTTTTGTGGATTTGTACTTGGATTTCAGATTTGCTTTGGTTGCCATTAGGCAAACCGTTTATGCTTTGACCTGCGTGTTTTGTGTTTCGCCTTGACTTCCTAATAATTATATTTAATTAGAAACAAACTTTGTTTTGGGGTTGTCCTTGGAGTAGAGGTTTATAGTTTCCCACTCTCTCCTCTTTTTAGATTACTAGGGGGCTCCGTCCCCTGCTTGCTTCGCTAGCAGGTTTGGTTTACCGGATATACAGTTTAAAGAGATTGTTATTTTCATGGGAATATGCATTATTTTCACATTTACTCTAAAACTTTTGTAAAAACAATATTTTTGAATTAACTTTTGTTCAAGATCACAATGAATTTTGATTCCGTGTTTGGACTTACAGCATGACAACGCAACGTATAACTGCCTGTGAGTGAATGTTGTTTCTTTCTCTCCAATAAATAAAATGACTTTCTCAAATGTTTGTCCCTACTCTTTCTTCTTCACTTTGTCGTTGACGTGTCATCTAGAACGTATAAAATTATTGTGCTGATAAAATTTATGAGCTGAGAGCGCAGAAAGTGTGTCTGACAAAAGCATTCACACGACTGAGGTTAGATGACCGTGGTCTTGCTTGAAAATAGTTGTAAGTAGGGCGTGACTTGAAAGAATCTCATGTTAAAAGTCTCCGTCTCACGGGACTTCATACTGCGTCAATGTTTTTGGAATCTTTTAATTCTCGCTGGCAACACAAATTAGACGATCTGCAAGACTCTGGCTTAAAGTTTAAATCTGAACAATATATTCAATCTCTTTTCGCTGTTCTGTTATTTCACTGAGTAATAATTTCCGTTTGTTTGCGCTAATGCGATCTTTCCTATCCTTTTTTTTTGAGACTTTGGCATTTTAGTACTTTCATTATCTCTAACCTACTGTGCATGTGTACCACACCAACATTTTTGAATTCTTTCCGACATTCTACTTTGTCATCTACTCTTTGTCCTTTATTTCCGGCCCCTGGCCTGGTTAAATCTCTTTCTTGCGGGACGTATAACGCTGCTCGCGTTGTGAATGGTGGGGGGGGGAGGGGGTTAGAACGCACGCTAAGGAGATACGGTCTGATCAGCTGCTGGCTTGGTGCTGCTGCTGCTGGTGAGCTGCGTGTTCTGCTTGTCGTGCTGCGCGTCGATCATTTAAAAGCCTGTACGGCAGCTGTCCTATCTTTGAGTTTGAGGCTAGGCTACCTGGAGTAAAGGCCCCCACCAGAAATAAAAGCTATTCTGGCCTTGTCGTGTGCATTTATTTATTTTTTTTTAATGTCTCCACTTCTTCCATGAAAATGTTGTGACTGGTATTCAAAATATTAATTTTTGAAAAAGTGGCCAAGTACTGGCTCTGTGAGCTGTGCATCAAAACAAAGAAACCCCAGAGGTTTCAGGATGTGCCTGAAATTACATGGAAAGGCGTCCTCTAAAGGGGAGTGCCATGAAGATCATGTGAACATGTCCTCTACAATTGTGTACAAAACCACCCCCCACTCTTTAAATGTTACAGTGTCCAGAATAGAACAGTGGTCCGACATTTTAACAAGGCCCTCAAGCTGACAAAATAATGAGAAAAGTCTCCCCATTGACGGAATACCTGGCAGATTCTTTTGAAACCTACCTGGCCTTTTCACACAGGGATTATTTGACCTACCACCACCCTCCCCTCCCCTCCCGTCTTCATACCTAAGCCATCTGATTTATTTATTGGCAGTCACTGACACATGGAGTTGGCACACAGAGGGGCACAGCTGCCTCAGCACTTAGCTTTCGAGTGAGACACTTGGGCAGAGGTTCATCCATCCAGACAACAGGCAACTCAGCTGTGCACCACAAAAGGCAAATTAGGATCTAAACAAACTGCACAGCTGTGTGATGAGCAAATCTGGAGAAAACAATTTTTGAGGTTAATCTCCTAATACGCAGTAACAGGCCGTCCATGCAATGCACCAGGATGCTGACAAACTGGACTTGACAGGTGGAAAAATCCAAAGTGTTCTTCACATGATGTCTGCGGCAAACACACACACACGAGAGACATGAACAGGGAGAGGAGGAAAAGGAGGAGACGTCATCCATAATTCCAGTCTACTTTCTTTTAAATTGATGACACGCTGTGGCTGTGCAGTAATGGCAGGTAAGGAACTGGGGGCTATGGGAAAAAAAGAAGGGGCAACTGAACTCAGGTAGAGCCCAGCAAAGCTTAAGGGCAGATAGAGAGAGACACAGCGGGCAGTGATGGGGACAAAGCATATAGTTAGGCCAGTGTCCATTTACTGAACTGGATACCTGCTGGAAGCAGTAGGACCCATGATAAAATACGAACACATAACTCCAGTTCTTAAATCCTTACACTGGTTCCCAGTTAAGTTTAGGGCAGATTTCAAAATCCTCCTTTTAACATATAAAGCATTAAATGGTCAAGGTCCAGCTTACTTGTCTGAACTTATCATGACTTACAAACCAGAGCGCACATTAAGATCTCAAGATGCCGGTCTGCTAAGGATTCCAAGCATTAATAAAATAACAGTGGGAGGTCGAGCTTTTAGTTACAGGGCCCCTAAACTGTGGAATGGTCTGCCTGCTACTATAAGAGATGCCCCTTCAGTCTCAGCTTTTAAATTGAAGACTCACTACTTCAATTTAGTACACCCTGACTAGAGCTGCTGAATAACTGTACATACTACATCTCTGTTGTTAGTCATTAGCACTAAAACATAAGTAACATGATAGTTATAATTGGATACTAACCCTCACCTATTCTGTTTCTCTTCTCAGTACTCAAATGTGGCACTTGGTGCCACGGCCCACCTGCCAAGTTGTTTTACCTGCCTAAGGTAAAGTCATCCATGATGGAGGATCGCAGGAATCGTGGGGTAGAGGGGTCCTTTCATGGAATTAGCGCTATTTCAGCTGTGGAATGGCCAAATGGGGGAGGCAGCTTGATGGCGGAGGTCTCCAGGACTCTAAACAAATCCAAATCATATTATGTGATATCATCTACTGTTAAATTCTGCTACGTACTTGTAAAATTTTTATTTGTATACTGTATTGAGGATTTGTTCTGTTCTGTGTATTGTATTGACCCCCTTCTTTTTGACTCCCACTGCACGCCCAACCTACCTGGAAAGGGGTCTCTCTCTGAACTGTCTTTCCTAAGGTTTCTTCCATTTTTTCCCTACTGGGGTGTTTTTTGGGAGTTTTTCCTTGTCTTCTTAGAGAGTCAAGGCTGGAGGGCCATCAAGAGGCAGGGCCTGTTAAAGCCCATTGCGGCACCCCTTGTGTGATTTTGGGCTATACAAAAATAAATTGTATTGTATTGTATTGTATTGTATAAAGGGAGGAGGAAGACCTGGAAGAAAACAGGCAATTCTTCCAAAAGGCCCAGAGAAGCTGGACTAAAGGAAAATGTACCGCAAAATTAGGATATAGAATTGATCCCAAGAATGATCTTTTAAACTTTTAGACAAAACTAATTTTATCTTTAGCATTAGGGACGGGCTTAGCTTAAGTGAGACCTGACAGCCAATGAGCATCAATCTAGAAGTATGGTGCACATAATGTGGTGAAGAGGAATAAGGATTGTGGGTGCATTGGAATTTGCAAGTCCCGTCTGAAGTCTCACGTTTTAAATGCCATGAAAGACTGGAAAAAGATTTAAAAAAAAAAAAAAAACAGCAAAGATTGCAGCTGAACTTGCTGTACCTGTAAACCCTTCACACAGCAGCGACTTTGTCAGTCATGATGTTATTGGCTGTCAGAAGAAGGACCGAGTTTGTGATACTTTGGAAATGTGAAACTGTGCTAGAATGTCATCACAGAGTCATGTAATTTGACATCTTCAGCAATTTCTTTTCACGTAGTGTGTCATCTTCAGGCGACGAGATCAGCAAATGCTGTCATTAATTTTGACATCTCCTCCAATTAAGAGTCATGTAATGTGACATCAATTTGACATACTGTACAGTGAAATTTCTGGTCATGTAATCTGACATCCTCCAGCGAAGTGAAGACCTCTAACCTACACAGGATTAGTTACTCTTTTGTCAGCATCAAAACCTTCATTAATTAGACAGATATTCACAGATGAAGAGAGGCTTCAAATGCTGCTTAAACATGCTATGATGCACATGCAAGTGTGAATTTCATCGTAGTCTACACACATAGCAATGACGACCCTGTTAAAAGTAAACCTGCGCTGCTAAGTATGCATTTCTCATGATTATTCAGATAAAGAGATACTCCAAGTACACAGCTGCGGCCTTGCAATGTACTGGCAACCACTCCAGGGTTTGTTCCTGCCATGTGCTGACGCCACTGGGATGGTCTCCAACTCCTGCAAATCTGAATTAGATTAAGTGGGATTGAGAGTGTTAGGTTAAAAAAATCGTGCTGGCTGACTGTCAGTGTCCATGATGATAAATGCCATATAGAAATGTCTGACAGTTGCCCTTTTGAAAGATGCTATATGATTGATACTTTTACCGAACGGCATGATAGCACAATGGACACTGTTGCTTCCTGACAGTTCAGGACCTCTGGCCAAACACTCCTGGCACGGTGTTTCCCTCCCCAGACTTTCCTCCTGATGCCCATCAGGTTAGCTGGCCATTCTAAACTGGTCCAGTGGGCCTTGCAATGGACTGCCACCCCACCCAAGATTGATTCCTAGCTTGAAGCAAATTTGGCAGATCTATCTAAATGAAGGAATGAATGACAGTTCTATGAATATTTTCTAAATGAACGATATTCAAGGCACTATATAAACTATTGAATGGTTCATTAATCTCCTGCTCCTCTCCCCTTTTACTTTTTCCTGTATATGAGAGTGTGAGCCACTTGCTTAGAGTAGGAGGAATAGACTTTCTAATCACTGTCTAGAATTATTTACAAAGATGTGCCAAGCCTGCCACAGGGCATTCTGCCACAACAGATTATCCTAATAAACGAGGCTATAGGCTTATCAGAGTAAGGGTTAACCTGGCCACCCAGCAAGGGCATTTGGAAAAAGTAGAAGGCAGCTCTTGATCAGTCACCCTTCCATTGAGCAAAACTGATCGGGCTCAAGACACGGCATGACAAGGCTAAAGAAAAATTTCTTTGCCAACTGAGCAAAGCTGCACGGTGTTGGTATCATGCCCAGATTGTGATTAGAGGCAAAAGGGCAAACATTGCATTAACTGTTAAGAGCGAGCTGGGATGGCCTCGGCCGCCAAGCGCTGACTAAGAGGAGAGGGCCGCTTTAGGCGCAGTTGGCCTCTTCAGATGAGGTTCACCGCACAGTGAGTCGAGTGCCTCGAACTGACAGGGTAAGTGGAATGCCCTCTGGACGGGATGCGGGTGTGAGAAGCGCTGAGGCAGGCGGACTTCATCGTTAAATGCAGCTGGCGGGGACTTTTAGAAATCTGCAAAGCAAACACTTTCACGGCATGGCACTCGCTATGCAGGCACGGAAGGTGGCGGAGAGATTGCGCTTAGCATATGTGTCTTTTTAACAACGTTGTGCAGAAAGCAGAAATATCCAATGGCACCAGCAGCTTTTCAGTTGTTTCTGCAAAATGCACCGAGCGTTACACGGTCTTCACGCTTCAACAAGAGGGTGCTGCTGTCCGAGTGACGGTCACATTCAGGGTTGCAGTAAGTCTTTTTGAAATAGGCATGCAAGATGTGCTTATTGGTCCTGTAGCAACATGCTTTTGTCTACTACAGCACAGGGTTGCTCTCTTGAAGGCACAGAAACGTAATTTAGTCTGCTGCAACCAAAAGATGCATCGACAAAAACATTAAGCAACACTCTTTATAGGCCTTCTATGCAATGGGTCCTCTGTCCTAGTTATGCCCCTGGTCACAATAAGGTGTGGTATCCAGAAGATTCTGGTTTCAGCTGGTCACACTAAACTGTCCCAGTGAGTGCAATGTTTTATGTAGGAAGCTTTGACTTACAGTTGTGCATGAAAGTTTGTGAACCCTTTAGAATTTTCTATATCTCTGCATAAATATGACCTAAAACATCATCAGATTTTCAGTCCTAAAAGTAGATAAAGAGAAACAAGTTAAACAAATGAGACAAAAATAATATACTTGGTCATTTATTTATTAAGGAAAATGATCGAATGTTACATATTTGTCAGTGGCAAAAGTATGTGAACCTTTGCTTTCAGTATCTGGTGTGACCCCCCAATAACTGCAACTAAACATTTCCGGTAACTTTTGATCATTCCTGCACACCGGCTTGGAGGAATTTTAGCCCATTCCTCCGTACAGAACAGCTTCAACTCTGGGATGTTGGTGGGTTTCTTCACATGAACTGCTCGCTTCAGGTCCTTCCACAACATTTCGATTGGATTAAGGTCAGGACTTTGACTTGGCCATTCCAAAACATTAACTTTATTCTTCTTTAGCCATTCTTTGGTAGAACGACTTGTGTGCTTAGGGTCGTTGTCTTGCTGCATGACCCACCTTCTCTTGAGATTCAGTTCATGGATAGATGTCCTGACATTTTCCTTTAGAATTCTCTGATTATTCAGAATTCATTGTTCCATCAATGAAGGCAATCCATCCTGGCCCAGATGCAGCAAAACAGGCCCAAACCATGATAACATCATGTTTCACAGATGGGATAAGATTCTTATACTGGAATGCAGTGTTTTCCTTTCTCCAAACATAACGCTTTTCATTTAAACCAAAAAGTTCTATTTTGTTTTCATCCATCCACAAAACATTCTTCCAATAGCCTTCTGGTTTGTCCTCGTGATCTTTAGCAAACTGCAGACAAGCAGCAATGTTTTTTTTGGAGAGCAGTGGCTTTCTCCTTGCAACCCTGCCATGCACACCATTGTTGTTCAGTGTTCTCCTGATGGTGGACTCATGACCATGAACATTAGCCAACGTGAGAGAGGCTTTCAGTTGCTTAGAAGTTACCCTGGGGTCCTTTGTGACCTCGCTGACTATTACACGCCTTACTCTTGGAGTGATGTTTGTTGGTCAACCACTCCTGGGTAGGGTAACAATGGTCTTGAATTTCTTTCATTTGTACACAATCTGTCTGACTGTGGATTGGTGGAGTCCAAACTCTTTAGAGATGGTTTTGTAACCTTTTCCAGCCTGATGAGCGTCAACAACTCTTTTTGTGAGGTCCTCAGAAATCTCCTTTGTTCGTGCCATGATACACTTCCACAAACGTGTTGTGAAGAGCAGACTTTGATAGATCCTGTTCTTTAAATAACACATTGTGCCCACTCACACCTGATTGTCATCCCATTGATTGAAAACACCGGACTCGAATTTCACCTTCAAACTAACTGATCATCCTAGAGGTTCACATACTTTTGCCACTCACAAATATGTAATATTCGATCATTTTCCTCAATAAATAAATGACCAAGTATAATATTTTTGTCTCATTTGTTTAACTGGTTTCTCTTTATCTACTTTTAGAACTTGAGTGAAAATCTGATTATGTTTTAGGTCATATTTATGCAGTAATATAGAAAATTCTAAAGGGTTCACAAACTTTCAAGCACCACTGTACATCCCCTTCATGCCACATTATGCACAGAAGAGTTTAGGACAACTACAGGTATGGCACCAGCAAGTGACTTAGGGGTGGGGTGGGGTGACAAATTATTTCTAAGCGGTTCTAAGGAGGGAGATGGGGTTTAATCAAAACTTTAATTTTGAAGTAACACTTTGCAATGGTAACTCTAAAGAGGCTGGACACCTGAGTGACAGCAACCTGTTTCCTGAATGACAAGAGTTGAGTTCAACAAACATTGGGAATATCTGTGCTGAACACAATTAGCCAGAGAAGGTCAAAGAAGGCAGGTGGATATGAGAATAAATAAAAGCCCTTGCAGAAGATGAGGAAGAACCCAAGACAGTGGAAGACAACCAAGTTAAAGTGAAGAAAGAAGAGCGCAAGAATAGCCATGGTCAGTTTCCAATGGGTGTTTGTTATCTTATGAGGCATTTCCAGTGTCTATAACAGTGAGAATGTGTGACTTTTCAAAGTACAGGGTATTAGTAATAAGCGAACCCTGCTGCAATTCCCTTTGCCTTGAGAGTGGCAAAAAAATAGAAATGTCCAGAAATTTCAGCAAACTCAACGAAATACACTGTAGCCATTTCGAAAGGAGAAATTGACGTAGTTTTGAGTGGATTATAATGGTGCATTTGTCTTTTAAGGGTCCCTCGGGACTAGGGAAGTGCATGGCAACTATGCTGGACCGATTACTATGACCAAAAATGTGACCTGAGCAGTGAGGACTGTACCTCCCTGAGATAACATTATTTTCCGAGTCCTTCTGGTTTCAATTTCTATTCCAGTAGCTGTGTAAAATTTGCATGCTCTTAAGGGACCCGGGTTCAATTCCTGACTTGCTTTATAGGCATCTGGGTGGTCACTGCTCTTCAGGGACATAGACTTGACTTCTATCATAGTTACTGTTGAAATACTTCTCAAAAACCTGGACTCAATTACTGGACTTGTCACAGTCTAGGGCCTGTTCGTGCCACATTTTCATGCCCACCAGCAACCTGGCCGATCACTGTCTGCTTGCGTTCTAGGGTGCACGTCTCAGAAGCCGGCCTAATCACTATAAGCATTATTTCCAGGGACCCGAGTTCCACACACCTTGTCATTGCTTGCATGTTCTCTCGGTTCCATTACTGGGCTGTTGATTGGTGGTGTATACACTCACTGAGTATTTTATTAGGAACACCCATACACCTGCTTATCCATGCGATCATCTACTCAGCCAATCATGTTGCAACAGTGCAATGTACAAAATAATGTAGATACAGGTCAGGAGTGTCAGTTAATGTTCCCATCAAACACCAGAATAGGGACAAAAAATGAGCTCTCTGGTGATTTCACCCATGGCATGTTTGTTAGTGCCAGACACACTGGTTTGAGTATTTCCATAAATACAGACCTCCTGGAATTTTTACGCATAACAGGCTCAAGAGTTTACTAAGTGTTGTGACTTGGGAGTCCCACAAGCAGCTAGTTACAAATAAACACAAAGGAAAATGTACATAACAAACAAAAAAACACGTTACTACAAAGAAATAGCACAAAAATTAGAAAAAGTAGACCAGAAACACAACTTTGAATCCCAGTCAGGGGAGAAACACTGGCTGAAACATGACACTAAGAATGGTGTGAAAAACAAAAAAAAAATCATCCAGTGAGCAGCGGTTCTGCCGACAGAAACATTTAATTGATGAGAGAAGTCAGAGGAGAATGGTCAGACTGGTTTGAGCTGACAGAAAGACTATGCCAACTCACATAACCACTCTGTATAACTGTGGTGGACAAAAAATCTCAGATGCCACAGCACATCATAATTTGAAGCGCATGGCCTACAACAGGCAGCAGACCACATCAGGTTCCATTCTTCTCAGCCAAGAAAAGAAAATGGAGAATGCAGTGGGCACAGGCTGATCAAAACTGGACAGTAGAAGACTGGAATAACAGTCTGGTCAGATAAATCTCAATTTCTGCTGAGTCACACAATTGGTAGGCATTAACAGCGTGAATCCATGCACCTGACCTGCCTGCTGTCAACAATCCTGGCTGGCGGTGGTGTAATGGTGTGGCTAGTATTTTCTTGGCATACTTTGTGCCATTAATACCAATCAATCATGACTTGAATGCCACAGCCTATCCCTTTGTGGCCACAATTTACTCATCTTCTAATGGCTACTTCCAGCCTGATAATACACCATGTCACAAAGCAAACTGGTTTCATGAACATGAAAAGGAGTTCAGTGTTCTTCAGTGGCCTTCCCAGTCACCGGGTCCAGTAAGACACCTTTGGCATGTGGTAGAATGGGAGATTCAGAGCATGAATGTGCAGCTGACAAATCTACAGAATTTGCAAACTTGAACCAAAATCTTAAAGGAATGCTTCTAACATGTTGTAGATTCCATGCTATGAAGAACTGAGGCCACTTTAGACGGGGGCCAACAGGGGCCAGTGCCCCTGTAGAACTGGCCCTGGCCCCTGTTATGGCCCCTGTGCTGAAGAGATAAAATTTTAATTAATTACTTACAAAGATGTTCTGTGCCCCCATGAAAAAACACTGGCCCCACCCTGGACCCCCTGGTAAATTTGTTCTGGAACCACCTCTGACCAAGGCTTTGTTAACAGCAAAAGGAGACCCTACCCAGTATTAGTGTGGTGGTCCTAAGAATTTGCTCAGTGCGTGTAGTTTGCATGACAGGGCTAGTAACTGCTCCCCAGAGGTTTGGGTTCAGTTTCAGGCTTTAGCACTGAACATATGCCATCCTTGGACCTGCACAGTTTGGACTTGTGAATCTTAAACACTCCATTTTATCAAGAATTCCCATTTTCTCCCACATCCCAAAAGCTTGCCGGTCGTTAACTGTGGACTAATTAGGCCCAGTATGATGATGCCCTGTAGCAGAATGGTATCCCTTCCAGGGTTGGTTACTGCAAGGCTGCCAGTGACTCTGTATGAAAGCAGTGCGGTGTAGTGTTTAAGACTCTGGACTTCAAAACCAGAGATTGTGGGTTGAAATCCTACACTGTATGACCATAAGCAAGTCACTTCTCTTGCCCGTTGGAAGAAAACTAAAGAAATGGAACTGATTGCATCTGAAATATTGTACTCCGCCTGCCAAGTAAGAATAATGAAACTTGCAGTTGTGTTGGAACTGGGCAAGAGGGGCTGTTTTTAGTTCATTCAGCTTAACGCATTTCATTCTGGGACTCCATAGTGCCGACTCTCCAGAATGTGTTTAAACTGATTTGTTAATTGATTATCTCATTTGCTTACTTCGCTAATGGAGGTCCTGTGGAGTAAGCATTATGGCAATACGGTCAGCACTTCTCCAAACACGTGGCACAAGCTACTTCAGTTTTTTTCCACCCAGCGTTAAACACCCATCAGTTAAGCCACTGAGGTTCGTCATAGGAAATCAAAGCTGCCAACGAGAGTGAGAGAATCATTAGGAGAGCATCGTAAAATGGCAAGGATATGAACCCTCAGTGGATCGGCGGACACCAGCGCATCTCAAGCCTCCCACCTGGATTTGTCATTGTCATTTGCTTAGTGAGAATTGGAATAATGGAATAGATGCAAACAAGGGTTGGCACAGTGAAACTATGACTGGCACTGTGTGTTCTCTCTCTAAAGACACACACTTGGGCTGATTGGTGACTCGACATGATCCCTATGTGAGGACACAACTCACCTAAAAATTGCAAGGTGCCCAATGTGAGTAAGGGAGTATGTCTGCCACTACCCTGGCATGCTAGCCTGGGTTGGTTCTTGTCATTTAAAATCACAGAAATGATTCCCCATGACTGACTCACTGACAGAATCACTTCATCTGTCGGTGTTCACTGTATAGTGTAAGAAGACGCTATATAGCGCCCGACCTGACACAGATTGACATGGAGGCACGGGTAAAATAAAATAAACTATTTTTCTTCAGTTGGAGGGCACGTCTTCCCCGTAATCCTTCCAGCCACAACGCAGTCCCAAGCACAGTACAGTACACCAAACCAAGCATTTTCTCTTCCTCCACCACTCCTCCCTGGCAACCTCGTCCTCCTCCTCCCGATTCTGGCCGCTGAATGGTGGTCCCTGGCTCCCTTTTATTGGGTACCCGGAAGTGCTCCAGGTGGTTGATTGGCGACATCTGGCTGCAATTCCAGGTAAGGTGAAACGAGTGCCCAAAGGGGGCCAGCAACTCCTGCCGCAGCACCCCCTGGCGGCGCCTGCGGAACCCCAGAGAGCTGCACAGAACTCCAATCCCCATAAAGTCCTGGGTGAGTCTGAGGCACCACTGCAACCCAGGGAGACTGCCATCTAGAGTCCAGGGGGGAAAGACTGGGCTTCCCACCCTTGTCCCCCTGGCAGATGTGATGAAGGGGCGTCCGGGCCATGCATGGGCCCCGGCCATCCGTCACAATAGGAACATGAAAACTAATGGCTTATACAGTACCTGTTAAGAGCCTTGGGGCGGTGTTAACTATGCAAAGGCATTATATGAAATCATAAAAAACTAACACAACTCAATCACTATGATGGAATTGCTTCCCATGCCAGTATCCAACCCACTGCAACTTGCATCATGTGAGATCCGATTGGCTCAGGTTACATTCCATCCATCCATTATCCAACCCGCTATATCCTAACTACAGGGTCACGAGGGTCTGCTGGAGCCAATCCCAGCCAACACAGGGTGCAAGGCAGGAAACAAACCCATCACAGGGCTCACACACACACGGGACAATTTACAATCACCAATGCACCTAACCTGCATGTCTTGGGGGACTGTGGGAGGAAACCCACGCAGACAACATGCAAATTCCACACATGGAGGACCCGGGAAGTGAACATGGGTCTCCTAACTGCGAGGCAGCAGCGCTACCACTGCGCCACCATGCCAGTATGCACTATGTATAAATACAGAAAGTAATGGCCTGTACCTGTAATGAGCATTGGGGAGGTATTTGTTATGGAAAGGTGCTATATGAAAAATCACAGAAATAATCAAATGTTCCCCATTCAGACCCTCGGGCAGCACGGGGTTAACATCCTCTGCTGAGTGAGCTGGTTGATTTGGATCACAGGCTTTCTGGAGACTGATCAAAATCATTTTGGGGCTCGCTGGACCCCGACGTTGCCAACGGCAGAGCGAGTTGGTTTTCAATTGAATTGAGGTTCTGAAGCCATACAGTTATTTCACATGTGAATGGACGCAATCAATACAGTAAAGCGATGAGAGGAAGGGGAAAATGCTAGAAAATAATAGCAAAAAAAAAAGAATAGGGTATTAAGTATTACAGCCGTTGAAGACATGCTTATGCAAATTAAGGTGTGACCAATTATCTTGGTCAGCATTGTTTCGAGGTGTCTATTCTCATGCACTTTTATGTGAAAGGCGCTTTGTAAAATGCAGGAGACCTTTCAAGGGATTAGCTGTGCACAAATTCAGACCTGTGTCTTCACATTTTATTCACCCCTTCACTATCAGAACTTGCTATGAGGTCCTAGCAGCATCAGGGACCAACCCTGTATGGGACACCAGTCCATCAAATTGCACATTCACGCACACGTATGTACTGGGGACAGTGGAGGGTCATCAATCAAACTGGCATCTTTAGGAAACAGAATAACAGACTCCAACTCTGCCTGCTGGGATCAGGCCCAGGAATTGATCCCAATTCGCTGGAACAGTGATCAGGCAGAAATCAAACCCAGTTCTAAGAGGAGCATTCCTGTAATGCCAAGGCCAAGATTTGAGTCCAAGTCCCCAGAAAACAGGCAGACTGTAATCAGTCTAGTAAATTAAATCAGGTCCTTAGGGAGCAATGACTAGTCCTTTTATGGAACCCAGATCTCTGCAGCACATGCCTACAGCGATCAACATAAGAACTGAACCCAAGTCCCCAGAAAGCATTCAAACTGTAACCATGCAAGAACTGGACCCAAAACCATGAGGAGCACCCAGGGCCAGATTAAGACGAAATTGGGCCTGATGCTGCAGTGCAAAAAAGGCCTATTTTTTCTCAGCATTGGTGCTTGTGCATTCGACACTCACCGTATATGTACACTCAGACCGACCAAGGAGCCTTAATTGCTTGCGACGCAACCAGCCAGCCTTTATTGAACATGAATAATAATAACGATGTAGTATTGTAACAACTCGAGATTAACATCAAACTATGTAACATCAACATTCAATAGCAATTGTCTAAAAAGTGCACTTAATGCACAAAACCTCACAATGAAATACACAAAATTTCACAATTCTCTTATGAAACAGAGTAAGAAAAAATGAATTTGCAGAGACACTGGATCAAAGTGACTCAGTTCAGGCTCTTGAGGGCAAAAATTTGTCCACGATTTAAATTTCATAATAGACCAGAATCCTGTCGAGGATTTTAAAAATTCTAAACATCCATGCTGGGCCTGTGGGCCGGCTTTTAGTTTTACCTTTACAGATAACCATTTATATAGCCATCGATTTTTACTGTACAACTAACTTTCAAGGTGAAAAATTTACTATGTGGCACTTATAGAACAATAATAAAGTGGCAAGAATCCCCAAGATATTGCAAAAAACGCAGCTAAATTACTAAGTAAACTGTTTAACGTAAAATTGATAGCATTAACTTGAAATCTTCGGTTAGCAATAAACACAACGACGTTATAGTTATGTCACAGCGCAAAGCACAATAGTAACTGTAAAATAAGTAACGCTGTGTCTAGGCGTCCGAAAGTCGGACTCCAAATTTCATTCTAAGAGTTATTTTGGGGTTAATATAGCAAAGGAAAACTGTTCAGCTTCCGGAAAATTCTTGTCTGTTTTCATCTGGGCCTATTTCAGGAATGGGCCTAATGCTGCAGCATCAACAGCACCCACCTTAATCCAGCCCTGGGAGCACCCCTGTATTGCCTAGGTCAGGATTTCAACCAAAGTCCTTTGGGAGCAGGAGTGAAATCCAAAATCTTTGGAGGCAATTCCAAAACTGACCAGGCCAGATAGCAAATCCCAGTAATGGAGAATATGTTAACTACACAAACTATGACCATCCCTGGAGTAGATTCCAGGTGCTTGGGAATATGTTTACAGTGACCAGCGCAGAAATTGAACCACCGGTCCCTGAAAAGTATGCAAAGTCGGCATGATCAGTGACCAGCACAGTAAAGGAACTTCCAGGTCCTGGGAGAACATGCAAGCAATGATCAGGCCAGGAACTGAAAGCAGGTCCCTGTGAATCTGTGACTTGCCCAGTCATGGAACACAGCAATCCCTGGAATTAATGTCTAGTGACCAGGACTGAAATTGAACCCTTGATTTCAGAGATCAGTGTGACGACGCAGAAATTAAATTAGAGAATTCCTACAGTGACTTAAATCCAGATCCACTGGGAGCATACCTATAGTACCTAGGACAGAATCTGAACACTAGTCCTAGGGAAGTGGTGGCAAACCAAGTAATTAAACCCAAAATATATTTGGAGAACATTACTATACTGTCATGGCCAGGAACTGAATACCATTCCAAAAATGGAACACCCTTAAGAACAAGCAGACAGTGACTAGACCAGTACTGACCCTAACCTCTAGTGAGAAACTGAACCCAGGACTAAGAAGAACATGCAAACAATGAGAAGGTCAGGAACTGAACCCTGGTCTAAACGCCACACAACAACCATGTCTAAGAACTGACTTGAGATTGTGGGAGTTGTGGGCCGCAAATGCTATCCACTGTACCATGGAACTGTATCCTCAGAATACATACCAGGAATAGGAGATGAAACTTAGTTATGGATGCTGATGTATTCTTATTAGTTCAAAATGTGAAGTTTAATAGGAGAACATCCATGATTCTGTCATATTCTGAGCCCACTTCAGCCATTACAGCCAGGGAGTATCTCACCAAAACGTGGTAAACACAATCTCGTACATAAAGCCAAATAAATGGTCCGGTCCAGTATACAAATCCATACTGTTGGACCTCTCACGACTAATTTTTGCACAGGAGGACATCACAGGCCATGCTATGGTCAAAAATGTAGTTGGTATCTCTGCTAGTATTTTATAGAATAGAACAGATCTCTGCCAAGTTTGCACAGAATTCCCACTTGTACACAGGAAGACCGTAAGCTAGATTTTGTTCCAAAAATGAGTTGATGCCCCCACCCTGGGCAGCACTGGGTACCCCTACTAGTATTAAAAAAGGCTGACAATCTGGCATACTGGATAAGGCTATGGACCGCAAACACTTAGGTTACAGGTTGAAATCCCACTCCTGACACTGTGAGACCATCAGTTAGTCAGTTCACCTGCTTCTGCTCCAATTGGAAAAACAAAATAAAATGTATCCTGACTGTGGTGGGCTGGCGCCCTGCCTGGGGTTTGTTTCCTGCCTTGCACCCTGTGTTGGCTGGGATTGGCTCCAGCAGACCCCCGTGACCCTGTAGTTAGGATATAGCGGGTTGGATAATGGATGGATGGAATGTAACCTGAGCCAATCGGATCTCACATGATGCAAGTTGCCTTGGATAAATGGGTCACTCAATTAATTAAAAGCAAATAAAATAAAAGTGATTAATTTGCTGGTTAGATGGTCAGGGATTTTCTGTGGTGTCAGAGCTACAAAGACCATTTCTTAAAAGCTAGCCTGATTATATATGGAGCTGCATGTTCTCCCCATTGAATTGTTTTCCACATATGCTGGTTTCCACCAAACTCTTGAAGATGTGTCCATTACATGTAAAAATTTGTACTACACCTCCATGCTTTAAAGAACCTTGGGATAGTGGTCACTACAGAAAGGTATTATCTTATATATATAAAATCCAATGTATGTCTGTCTGTCTGTCCGCTTTTCACGAGAGAACTACTTAAAGGATTTAGATTGGGGTTTTTTCCATAATTTGCTTGAACATTCCGATTGATTTAGCGACTTCTCTCATCACGCTAAGTATCAAAGTTTGCTTGCGGTACCGATTTTTTTGTGCGAATCCGAGAGAGGGGCTACAGGAGAAGGGAAGGGGGACGGGGCCCTCCTCACTCATGTGCCAGCCTCCATTCAGCCTTGTCTACCTCTCGCCACGTGTTGGAGTGTACCTAGCTCCGCTTAGCTAGAGATACCTGTTTGTTCAGCAGACATTATCATCTACAGATTGTTAAGGAGTAATGTTTGACATTTTTGAGAGAGAGATCAGAGCTACTTGTGTTTAGAGGGTACCTGCTCAATTGCAGAGATATCACGGCCACGTGCTTTTCTTCCTATGTCGGGGGTCGCTCTCCTGTCAGAGCTGAACATGATCAGATACAGTGCCAATGCTACCTACCTCCCGCTTGGCCAAAATTGCAGGGTTTTTTTTTACTTTTTTTTATTGATTTTTAAAGTTTGTCCTGTTTCACTACTACATGGGCGGAGCCGCTGGAGACAGCTAAAATTAAATAAGATAACATTCCCTAAACCACTCATTCCATTTCAAGAGTATCCCAACAGCACTAGGTTCAAGGGAGGAACCAACCCTGGATGGGATGCCAGTCCATTTTTATGGACCATTATTCACAATACAGTAATGTGTCTACATTCATGCTCTTAACCTGCTTATCCTGGTCAGGGTCATGGGGCAGCTGGAGCCTATTCCAGCAAGCACCAGGCACAAGGTAGGAACAACACCTGGAAAGGATGCCAGCCCATCACAGACTACCTAATATATAAAACATAGTGTGTGCATGTGTGTTTGTCTGCACTGTTAAACTTAATGTACACTAAACTTTGTATAGATTTGTACATAAGCTAGGTTTAATTTCAAAATTTAGTTGGTGCCCGGGATGCCAGCTGCTAGTAGCTTATAAAGAAAAGGCAATGGACTAGCATCCGGTAAACACTTTGAATACTGTCATAATGTTAAGGCAAACCATCCCTGGGCATGATGCCAGTTCATCACACGGCACACTTCTTGCCAATCAGCCTGCCATGTGAGTAGAATTAAGACTCACATGGACACTGGAAAGGTTGTCAGACTCTACACATACAGGGAATAAACCCATGTCAAAGGAACTGTAAGGATGCAGCGGTAACCAATGTGCTTTTCTTTCCTGTAGTCCATTTTTGAGATGGAGGAGGGAGTAATACGCTGAACATAATTGCCCAAAAGTGAAAAGACCCCTTATAAAATCACAGCAGCTGCAACTGGGCGCCCAGAATTCTCTCTTTTTTTAACGATTTATTTAACAAAATTTAAAAAGAATGACAATGGGGTCAGAGTTCAAAAGCTTTGACAAGCAGAGCGTCCGCCCACCGTGACCTCTTTGGGCACAGCAGCGCTTCACCTCCCCCACCCCTGAAGCGCCCCCCTGAATCCTCACACAAAGACAGTTCATTGATTCTGCCCAAAACTGATCGGTAAATTTTAATAGGGGCGGTTTGGGGGCGTCTGGGGAAAACAACTGAAATCGAGTCAGCCAACTGCTCTGAAAGCAGACCACTGGTGTGCAAATCCCGATTGCGCTGTGGTGGGCTGTCAGACTGTCACTCGGCTCGTCTTCCGCTAGTTTGGCACATTACACTGTGCAAAAGGTGACAGATAGCCGGACAGTCCATGCTTCTTCGGTAACAGAAAATGTGTAGGACCAGAATTTAGTGTTGTGCAAGTTCACACCTCACAAGAACTCGCTCAAAGTTCAGTTAACACAGATTAAAAAGAATACATTCATGTTCATAATTCACCATTTCAATTTTGAACTAGTTCATGTTCAGGTAATTTTGTATTTTGTAAGGAGTGAGAATAAATGACCCGTGAGTTTACTTTTTTCAATTTTGCATGCCTTACATTAGGCTATTACAGTGTTCTTGAATAAAATACAATAATTATAAAGACTTTTTTATTTAAAAACACTTTATTGAGTTATACCCAGCAACAAACACGTATAACCATATATGCTAATATCCTCCCGGTCAAAAAACAAATTTAACAGTTGCAATTATCCATATAAATTACCGCTGTATTTCCAACCGTGTGACACAAATGGTGACTGTGGAACCAGCGGGTAGTTGAACTAACCGATTATCTGCCGGTCAAAATTCGCGTCACATATTGCATGTCCAATAAAAATATAAAGTGGCCTCGCGAAGTGCAACGTTTTCCTAAAAGCGAAAGCGGAGATTCGCGGCGTGCTCGCGTCAGTGGGGGTGTAGCTTAAGCACAAGTAGGCAGACCCAGCCGTACAAAATAAATATTCGTAAAAAAATCAACTATGTGTGCTTATCCGAATACCGTATTCGGATCCGGCTCCACACCTGCATTACAGAGTAAGGCAAAATGTTTGATCTGGACCTAAACCAGATCCAGAATGTCACATAAAAGTTCTTCACTTGTAAATACGTTACGTTAAGTTCACCGTTCTTAGAAAAATGAGCTTGTTCAAATGAACGCGCACTTTTGAACTAGTTCATGCACAACACTGGCAGAATTAATACCAGAAACTGAAAAGGCAGAGAATACGGTAAGAGACAAAGAGAGACAAACGTACGAAATAAAAGCGACAAAGGGAAAATCAAAAAAAAAAAAACACGTCAACGCGGCATGTAGGAGCTTCATCTTCATCTAGTAATAGCGCGACCTGAACTCTCTCTGAATCAATAAGGGACGATCCGTCTCTGGATGCGGAGATGTTATTTGGGAGCAGGGACTGGGGGTATAGCGGTTTTACAATGCTGTATACAAATACATTTACACCGCTCAAAAAAATAACAACTCTAAAGAACAAATCCAAACAAAAACACGGCCTGCAAAGCCACTCCTTTATTGGGGCACGTTTCTACTTGCATACTTAATAGTGATGAGCGAGCATGCTCGGCCGAACATGTGTTCGGCTCGAGCATCGCTATGCTCAGAGCATGCGAACGAGCACCACATGTGCTCGTGCGCCATGCTCGAGTCCCCGCCCCACACGTTTCGCGGGTTGGAGACAGCAAATCAAGGTGCAGGTAAGTACTGTCCTCACTGTAATGCCAGTAGCCACGTCAGGTGCTGGCATTACAGTGATTGGCTGGCTTGAGCACGTCATCGGGAGCTAAACAGCATGCACTCGCATATAATGTTTTAGAGCGTCTGCTCACCTGCAGGCACTCCCATATCATGTTTTAGAGCAGTGAAAGGCAACCTTTTTCGAGTTGCGGCGCACTAAGCCCAAAAATTTTCTTTCGCGGCGCACCTGAGGGACTGCCTATAAATAAAGTCGTGACGACACAATCTATGGACAATCGTCAATAAAAACAGTTAATTTTACAAGTTTGAAAGACATTTTATTAATAAAGGAATCAAAGGATAAATATTAAATTTAATTAATGTGAACGTTGAGATTGTTTTTCAGCACATACGAGATTGATGCGAGGATCAATTTTCGAAAGACAGAGGCGCATTTTCTTGTCGATCATTTGAAGTCTCTCGCGTTTCTTAGACTTCATTTCAGTAAGTGTTCCGTTATCTGTTTTTCCAACAATTTTTTTTTTTAAACATTATCTTTTTAGTCAACCAAAAGTTCAAAAACACTAACAATTTTAAATATTTTACAAAAGTTTTCGCGGCGCCCTTAGAAAATTCCACGGCGCGCTGCCCACCGGTTGCCCGACAATGTTTTAGAGCGTCAGCTCACCTGCAGGCACTGGCATATAATGTTTTAGAGCGTCATCTTTCCTGATTTTTTGGATGGTTTTGGGCGTGTTTTTGTCAGTCTGTAAAAGTGGCGTACAACTCGGACAAACTGGTTCCCAGCAGCGACTTGGGAGTCCAAAATGCATCCAGACATCGTCCCCATGCTGTTCCCGGTCAATTTGGGTGGTGTTTCTGTCACTTTCTGACCTTTTCCAATGGACCAGGCACCCTCCCCTCTTCAGAGCAGGGGGTGCCTGGTTGTCTCCCATTGACTTACATTATACTCGGGTGCTCGGTAGAGCACACGAACATCGTGATGTGTTCGGACCGAACACCTGAACACTTTGGTGCTCGCTCATCACTAATACTTAAACAACACTTTTTGAAACAGCTTGTTCATGCGATAACTCAGTTGAATTAGAAAACCATACACAACCTTAGAGATCATTCTTTCATTTATGCTACTGAATGATAACGCGAACAGCCCAACGCTTGCGCAAAAAGCGTCCGATTCAAATCTTTGCCTACCTGGCTACACTTAACTCCTTTCGGCGTCTTTACGATTATTTTTTTCGTGTTGATATGCTGAGTGGTATCTCTTTGTCTTCCACGTGAAATTGAACATATGTCTCCACATGTTTGGCATGTTAGTTTGTTGTTCTCGGAATCAAACACATCATTTTCTGAACTCTAAATTATATCTGAAGATCTTCGTTAAACGAACAGACACCCGAAGTCACTTGATGGCACAGACGCGTGGCTAAAGCAAGTTGTCTCCGTCAAAACTACGCGCCACAATTAGGCGCTTGCGCAGCCTAGTTCGTTAGCTTCGCGCCAAAAAAATACAACATCTGATTGGTTAGACAGAGAATTGATATGATTGGTGATTTTTTTAATACAATGAAGGATGTCCGCTCCAAAGTGCTCTTCATACAATGACTTGCATACCCTCTGTGGATGAACTGGGAAACGAGTCCTGTTTCAAACATGGGGCAAATGAGGATTTTTTAAAATTATTCGGACACTAAAGTTAGTAAATGCCCTGGGAAATAGGAGACGTTTGGATGTTCAGGTCGTACTGTCATTCAGCTCGTCTTTCCGCACACTGGCAGTCTCAGTTGTCGCTCTGTCATTATACTTTAGGTCCTCCAGCGGATGCTACTGCTACACAAGCTTTGCACTGTTTATATTTGAACACGTACTTTACGTAAATCTGGAAGATTCCACCGGGCAGTGCGAGATATCATCATGGTGAGAACAGGTTCGGCTTCATTGTGTTGTGAACTGCCTGAAACGCCCATTAAATTCCGGAACACTTTGCTACAATATCTCTGAAAAGGATGGCTGCTTAATGATTACGTTCATTAAATCCAGGGATGCGCCCATTCCAGCTAGCATTGGGCACGAGGCCCAAACAATCCCTGGATGGGGCATCCGAAGATGCTCTTACGATAAAGGGTGTGAGATACAAAAAACACAAAACAGTGCAAACATCGCTTTGGAATAGTTTGGGTATTACCGCGTGGTCACGTAGGCACAATACATTGAAAAGAAAAGGCTGTGTGCTCCGTGGTTACTCTTTCAGGTGGTCGTTAGCATATCGTAATCTCTTGGACCAATAGCGTGAGTTTTCTACATTCGACTTAAATGACCGACATTATAAAATACCGGAAATTATACGGTAAAATCAAACCCCGACTTATACGCGGGAGTAATTAAATGTGTCATGAAATCTATTTTATGTATCTATGTTATTATTTCTTAATTCACTTATTTCAGTGACACACACATACAACGTGAGATACACTATGTCATAAAAGCGCTCATTTTTACTCCTCACGACACACTGGAAGCTATTGTGGAAATGATAATGATGGCAAAATTGGATGCCATCATGAAAAATACCCTGTTTTGGAGCACATTTAGCCACAGGCTCATTCCACCACGGTGTGCCAAGAATCACCTCTGGGGGTCTTTTCTGCCCACTGCTATCATCTAATTCTGTGCTTAAACAGGATCATCTCCAGACAGAGGAGCAGCTTCAGCGACAGACTGCTGTCACCATCCTGCTCCACTGACAAACTGAGGAGACCCCACACTATGCGACTCTTCAATTCCACCCGGGGGGGTAAACGTTAACATTATACAAAGTTATTGTCTGTTATACCTGCATTTTTATCACTCTTTAATTTAATATAGTTTTTTTATGAATATGCTGCTGCTGGAGTATGTGAATTTTCCCTTGGGATTAATAAAGTATCTATCTATTGTCGAAGATGACTGGGGTGGAAACCCTGCCGGGACGCCCGGAAGAGGGCTTACATCCACCTCAGACCACGTTGGGGCGACCACCCTGGTTCCTTTGGGGGCCACGGGTACAGAGCTTAAAAGCTTTACCCTATAGGGGCCCGTGGTCACCGCCAGGGGGCACCCCTGTGCCTTGAGAGCCTTGGACCTCGGCACTTCCGCCACACCCAGAAGTGCCAGAAGGAAGACCTTGTTGCTTCCAGGTACACAGCCGGCACTTCCGCCACACTGGGGAGTGTCGGTCAAAGGTTGCCAGGAAACACTTGGAGCACATCCGGGTGCATATAAAAGGGGCCGCCTCCCTCCATATGATGGCGAGAGTCGGGAGTGGAGTCGGACAGAGCTTGGTGGAGGAGGCATGGAGGTGGCCTGAAGAAGGAAGGCATTTTTGTAGCCAGGACTTTGGGAAGTGGTTGTGTGCACCTTGTAAATATGGAGTTTGTAAATAAACGTGTGACGGGTGACATTAACGTGTCCGGCTGTCTGCGTCCGGGCCGGCTACCACACTATCTATCTATCTATCTATTATAGTGTGCCTTTCATCTGTCTATCTACCTATGTACTCGGTAAGTTTATTTTATTTATTTACTTATCGATTGATTGATTGGCCGTATTATTTGTCATCTGAGTCTGTATCCTTGTTTGCTATGTTTCTGCTGCTGTATGCAACTACCGTAGCTAGTACTGTGTTCTGATGGGTGAATCGTCGGTAGAGTGGATGCTAAACTTCGGTCATCACGTGACACACTTACAGCAGACACCTCTGATGCAAAGTCCTAATGATGAATGATTTCTTGAATTAAAGTCAACTCACACAGTCATTCTGGGCAACTTTTCCTAGCGCGCAAATCCAACTTGCACAGTCACAACATAGTGCCACAGGATTCAAAAGGTCAAGCAAAGCACATATGTTCACTTTGTCAAAACTCTGTTGCTAGGGGCGTGCCCTCAGATGTCATAATCTGCAATAACAGTGTAACAAGACAGAAAGAGAGTTTGGAAGCATGCGCTGATTACAGCACATTGCCGCACCCAACACACGAGGAACCACCCGGATTGAGATTCAAGTGCAGCCGTGAGGTTGTGCCAATCCTGCCACCAACCCCCTGGTTTTCCCTGCAAGGTGGTGGATCTGGAAACAGATTAATGTCATACCCAGGACAATTGCAGGTTAAGGGTCTTGCTCATGGGCCCAACGTAGTAGAGTCACTTCTAGCATTTTATGGGATCTGAACTGTAACCTTCCAATTGCTGGAGCAAATCCCTAGCCTCAAAGCCATCACTACACCTCTAAAAAGGACCCCCATGAAATAATTTTCCCTATCTGGGTTTTTGGATTCCAAAACTTCTTCTGACACTTGACTTTATGATTAATTATTCTCTCTGCTTAGTCTCTTTTTGATTTCAACTCTGTGGTTTTTTACTTGGATTTTGCTTCTTATTTTAGCATTGACATTCAGTGGTGGATCTTACTGTTCTGAACCTTTTCTGACACTAACAAGGCCTCGTCTCCCAGTTTTCCTACAATAAAAAGGAACTATCAGTACAGTCACTTACATTACTGTGGGGGGAGTGCTTAGTGTGTTTTTGAAAATGCGCAATATTTTCCACACAAAGACACACCAAAACTCCTAATAGTGCACCTTACTGTGTTTTCTCACTGCACAGGAAGTCGCTACCACTTGCCATTACATAGCCGCTGCCCATTTCTTTGTCTTGATTCATGCAGAAGAAAGAGAGAGAGCAGGGGTCGCCAACTCCGGTCCTGGAGGACAACCGTGGCTGCAGGTTTTCATTCTAATCCTTTTCTTGTTTTGACTGCTAATTAACTTCTTTTGAATTCATTTAATTTGACTTGCTCCTGAAGACTCAGACCCCTTAATTGTTTCATTTTCGTTAATTAAAACAATAATGAGATACAAAATGAGCCAAAACATGACCAGCAAACTGTGTCCATCATACAATATCTGAAAATAAAGAAAGATGAAGGTCTCAGGAATGTTGATCTGCTCAGGTTCACAAAACATTTCAACAGTGAAAAGAGAAAATCAACAATTTTAGAAATGTCTGCTAATGCACCACGAGAGCAGCAACAAGCCATGGAATTAAAGAGTGAGTTTATTGAACGACAAGAATCGGCACTCATTAAGCAGCTGGTTGGAGTGAAATTGGTTGTCCATCATACAATATCTAAAAATATGATGACCTGACCTGGATCTGCTAAAGAAGGCGCAGAAGAGGCTGTATTTTCTGAGAATCCTCAGAAAGAACCATTTCCTCAAAAATCTGCTCCTTGCCTTTTATCACTGTTCCATCGAGAGTGTGCTTATGTACGGACTGTATGTGTGGTACGGCAGCTGCACTTCCTCAGAAATGAAAGCGCTCCACAGGGTCGTCAGGAAAGCGGAGAGAACAATTGGTTGTACCCTCCCAACTCTGGAACAAATCTACACCTCCTGATGCTGCAACAAAGCAATAGGCATTTCACAGGATTCATCACATCCCGGTCATTGCCTTTTCCAGTTTTTGCCATCGGGCAAGAGATACAAAACAATGAAAACCGGGACAAACCACCTTAAAAACATCCAAAAGCAATCATTGCCCTGAACACAGAATAAAACTGCTCCATATAATTCTCCCAATGTGTAATATACAGTAGACGTTAAGTCAACTAGTGCAATTTGTACATTTTGTAAAGTACTTTTATTACTATTTGGTTTATTATTATTTTCTCTCTTCTTGCCTTTGTAACTCATATGCCTCACACTGAGTCAACTGCACCTTCAATTTCATTGTTCCTTTGTAAAAGTGACAATGACAATAAAGATTCATCTATCTATCTATCTATCTATCTATCTATCTAAAATAAAGAAAGATGAAGGTCTCAGGAATGCTGATCTGCTCAGGTCCCCAAAACATTTGAAAAGAGCTCTTAGAATAGAGAAAATCGACAATTTCGGAAATGTCTGCCATTGCACAATGAGAGCAGCAGCACGCCATGGAATTAAAGAATGAGTTTAATTAATGATAAGAATCGGAGCCTCATTAAGCAGCTGGTTGAAGTGAAATTGGTTGGAGTTTGAGGCCCTGACTTAGTTGGTCTTCTGTTGGCTGCCTCACTTCACATTTCATTTCTGTTTGGGGGCCATTTAAGGAAGGAAATGAAGCCGTTCAGAGGAACAATGAAGAAATTCAAGGGAACAAATCTTAAAAAAGCAATTAAATTAAAATTGAAAGTTAATTAGCAGCATAAAAAGGGCATTCATTAAAAAAAAGGGTTAGAATGAAAACCTGCAGCCACGGTGGTCCTCCAGGACTGGAGTTGGCAACCCCTGAAACAGAGTATATGTGCACTCTAAGGAGCTTTATGTGTCTTTTCTGCCTCTGTTGCATCCTTAGGATTAAAATCTCCTGGATTCTCAACCAAATTGGAAAAGTGGATATCGGATTACCAGAACACTTCTGGCACCTTTACAAAATGTCTTCATGTGACAGTAAATGGGTCTGGTGGGTCCCTCCCCTCCCCCAGAGAATATTAAATGAGGGACAGACACATGCCAAATTACTGCTTGTAAACAGGACAGGACTAAACATCACTCTTCTTGTGTCAGTGGCACAAATTTCACAGGAATGGAAACATAATTCGTTTTGCAATTATTATTATTTTTTTTGAGAAAATGAATCACAGAGTTTTACTGAGAATTAATTTTTGTGGGAATTATTGCATTCATTATTAGCTGACCTTCTTACTTCTTATTCTAATCAGATCTTAACCCTTAAACTGCCGAAAACCCAATGCAATTTGCCAGCATGCCTGAGCCGAGTATATTTGACAACGTACATTCGTTGAACGCAGCAACCAGCTATAGTCGTTTTCCCAGTGAAATATGCCAGCACGCCAGAGCTGATCAGTTTTTCCTATAGGGGGCGATAGCTCCATGGTTGGAACAAGTTCTTTTTAATCATGGCGTTTTAAGTAACCTGAACCTAAATAGATATATTATAACGAGGTGATATCCCTCCCATAGTGATACGGTGGTAAGAAATCACATAAGAGAAAATAACTTAGCTTTCTTTAATAAAGATTTACATAGCATAACAGACGAGGAAGCCATAGCAAGACTATTATCGAAGTGGGATCTCGATGTATACAGTCTGCCATTTTCATCGCTGCGCTGGAAGGATTTTCAGGATCGGATGACGTTATCTCCCATCGGTCTGTTGGCTTCAAAGGTGTGCCAGGCAAGGTTCCCAGGCTTTAAACTCTTTCTCCATGTGCAGGCCCTTACTTAGGTAAATCATGCCATTCCAAACAAGGCAAAGAGGGGATCATGCTGACTCTGTCACACAGAAATACTACAATGCCCATTTTTGTAGTTGTCCATTTCTTCTCTTCTAACGGTTGCCTAGCAGTTCTAAATGATGAACCCCTGTGTGCTAAATCTGGCCTTGTGTTAGCTGTACACGTGAGAAAAAGCAGATTTATAAAATATATTTTGTACAGAGCACAGTGACATATTAAACATATAAACTTATATTCTGATTACAATCAGTCAGTGCTGTAGATTCGTCATTACCACTGGCACCCCCTGGCAAATCAGCATCACCGTCCCTGGGATTCAGCCGCTGCACTAAACTAGCCTGCGACCATCAGCGTTGGCCTCTGTGTGCTTGCGTACAGCCAGTTCAAGCGCAGTTGGCTCGGTGATTTACTGAATTTCATCAATGCAGTCAGTTGCACTTTGTACATATAATAATGGATTGTTGCAATCGTTTTTTTTATTAGTTTTTAAAGTTCATTGTGATGCTTTTTTGCATGAAAAAATATGTTCCATTAAAATTTCACATTTTCTTTGTGAATTGTTACGTTAACTTAAAAAGTGCAGCAAAGAAGTATTTGGCATCCAGGGGGGGAATTAACCCCTCCAAGTATGTGGCGGTTTAAGGGTTAAAAACTTGGACTTGGTGTCTTTGTGAGATTCCGTTTAGACCAGTGGTTCCCAACCTTTTTTTGTCCATACCCCACCTATGCCTCTCTAAAATCATGATGTCCCCCTCTGTAACATATACCTTACTCTTATTATTACTTATTCAAAACGTGAACTCCTATTCATGTGGAGAAAGCCCATAATGTCATTAGTTTGGTCTAAACAAGCTTCCAAAGAACATGGAAACAAAAGAGGGAAAGGATAGTTGAAGTACTGACAAAGA
>JANRMT010062827.1:6734972-6747356 GCA_026402145.1 Polypterus bichir lapradei
CTCTGTCTCTCTCTCTCTCTTTTAAGCTCCACCTCTTCTGACAGTATCTATTTCTCTCTCCTTGTCTCTCTTGGTCTCTCTCTCTCTCTCTCTCTTTCTTGCTCTGTCTCACTCTCTCTTTTAGGCTCCACCTCTTCTGAGAGTCTCTCTCTCACTCTTTTAAGCTCCACCTCTTCTGACAGTCTCTCTCTCTCTCTTGGTCTCTCTCTCTCTCAGGCTCCACCCCTTTTGATGTTATCTCCCTCCGAGTCCAAGTGGCCCTATCAGAATTTTCATGCCACAAATACCATTGATCAGCATGATGAATGAGCCATTTTCACTTTAGTTACGGCGTCTAAGTGTGTGTATCTCATGAAACATGCCAGTTCTATATGATGTGGTTTAGAAGTTCAAGGTGGCTTGGCCTTTGCTTGGGATGGGATTTGTTAGCCAGAAATATACACATCCTAACTGACAGCATCCTCCATAGCTATTTCATTGTATATTTCATAGTACCAGAGTAAAAGTTTAGCACTCAGTCAGCAAAGTACCTTTAATGGGACAACATGATTACCATCAGGGATTTTGTACACTGTACCTGCACGTCGCCATGTCTTGGTGAAGGTGGGCTCACACCAGCTGTTGACCGAATGCTCCTGGGGTGAACGCATCACATGACAAAGGAAAATAAATGAAAACCTGCATGACAGGGCCTAACACGTGACACTAGGCAACCCAGTTCAGGAAGCCAGAAGAACACCCAATTGGGCACAACTGCACACTGACATGTAGCTGGCCAGTTCAGAGTCAACAATCAGTTTGACTTGAAATTTCTTTGGCATAAATGAAGAAAAAAGCCACATGGGCCCAACAAATGGGTCAGAATTTGAGAGCTGTTAGGTAAACACACTAATCGCTGCGTCATTAATAAACTGCACTTATATAATGAAATACACAGAAAATGGCTCTTCACTTGACAAATAAATCAATAACTCATTTTATATTCATCCATCTGTCGAGGTCTCAGCTGCTGAATGGAAAGTCACTCCATCACTGGACAAACAAACAAAGAGCTAAACATATAAGTTACACTGCAAGTGGGTGGAAACCCACCAAACACTTCAAAAACATGCAAACTCCACAGAGAGAGCAGGCAGGCCAGGGGCTGAACAGGATCCATACAGCTATGAGGAATGTGGAATCACAGAATTGAAATTTAAATAAATAACAACCTTAACTATACAGGGTGTGAGTTTTAGGCAACAGCACAGAGGGGAGTGAACCTCATTCATGTACTAACCACCTAATTAAAGGCATTTTAGGCCTCGACTTCACCATCAGCAGCCATCCATCCATCAGCATATCCGCTTATTGAGTTCAGGCTTGCAAAGGACATGAATAATCCAGGGGGCATCAATTTAGAGTTTTTTGTTTTTTTTTTTACAAAAAGTGTATTTATTAGACATCCCCCCACCACCACACACCACCACCCCCATCTTGCTCTGACTACAAACACTCGTACTTGGCATCAATTTGGATGGCTTTCACTTTAGAGATGCAATTTAAATATCAAACAACCATCTTAGCTTGCCATCTAGTGGTCAACAACTATTTTGCTTTTAAACTTCCCTGTAAGTTGGAATCGAGTACTGAAGGAAAGAAGATAGATAGATAGATAGATAGATAGATAGATAGATAGATAGATAGATAGATAGAGTGCATAAAGTATTCACAGCGCATCACTTTCTCCACATTTTGTTATGTTACAGCCTTATTCCAAAATGGATTAAATTCATTTTTTCCCCTCAGAATTCTACACAAAACACCCCATAATGACAACGTGAAAAAAGTTTACTTGAGGTTTTTGCAAATTTATTACAAATAAAAAACTGAGTAATCACATGTCCATAAGTATTCACAGCCTTTGCTCAATACTTTGTCGATGCACCTTTGGCAGCAATTCCAGCCTCAAGTCTTTTTGAATATGAAGCAACAAGCTTGGCACACCTATCCTTGGCCAGTTTCGCCCATTCCTCTTTGCAGCAACTCTCAAGCTCCATCAGGCTGGATGGGAAGCGTCAGTGCACAGCCATGTTAAGATCTCTCCAGAGATGTTCAATCGGATTCAAGTCTGGGCTCTGGCTGGGCCACTCAAGGACATTCACAGAGTTGTCCTGAAGCCACTCCTTTGATATCTTGGCTGTGTGCTTAGGGTCGTTGTCCTGCTGAAAGATGAATCGTCGCCCCAGTCTGAGGTCAAGAGCGCTCTGGAGCAGGTTTTCATCCAGGATGTCTCTGTACATTGCTGCAGTCATCTTTCTCTTTATCCTGACTAGTCTCCCAGTTCCTGCCGCTGAAAAACATCCCCACAGCATGATGCTGCCACCACCATGCTTCACTGTAGGGATGGTATTGGCCTGGTTATGAGCGGTGCCTGGTTTCCTCCAAACGTGACGCCTGGCATTCACACCAAAGAGTTCAATCTTTGTCTCATCAGACCAGAGAATTTTGTTTCTCATGGTCTGAGAGTCCTTCAGGTGCCTTTTGGCAAACTCCAGGTGGGCTGCCATGTGCCTTTTACTAAGAAGTGGCTTCCGTCTGGCCACTCTACCATACAGGCCTGATTGGTGGATTGCTGCAGAGATAGTTGTCCTTCTGGAAGGTTCTCCTCTCTCAACAGAGGACCTCTGGAGCTCTGACAGAGTGACCATCGGGCTCTTGGTCACCTCCCTGACTAAGGCCCTTCTCCCCCGATCGCTCAGTTTAGATGGCCGGCCAGCTCTAGGAAGAGTCCTGGTGGTTTCGAACTTCTTCCACTTACAGATGATGGAGGCCACTGCGCTAATTGGGACCTTCAAAGCAGCAGAAATTTTTCTGTAGCCTTCCCCAGATTTGTGCCTCGAGACAATCCTGTCTCGGAGGTCTACAGACAATTCCTTTGACTTCATGCTTGGTTTGTGCTCTGACATGAACTGTCAACTGTGGGACCTTCTATAGACAGGTGTGTACCTTTCCAAATCATGTCCAATCAACTGAATTTACCACAGGTGGACTCCAATTAAGCTGCAGAAACATCTCAAGGATGATCAGGGAAACAGGATGCACCTGAGCTCAATTCGGAGCTTCATGGCAAAGGCTGTGAATACTTATGTACATGTGCTTTCTCAGTTTTTTTATTTTTAATAAATTTGCAAAAATCTCAAGTAAACTTTTTTCACGTTGTCATTATGGGGTGTTGTGTGTAGAATTCTGAGGAAAAAAATGAATTTAATCCATTTTGGAATAAGGCTGTAACATAACAAAATGTGGAAAAAGTGATGCGCTGTGAATACTTTCCAGATGCACTGTAGATATGAAAGACACTATATTATAGATAGATAGATAGATAGATAGATAGATCTTTATCAGTCTTTATTATTAGTCTTTATTTAGCCTTGTATAAGTGCATGTATTACAGTCTGATTTGGAAGTAGATACGTAGACATGTTTGTTCAGTTTTTAAATAATATACCTCTCAACATCACGCCATAATGTCTAATTACTAAATAAATAGTTTAGAAGTCATTTTAATTACAAAGTACAAATTTAACTGCATACCACTTATTATAAATACAATAAAATAAAGACATCAGCCAAATATGTAAAAATAATAGTAATAATAATAGTAGTCTCTAACAAAGCAGTTACTGTCGATTTACGGCATGTACCCTCCTACCTCCCAATTGTAAGCACTTGGGTGTTCGCGAGATCCTAATAAAGCTTTAGCAGCTCCCTCTGGTGGCTCATGATTTTTTTGCACGCAAGAGTGACACAACATCCACTTTAATAAAAGGATATGTCAATATGTCCATCTGTGTGTCGCTTCTGGTCTGGTGGCTATTTGTCTGCTATCCAACAGATGGCGCATCACAAACATTAGCACTGCTTTTACGAACTCTGTACCAAATGGTATGTAGCAACCAGACGGTCAAACTGAACTACAAACACTAATTCTGAGGTGTATGCTGATAATTTAGATTTCAACCCATCCTAGATGGGTAGCACAGCTCGCACACAAACAAATGAATAGAGTTTAACTGAGGATCTCCAGAGCTCCCTTCCGTTCCGTTGAGGAGGTTATTACTTTGTATTAGACGTCAGTTAAGTTACGCGGTACACCCCGTTACACTATGGTCAAGATTAGGGTTGTGGGAGGATGATCTGACTCAAATAATGACGACTGTCATGTAAACCATGTGACATAATCATGCAATCTAATTGAGTCAAGAGGCTTCTCAAATAATGTTGAAGCTCCCATTAAGTCAACTCCACCTACTTGGAGCTTCAGGGTGGAGGCTCCAGGCTGCAGACTCAGTACGTAAAATATTAAGAACTTCGCAGAGCCTTGTGTGGTGGTTCTGTGTGGCTGCCTAAATGTCAGGGTTAAGTATTGTGGTCTCCAATAAGACCTTCTCAAATTGCTGTCCTGAGCAGTACCCCTTAGGCCAAGAATTCTGTGCAAATAACTGCATATAATAAGACCACCCCTTCATTTGCATTGCTGGTCTAGGAATTTGTTTTTTTCATGGTGGAGTTCTGTTAGTTTATTAGTGCTTATTGTAGGGTTGATTATGTATTGTGTGTAAAGGGACAGCCATAAGCTAACTGGGCGTCATGGCCAGACGGTGGTGTTAAAAAAATCCAGTGATCGCTTGGTGAGGACTTTCTTTTCTTTTCTTTAGGAGTACCCAGATGGTGTTCTGCGCATTTTGTGGTAAAACTCTCAGATTACGAGGCTGGTGGTCTTCTTGGCAGAGTTTGCCAGTTTATACATTCTTAAAAATAAAGGCTTCAGAGTGGTTCTTTAGAACGATGCCATAGAAGGAACCATTTCTGGATCCCACAAGAGCCATCCTTATGAAGGTTTCTAAAAGAACCTTTAATTAATTAGTGACACACTACATAGATTGGCATCAACAGATGGGATATTCAATTTTTTTTTTTTATTTCTTATTTGATCGTGTCTTGTCTTTGGATAACCTTAACATGTTGCTTGACGTTTTTCATTTTTGGTGGGCATTTCATGAGCACAATGCACTTCTTGCACCTTTTCATTTAATTTTAAATTGCATATTAATCAGACTACCAGGACAGTATTTTTTCACTTAAAGAATAGAGCAAAAGTTAGACCTCTTAGAACATTGCAAGACGCAGAGAAATGAGTACAAGCTTTTGTTTGGCTAGATTACTGTAATGCACTCCTCTCAGGACCACCCAAAAGAGGCATCAATTGACTGCAATGACTGCAGAATGCAGCTCCCAGAATCTTAACTAGGAAAAGAAAATCAGAGCACATCACGTCAGTCTTAGCGTCATTACACTGGTTACCGGTGCCATTTAGAACTGACATTAAAATACTGCTGATGGTGTACAAAGCCTTCATTATCTGCTGTATCCTATATTTATGCCTCTCATCTTACACTCCAAATCGTAACCTTAGATCTTCAAATGAGGGTCTGCTGATAATTCCAAGAGCTAAACTTAAAAGAAGTGGTGAGGCGGCCTTCTGCTGTTATGCACCTAAAATCTGGAATACGAGTTTACTGATAGAAATTTGCCAGGCTAATACGGTGGAGCACTTTAAAAAACTACTAACAACCTGTTATGTTAACATGGCTTCCTCATCCAACCTTCTGGTGGCAGAATAGGCACTCAAGCCACCATAAAAAATCTCACACTGGTTCCATTCCATCTGAACTAGTGTGGTGCTGAGGTGTCACCCGTTGCATGGCTGCACTCGGGTCCTAATCTGGGATCCTGAGTTGGTTTGTCATGTGGTTGTATCAGTGCCTGCTCTTAACCGCTCTCTCTCTTTCCTCTGATATTCTGTATATGCATTGAATTATCATTTCTATCATGGCTCCACAATCTGTAACAAACCTACTTTCTCTGCTGTTCTTTTTCCAGTTTTCTGTGGTGCCAATCTGCACCACCACCCCCTGACCCATGCAGTCCCTACATTGATGGATTGAAGGCAAGAGGTCTACATGACCATCATCGTCTAATTCTTCCACGTGAACCTTGAAAACCAATGAGACTGATTGAGATCATTGATGTTAGGTAGAATGCCCAGCCCAGGTAAAAATAAAATATACTTAATTGTACTAAAACTATACTTTCATATCAGAAAGTACATTTCTAACACATTATTGTTTTTGTGTGCTAAAAATAAGTGCAAAGAAAATATAATAGAAATGTACTAATTAAAAATACATTGAGTACTTCAGTGTACGTAATCTAAATATGCTAATTTGCACTAATATTTAAATTGATATTAAGTGTACTCAGACAAAGTATACTACTCCTAAAGTATATAAAAACTAGGGGGCTCCATCACCCACTCGCTTTGCTCGCCCACCCCCTGGTTTGTTTAACCCGATATACAATTTAAAGAAATTGTTATTTTCATGGGAATTGTTACATATGCATTAATTTTCACTTGTACTTTAAAACTTTTGTAAAAACAATATTTGTCCTTTATTTTCTTCCCCGGGCATGGTTAAATCTCTTTCTCGCAGGACGTATAACGCTGCTCGCGTTGTGAAGGTGGCGGCTGAACACACGCTAAGGAGATGTGCTCGGACCAGCTGCTTTCTTGCTGCTGCTGCTGCCGAGCTGTGTGTTCTGCTTGTCACGCTGCGCGTCCATCATTTAAAAGCCTGTACAGCAGCTGCCCTCGTGCCACTTCGCGTCTCTGCCGCTCGCTTTGTGAAGGGGGGGGGGGGGGGCTTGTTGAACGCACGCTAAGGAGATGTGGTCGGATCATCTGCTGGCTTGCTGCTGCTGGCGAGCTGCGTGTTCTGCTTGTCATTGTTTTAAGAGCTGGGAGCACATGAAGCGTGTCTGCCAAAAGCATTCCAACAATTGTTAGGTTAGACGTCTGTGAACTTGTTTTAAATTGTTTGTAAGTAGGACATGACATAGAAAAGTCACCATCTCACGGTTCTTGCTGTCTAAGGTTGTAATGTCAAGTCTCATGTGGCGTGAAAGTGTCTCTCCAAGATGATCGCGTCTCGTTCGCTTGGCTCAAAAAGACCCCCCTTGGGGGCGTGCTATGCTACAGCCACTTTGCGTCTCTGCCGCTCACGTTGTGAAGGGGTGGGGAGCTGAACACACGCTTAGCAGAAGCGGACGGATCAGCTACTAGTTTTGTGCTGCTGCTGCTGCTGCTGCCGAGCTGCGTGTTCTGCTTGCCGTGCTGCGCATCCATCATTTAAAAGCCTGTACGGTAGCTGCCCTTGTGCCACTTCACGTCTCTGCCGCTCGTGTTGTGAAGGGGGGGGGGGCGCCGTGTTGAACATACGCTAAGGAGATGCGGTCGGATCATCTGCTAGCTTGCTGCTGCTGTCAAGCTGCATGTTCTGCTTGTCGCTTGTCGTTATTTTAAGAGCTGGGAGCACATGAAGCGTGTCTGCCAAAAGCATTCCAACAACTGCTAGGTTAGATGTCTGTGAACTTGTTTTAAATTGTTTGTAAGTAGGGTGTGACGTGGAAAAGTCACCGTCTCACGGTTCTTGCTTCCTAAGGTTGTAATGTCTAGTCTCGTGTGATGTCAAATTGGGGAGCTGAACGCACGCTAAGGAGAAGCGGATGGATCATCTACTGCCTTTGTGCTGCTGCTGCTGCCGAGCTGCGTCTTCTGCTTGTCGCGCTGCACGTCGATCATTTAAAAGCCTGTGCCGCAGCTGTCCTTTTGTCTCACTGCACTTTGATATCTCGCGGGATATCAAAGTGTCTTCCGAGAAGATCACGTCTCGTCTCCTGCCCATGATTTTTTTTTATGATATAGAGATATGTTATTAGTGTATTACTTAATGCTGTGCTATGCGTGCTTTAAATATAAGTTCAGTTTTGGTGTACTTTCATACACTTTCATTAACTTCATTTTAAGTGTATTTTACTGCACTTCTGGCATATAATATACAAAATGTATGCTATATTTGAGTTGTAAATGCATTTGAAATATATCACAAATATGTTTTCAATGTATTATCCTTTCATTTTGATTGAAATAGAAATATATTTCCTACATATTATAAGTGTATTAACAAGTCTCTAAAATGTGGATTCAAATATACTTCAAGTAGAAACAAAGTTAATTTATGAAAGTACAGAAATAATAAAAAAAAAGTGTACTTAAGCATATTTAAGCACATCTTAATGGTGTCTCAAAATAGCACACTCAAGTACACTTAGTTGTACTTAAGTATATATTTAGTTACACTAATGATATTACATTAGCACACTTAGTACAAAATTAGTGCTTGAAAATAGCACACTTTTAACATAATAAGTGCACTTAAATTACGTGTCTTTTAGTGTACTTTTTTTTTTTTATCTGGGAGGGGGAGATGGCTGGGTGGTCTCATGGCCTTGGCACCCCTGCAGATTTTTTTTTCCAGCCATCAGACCTTACTTTATTCTAATCTTATTTTTATATTTCTATTTTTTATAAACTTTTCTTTCTTCATCTTGTAAAGCACCACTTGTATGAAAATGTGCTCTAGAAATGAATGTTTTTAATGTTGTTGTTTTATAACTTAGTTTCCTTGGACCCTCTGACTCAACATGGTAACGTTTGCTATGGAATACATGGTAAGCTGATTTTTCTCCTTTGCCCCTGACACGGATCTCTTGGATAAAGACATCTGAGGCTTCTTCTTCTTCTTCTTTCAGCTGCTCCTATTAGGAGTTGCCACAGCGGATCATCTTCTTCCATATCTTTCTGTCCTTGTCATCTTGCTCTGTCACATCCATCACCTGCCTGTCCTCTCTCACCACATCCATAAACCTCCTCTAAGGCCTTCCTCTCCTCCTCTTTCCTGGCAGCTCTATCCTTAGCACCTTTCACCCAATATACCCAACATCTCTCCTCTGCACATGTCCAAACCAACGCAATCTCGCCTCTCTGACTTTGTGTCCCAACCATCCAACCTGAGCTGACCCTCTAATGTCCTCATTTCTTATCCTGTCCATCCTCGTCACACCCAATGCAAATCTTCACATCTTTAACTCTGCCACCTAAAGCTCTGTCTCCTGTGCCACCGTCTCCAGCCCATATAATATAGCTGGTCTCACTACCATCCTGTAGACCTTCCCTTGGGGTAAAGGCTCCGAGACCTCCATATAAAAAATAATAACAATAAAATTCCTTGTATTAACCAAACCAGCCTTGTGGTAGAAGCTTATCCCAGCAACAAAGCAGGCCCCAAACTTGGAGAGGGTGCCACCCCAAAACTGGGCACAAATAGCACACATACTCACAATAATATTTATTATCTTTCCTGACATGGTTCCTACTTTGCAGCTGATGCTACCTGGATAGGCTCCGGCCACCACAGGCCTAAACTGGATTGAGCAGGTCTGATAACAAGCGGATGGATGTTCTGTTTCCGCTCGTTCCTAAACTGTTCTTGTTCGGTCTTTTCTGAGTGCTTCCTACATTTTCTCCATATGCCACTCTTGTTGCCTTATTTGTTTAGACCACCTTGTGGTGGTGCTCCCTGTTTATGGCGCTATATAAAATAAAGTCCGGTTAATTGATCGACTGTTTTGCTGAGAGATGCTCGAGACGCGCTCACATCCCGCGGCGGCCTGAATACTCACTCCCATTCCTTGCGGCGTGCCTGGGGGGTGCTCTGCTTCTTATGGGACTGGTGGGCCTTAATGACATCTCTGTGGTCCACCAGCCCGCCACGACGGCGGTACGCAGGAGGCGTTAAGGAGTCGTCACCGTTCATCTGGAGGGAAGAGAGCTGGCAAAGGCCACCGATGCTGCTTGCGGAAGGGCTTCCATCGCCACCAAAAGAGAAAGGAGAGTCGCAGGGGGCTTCCACCCTCACGTCGTAGACGGCATGGTAGTAGCTGGGCGGGGCCAGCAGACTGTCTGCTTTGGTAAGAGGTGCGCGGTGCCAGGCTGGATGGGACGACAGCGTTCTGCTGTTCATCCATGAAGGTGGAGCGCTGTCAACAATCACCGTGCCGTCCACACACAGAGACGACAGCATAGAGCTGCGGAAACAGAAAAGGGAGAATGGGAGAAAAGAGGTTACTTGACACTTAAGCGTAAAACTGAACCCTTCGCCCATCCCCAGTATATTTTATTGTGTTATATATGATAGTCCGTTGGGCATTTGTGCAAGGTCCTTAACCTGAAATTGCTTTGTCCTGGGTACAACGTTAACCTGCATCAGGCCCTGCAAGCAGCTACTCCAACTTGCAGGGAAAACGTGGGGGTTGGCAGCAAGACTGGCACTCCAGCCACCATAAAAAAAACCTCATATTGTTCTAGTGTGGTACTGAGGTGTCGCCCGCTGCACTTGGGTCCCAACTCAAGTGGCTCATCAGCGCATGCTCCCAACCCATCCTATATGATAGCTGCAACTAGTGATGAGCCAAACAGGCAAGTTTCAACTCACTTACAGTTTTCTGAAACTGACACCAAGTTTCGTCTTTGCAGATAATTTTGCACTGTCGAAAAGCAAAAATGGTGCTGCCAATCAAAACATACCATCTTCTTCTTCTTTTTTTTTGTAATTTTATTGATTTTTATTGAAATCAGCAGGGTGAGGAGACCCTGGAGAGGTGGAGATCTGCTCTAGAGAGGAGAGGAATGAAGGTCAGTAGGACCACCAGGACAGAATACATGAGTGTGAATGACAGGGAGGTCAGTGGAATGGTGAGGATGAAAGGAGTAGAGTTGGCTGAAGGTGGATGAGTTTAAATACTTGGGATCAACAGTACAGAGTAATGGGGAGTGTGGAAGAGAAGTGAAGAAGAGAGTGCAGGCAGGGTGGAGTGGGTGGAGAAGAGTGACAGGAGTGATTTGTGACAGACGGGTATCAGCAAGAGTGAAAGGGAAGGTCTACAGGACGGTAGTGAGACCAGCTATGTTATGTGGGTTGAAGACGGTGGCACAGGAGACAGAGCTGGAGGTGGCAGAGTTAAAGATGCTAAAATTTGCATTGGGTGTGGCGAAGATGGACCGGATTAGAAATGAGGACATTAGAGGGTCTTCTCAGGTTGGACGGTTAGGAGAAAAACTCAGAGAGATAAGATTGAGTTGGTTTGGACATGTGCCGAGGAGAGATGCTGGGTATATTGGGAGAAGGGTGCTAAGGATAGAGCTGCCAGGTAAGAGGAAAAGAGGAAGGCTTAAGAGAAGGTCTATGGATGTGGTGAGAGAGGACATGCAGGTGATGGGTGTGACAGAACAAGATTCAGAGGACAGAAAGATATGGAAGATGATGATCCGCTGTGGCAAACCCTAACGGGAGCAGCCGAAAGAAGAAGAAGATTGAAATCACGCAACATTCCATACAAGTAGATACATTTTTACAAACATAGGATAGAAAACATACCATCTTCTAAACTTGCTTAATCCGGAGCAGGGACACAGAAGCCTATCCTAGGCCTGCACAAAACTGTTTCCCATTCATCCTTTATGGCGCCGTTAAACCCCTACCAATGCCATCTATCTTTGGTCCGCTTCCCATTATGGGGGAGCCGTTCTGCAGCTTTTGCCACTCTTGGCCTGTCTGCGCACCTGCCACATCTGTGCTCAACACCATACTGGAGCGTTTTTCATTTGTTCTAATATGAATCATCGAGTTTAAAATAGATAATTCTGTAAATTAATAGTGTAATATACTGCTCAAAAAAAGTAAGTGGTAGCGCTGCTGCAGTAAGGAGACCTGGGTTCGCAGTTCATGTTGTCCCTGTGTCTGCGCGGGTTTCCTCCCACAGTCCAAAGACATGCAGGTTAGGTACATTGGCGATCCTAAATTGTCCCTGGTGTGTGCTTGGTGTGTGGGTGGGTGTGTCCTGCAGTGGGCTGGCGCCCTGGCCGGGATTTGTTCCTACCTTGTGCCATGGATTGGCTCCAGCAGACCCCCGTGATCCTGTGTTAGGGTATAGCAGGTTGGAAAATGACTGACTGACTTTTTAATCCAAGCACATGGGGTCCATACAAACTACTGAGTACGATTTGGAGTTGCTGAAATGAAATTTCGACAAAATGGACTCGCCTGCCTGCCACTGTATCATTTTTCACTTTGATTTTTGGGGTGTCTTTGAATTCTGCCCTCTGTAGGTTGATCATTTTCATTTCCATCAAACAATGTGGCTGCCATCCTTTTGTTCCTAACACATCACCATATCAGTCCATATCAGTAGAGATATCCAGCAGAAGTTTTTTTTTCCCATTGAGATCTGATGTGTTTTTGAGCAGTTTATATAGTTAATACTTTTAGACTGTTATTCATCTGTCTAGTTAGATAGATAGATAGATAGATAGATGTGAAAGGCACTATCTATCTATCTATCTATCTATCTATCTGCTATATAGTGCCTTTCACATCTATCTAT
>JANRMT010062827.1:6755143-6766842 GCA_026402145.1 Polypterus bichir lapradei
AAATGTCATTCTGCATAACATAGACAAATGCATTGCATTTGGCATTCTAACAGATGGTGCATCACAAGCAATAACAGTGTTTTTATGAATCCCATACTAAATAGCATATAACATAGACAAATGCATTGCATTTGGCATTCCAACAAATGGCGCATCATAAATATTTGTAATAAAATGCATTGCATATGTCATTCTAACAGATGGTGCATCACAAGCAATAACAGTGCTTTTATGAATCCCACACTAAATAGCATATAGTAAAGACAAATACATTGCATTTGGCATTCCAACAAATGGTGCATCACAAATATCTCTCTATTATAATAAAAAAAAATCCTGGGACGAGACAAAACTTTTTAGCCTGGGACGAGGCATGACTTTCTCAGAGAGATACTTTCACGTCCCATGAGACAAGACTTTGTACCAAGAGGTTTTACCACGCCTGGGGCCGGAAATAAAAGACAAAGAGTAGATGACAAAGTAGAACGTTGTAAAGAATTCAAAGACATTGGCGCGATACACATGCAGAGCACGTTAGAGATAATGAAAGTACTAAAATTCTAAAAATCTCACAAAAATGATAGTAAAGATCGCATTAGCGCAAACATACAGAAATTATTACTCGGTGAAATGATGGAGCAGCAAAAAGAGATTGAATATATTTTCTGGAGTTAAACTTTAAGTTGGAGACTTGTAGATCATCTAATTCGTGTTGCCATCAGGGAAAAGTAGTGTTTCTTTGCAATGAAGAAACACAAGAATTAAAAGATTTGTTGTTTGGTAAAAGTGAAATCCACATGCGCACGAGGCAGTGATGCAAAGTGGCTGGCGCGTAGCGCAGGCTTCGGGTTGGTGAGTGAAGCGAGCAGGGGGCGAAACCCCCCTAGTTTGTAACAATAAAATGCATCGCATTTGTAATTCTAACATATGGTGCATCAGAAACATTAACAGTGCTTTTATGAATCCCATACTAAATGGCATATAACAGATACATATGCATTGCATTTGGCATTACGACAGGTGGCACATCACAAATATTCCCACTGCTTTTATAAATGCCACATCAAATGTCTCTTTGTTTCTTTGGGGACTGTGTACCTTTAATGTGGGAAATGACATCTTTCACATCTTCTACAAGTCTGTGATGGCCAGTGTGGTGTGCTGGGCTGGTCACATTACTTCAAGAGAGGACAGCCGAATGAACCAGCTAATTAAAAGGGCAAGTTCAGATATAGGACACACTCTGGACCCAATGGAGGTAGAAGTGGACGAAAGGATGAAGACAAAACCGAGTGCCATTATGAACAATGCTGCACACACCAACACTGAGGACTTTCAGACAACGAGTCATTCAGCAGAAGTGTGTCAAGAGACAAAACGGGGGCTCCTTTACACCGACAGCAATACACCTTTATATTGCCTTTTTAGATTTAGACAAGTCAGATGTTTCTTTATTTTTCCTTCTTAGCTATTCTGGTGGGTACCTGACAGAGGGGTCCCTGCTGATTTATAGGGTTAATAAGGTAATGATGCAGAGACAGACACCTATATGTTTGTGACCCCATTAAGGATTCCAAAAAAAAGGATGGATTCTATATAGTGTTTTTAACTTTAATAAAAGCATTATGAACATTGAAGTTGATTATCTAGTTTCATGTACTTTAGTTTTAGTTCTAGATTCATTTCAGCAAGACCACTCCATTAAAGGATGAATTGTGCTTCCGGTTATGCTAAATACAGACCTGAACTGCCATCCTTCAGTCTTCCCATGGACTCATCCTACAGACCCTTCTTGACCGACCCCAGTCTTGAAGGACTGTACCAAACAAAGCCACAGGGCCAGGTGCCAGGGTGCCATTCACCACCTCTGTGTTCTGTTCAGGCTGTTCTTCTCTTTCACTTTCTGCACGTTAGCATTACACACAATTCTGTCAATGTAGTGAAGTGTGCCACCGTTAGGTTGACCCCGCCATCGAACCCGCTATTCACTTCATAACAGTTCATAGTTCAGTTTAGTGGCATAACGGTTCGCAGTGCGTTATTAACAACACATCCTTAATTTTAAAATTTTCTAAAAAGGTGTCATACTTCTTTTGACCAGCAGATGGCACATGAATGCCTCAGTTACAGAATACGAGTAGTGAGGCTGGCGGAACGCGCAACTCATTTGTGTCCATCAATCCATCCAACTGAGAGCCGGTCGATCCATTAGGAGACGTTTATGTAATTTAAGGGGGGCGCGCTCCGGACAGTGAGGGGCGCCGTTTATGTTAGTGAACCGGAGCAAGCGCTCCGTACTTTTACTGACACCGTGGGTAACCTCATCCACCAACCGATCACCGAGAGTCTAACAATGACGAAAATGCACAATGGACACCGAGAGGCGCCCTTTATGTGTCTCAAGCGGGTTTCCGCTACCCCTCCATCCGTAGAAGCTATAACGCCGTTTGAGAAATTATCGACCACCAAAACTATCCGAGTCCTCCATGGTAGGCTTCGACCGGCAGTCATCACATATTAAGGTCGTGGTCGTCTGGGATTCGGGGCAGGGATGTGGTTGTCGGAGTCTTTCCCAGCAGCACTAGGGGGCAAGGCAGGGACCACCCGTCCACCACGAGGTACAGTCATGTACACCAGGGACATAAGCGCAGTCATGATCCGGGTGGTATTTCACAAATCTGTTCTCATCTTTTCACGGTTATTTATGGAACCTGTCACCGATCGAAATAAATAAAGGTTCACTCTGGATCCTTCATGTGGACGGTTTTATTAGGAATTGAACATGGCCCCCCTGTGGCATCGCCCTAAGGAACCACTGTGGCACCTTTTATTTTTAAGAGTGATAGAGAGGAGGCAGCATTTACTAACCACTCCTTTCATACATGCGTTTTCAAAAACACTTAATGCAACTCAGGCCTCATGGGGGCCAGAAATGGTGCATCAAATCGTGGGCTCCTTTACGGCCAACGCAAAACGCTTTCTGCACAGGGGTCGCCATCTCCGACTGAAGGGAAGCCATCTTCCGGTGACAGTCAGAAACTCTATGACCCCCTCTTTCAAATATCTGATTGGCGCCTCACGGTTGTAAAAATATGGCACTTTGAAATCGGATGAATTTTTTTGAGTCACCCTGTATTATTCCATCTCTGTCAAATCAATTATCTTTTTTTACAAGTTCATTTTTGTCCAGCGTTTCTAGACAATTCATCCTTATGCATGCCTACCTCTGCCATGAACGCCCATCTTCTGGCAGCACCTAGCGAGTCAGGGAAAACTCATTTGGCTCACCTAAACCCGGCTGAAGTTACGAGAAGTTTTCTAAAGTAGTGAAACTGATAAAGAAACTTTTACGCCAGCTCCCAGGAGCAGCACCAAATCGCCCTGAGATTTCTGAGCCAGTTAGGGCCGTTGTTCCTACTCCCTGATGCTTGATAAGTACAGGCAGTGAACTTCATCTAAGTCACAATTCTGTACACTATTAAAAATGTCAGTAAATTTAATGGTAAAAATACTGTAAATGGTGAAAGTAAAGAAAATTATCTGTATGTCTTAAACCAGGGGTGGGCAAAGTCAGTCTGGGAGGGCTGCAGATTTCTGTTCCAACCCAGCTGCTTAATTAAAAAATGATCCTTGCCACTAATTTACTTTAATTGCTTAGTTAGTGCTTTAACTCTCATATCCTGAATTTTTTCCTTTCTAAGGATTTCAACTAGGGGCGGCATGGTGGCGCAGTGGGTAGCGCTGCTGCCTCACAGTTAGGAGACCCGAGTTCACTTCCCTGGTCCTCCCTGCTTGGAGTTTGCATGTTCTCCCCGTGTCTGCATGGGTTTCCTCCCAAAGTCCAAAGACATGCCGGTTAGGTGCCTTGGCGAATTTAAATTGTCCTGTCGGTTTGTGTGTGTGCGCACCCTGCTTTGGGCTGGCACCCTGCACAGTGTTTGTTTCCTGCCTTGCGCCCTGGGATTGGCTCTGGCAGACCCCCGTGACCCTGTAGTTAGGATATAGCAGGTTGGATAATGGATGGATGGATTTCAGCTAAATGATTTGTGGCCATAAATGGAGGAGTAATTCTCAGTCCTTCACTTTTTTCTCTTCACTTTCCTTCCAAGTATTTAATTAAACCCAGTAGTGCCTGATAAATACACACGGGTGTAAGTGGTAACAAGCTAAATGGGGAACTGCTGGTTTCTTTTGCCATTTGCATCTTATTCGTGCAAAAACGAAGATATTGTTCCTGGTGAACCGCATACCTTTAAACAGTAGGGGAAAAAAACTTAAAAGTTAGCAGACTTCTTTTTCCCTGCGTGCTGAAGGTTTTTTGAGGTTATAGACGATGATTTATGGCGAGTTGTATTCGATAAGCTGGCACACCTGTAGGACACCTAACACCATAAAAGCAAACTTTACTTCTCCACCAGACAATGTGACATAAATTCCTTAAACATCGAATTCTTTTCTTCTTCTTCTTCTTCTTTCGGCTGCTCCCGTTAGGGGTTCCAACAGCAGATCATCTTCTTCCATATCTTTCTGTCCTCGTCATCTTGTTCTGTTACACCCATCACCTGCATGTCCTCTCTCACCGCCTTCTCTCATGCCTTCCTCTTCTCCTCTTCCCTGGCAGCTCTATCCTTAGCATCCTTCTCCCAATATACCCCTCATCTCTCCTCTGCACATGTCCAAACCAACACAATCCCGCCTCTCTGACTTTGTCTCCCAACCGTCCAACTTGAGCTGACCCTCTAATGTCCTCATTTCTAATCCTGTCCATCCTCGTCACACCCAATGCAAATCTTAGCATCTTTAACTCTGCCACCTCCAGCTCTGTCTCCTGTGCCACCATCTCCAACCTACATAACATAGCTGGTCTCACCACCGCCTTGTAGTCCTTCCCTTTCACTCTTGCTGATACCCGTCTGTCACAAATCACTCCTGACACTCTTCTCCACCCACTCCACCCTGCCTACACTCTCCTCTTCACTTCTCTTCCACAATCCCCATTACTCTGTACTGTTGATCCCAAGTATTTAAACTCATCCACCTTCGCCAACTCTACTCCCTGCACCCTCACCATTTCACTGACCTCCCTCTCATTCACACTCATGTATTCTGTCTTGGTGGTCCTACTGACCTTCATTCCTTTCCACCTCTCCATGGTCTCCTCGACCTGCTCCCTACTCTCACTACAGATCACAATGTCATCAGCAAACATCACAGTCCACAGGGACTCCTGTCTAATCTCGTCTGTCAGCCTGTCCATCACCATTAAAAGATAACATGTTTGCTATAAGTTATTACTTTATTGATGTAAACTGTGTACTAGTGTTTGATCCTGACAATATTTTATGGTTGGCATATTTATTACAGTGCGTCTGTTTCAGGTTATGGTTCACTTCTACTGGAATGTGTTGTAAAGAAAAAGCAGTTATACAAAGTATAATTATTACGGAAGCCAAGAGGACGTGCAATATCATTATTTTTCTAAATTGTTTCCTCGAGATAACGGAGTCACTTTATCGAGATCTCAATAAAACAAAAGATCTTGTTTTCTCAAAATTATGAAATAATTGTATCTAACATTTATTGTTTAACTTGTGCACGTCCAGTTTGAAATGTCAGAAGAGCAGAACTGTATTGATCAGCGCCTCACATTTTTGTTCAATCAAGGGCTGACCAGGCAGGATGAAATATGTTTATGCCTAATAACGTTAGTGTCCGTCATTTAAGAAGACGGTTAGCATGGCTTGCCAACTGGATGAACTGGTAACTTTAACTTGGCCCAGCTAGTGAGCATGGTGGTGGGTGGGGGTCAGAGGGTCTACCGTAAGTAGGCCCTGGTTTAGATTCGAATCCTGGTCCTGCCATGTGCCCAGTCCTACTGGGATAGACTCGGGCTCAGGTAATGGAGTTGAAAAAAGATCAATGGATGGAAACTTAGATGGCTGGCAGGCTGGGCTGGCATCTCACTGTGCGTTTTCTCGAAATTATGAAATAATTGTATCTAACGTTTATTATTTAGCTTATCGAAGCCACGTCCAGTTTGAAATGTCAGAAGAGCAGAACTGTGTTGATCAGCTCCTCACATTCTTGTTCAATCAAGGGCTGACCAGGCAGGCTGAAATATGTTTATGCCTAATAACGTTAGTGTCCGTCATTTAAGAAAACGGTTAGCAAGGCTTCTGCTGTATAGGCATCCCAATGTAAGCGAGCCTGATGCCAGGAGCCAAAGTTAAGTTTCATTTTCTCGAGATCTCGATAAAATTAGTCTGTTATCTCGAGGAGACCATTTAAAAAAAATAACGATATTGCATGTCCTCTCTCGGCTTCCGTAATGCTATACTGTAGACTTAAAGATATTGTCACCTTCTCTTTTATGGTAAAATCCTGACAAGAGCTGCCAGTACTTTACCATAAATGTATCCATCCATCCATTATCCAACCTGATATATCCTAACTACAGGGTCACGGGGGTCTGCTGGAGCTAATCCCAGCCAACACAGGGTGCAAGGCAGGAAACAAACTCTGGGCAGGGCGCCATCCTACCGCATGGCACACACACACACACACCCACTAGGAACAATTTAGGATCGCCATTGCACCTAACCTGCATGTCTTTGGACTGTGGGAGGAAACTCACGCAGACACGGGGAGAACATGCAGACTCTGCACAGGGAGGACACGGGAAGCGAACCCAGGTCTCCTAACTGCAAGGCAGCAGCGCTACCCACTGCGCCACCGTGCCGCCTACTGCAAATTTAACATCCATCCATCCATCCATTTTCCAACCCGCTGAATCCGAACACAGGGTCATGGGGGTCTGCTGGAGCCAATCCCAGCCAACACAGGGCACAAGGCAGGAACCAATTCTGGGCAGGGTGCCAGCCTACCACAGGGCGCACGCACACACACACCCACCTACCAGGCACACACTAGGGACAATTTAGGATCGCCAATACATCTAACCTGCATGTCTTTGAACTGTGGGAGGAAACCCACGCAGACACGGGGAGAACATGCAGACTCTGCACAGGGAGGACCCGGGAAGCAAACCCGGGTCCCCTAACTGCGAGGCAGCAGCGCTACTCACTGCGCCACCATGCGGCCCAATGTCAATTTAACATTATTATTATTATTATTTTTTTTTATCAGTGTAGACAAGCACAGACTGCCTAGACTAATAACACACACACACACAGAGTTGTACTTTTCAGGTCTATGCCTTCTGACCCCTTGGCTGCTGTGTCCCCCTGTCCAGGTCTTTCTGTGACTGACCCGACATCTCACATCCCCTGAGATCAGATCCATAAACTCAGAGACACCATTATTTTGTTTTTCTTCAGATGATGTGGGATGAGTGACACGCTGATGATGTCACCACCTTTATGACCCACACTGGGGTGACTTCGCTGACGTAGCGCCCTCACCGATGGCATTTTCCTGAATACAGTATGTCAGCTCCCATTTTACTCAGGTCCCTGCAAACCTTGAAATTATGAATCATAATTTAGAATCCAGGTGGGGGGGTTTGGGTTTGGGCTAAAAAAAGGTGCTTGTAGGCTTCAAGTGCAACCCGGCCATGATGATTCGTGATGACGAGCACAAAAATGTATGCGGTATATTTAGAAATGTCCTCGCAAAAAGAAAAAGGAATAAAGGAGCGAGCAAAATAAAGCCTGTGCTCAGCTGAATCACTCGCTCGAGTCTCAGGGAAGGCAGCTGTTGTCGCTTTCTTCCATATTTTTCATCGATTAAAGAAGGACGTGGACATCTTTGCATGTGTCCACAAAAAGTGAAATTGCCACACTGTCTGTGCTACAGTCACACTTACAAGAGAGAAGTGATTTATTATCGCGCGAGTCGTCCTCGCAATGAAAACGCACAGTGAAGTGATGAACAAGGAGACTGTCTCTGTGAGTTGGATGATAACAAAAAAAAAAAAAAAGAATAATTAGCTACATATGAGGAAGCTCTGAAAAGGGATGAGTGGGATGGCTTCAAAGATTGGCACCTCACATAACAAGCAGACTGGCAGGCTTTATAAAAAAAAATGATAAAGAGCCTGAAACATTTGGTATTCAATCTGAAAGGAATGTGTAAAAATGAAAGTGCAAAAGGAAAGTGTGAAAATGAAAATGACACCCCAATTGGATTAAATAGGGACGATGCGTCCTGTAAGCCCCGTTTTTTCCGCGTTATGTCTTGACGGGCAGAAAAGAAAATCGCGTTTACACCTTACTATGCGGCTCTGTGGCGCAGTGTTAGCGCTGCTGCCTCGCATGAAGGAGACCAGGATTCCCATTTAAAAGATATTTGGAATGAAATTCTAGCCTGTGACAAATACCGATATCTACAGTACAGTATTTCGCTGACACACATCAACAAATCGAAAAAAAATATATAAGTACTCATTGAAAAAATAATGCTAGAAAAGAAAAATTAAGGCGCGGTGGTGCAGTGCTAGCGCTGCTGGCTCACAGTAAGGAGATCAGGGTTCACATCCTGTGTCTTCCCTGCGTGGGTTTCCTCCCACAGTCCAAAGACGGATAGGTTAGGCGAATTGGTGATCCTAAAATGGCCTGAGTGTGTGCTTGATGTGTGTGTGTGTGTGTTTGCCTATCCTGGGTTTGGTCCTGCCTTGCACCCTATACTATAGCTGGTAGAAGATACTGAGAGACCAGCTGGTGTAGTTGGTTTTAAAATTAGTCAGGGAAGAAGATGACATGTGGTTTTCAGACGACTGTCAACCTCCTTTTCGGTATTGTGCCATCCGCCCAGCAGAATGGTGAAAATATCCGGCGTTCATCAATCAATGACTTGACCGTGTCATTGGCTGAAATCGCACGCTGTCATCTCTTAAGCTTTACATAACAGTGACGTGCGGTGAGGTTCATGACACGGTGAGGCACTAATTCCTTCAGTTTTACAATTATATGAACTCAAAATAGTCGCTTATTGACTATTCAATTAGTACATTGACTATACTGGTTATGTTTCATATCTCATTCTTTACACACACACAGGTAAGGCGCATATTTGGGTAAGAAAAAACGTTAAGTTTATAGCGGCGAGAGAGAAAGCGGAGAGAGCCTATCTGCTCCTCACCCTCCACGTGTTCTAAATTTGCCGTTGCAATTCCACAATTCACACTCATCCATCCATCCATCCATTATCTAACCCTTTATATCCTAACTACAGGGTCACGGGGGTCTGCTGGAGCCAATCCCAGCCAACAAAGGGCGCAAGCCAGGAAACAAACCCCGGGCAGGGTGCCAGCCCACCACACAATTCATATTCATTTAATACAAATGAAAGTACCGGATTGCAATTTTGACCTTAATTGAAATATTTAGCTGTTTTTAAAAGCTTTTAATTCGGATGCTTTAATCAGTTTTCATACAGACTGTTCAACAAAAGGATAACAAGAAAAACACAAGAATATTTTGTTTAAGGTCAAAACTTTAAATATTGGATTGCTTTTTTTTCTTAGTCTGATCTCATTTTTTATAAAACTGGAAACTTTTAATGTTCTTACCTTTATTTGTAAATGAAGCCCATGCGCCTATCCTTCACGAGAATCTCCATCAATTTATTGTAAAAAGTCCTCCTTGTTTACCTTTAGTTTTAAAAATCGTAATCCTCCATTGAGGAAGTCCGCTGCAGTGCACTTGACTTTCTGATATCAATAACTTATCGGCGCGTCTGCGTAGAAGAACAGCAGCAACGAGGACCTGTTGGCCTCACGTTGGCACGGGACTGTCTAACTCACCCTGTGCCTTTTCACTGCAGTTTTATGCCCGATCAGCAAGACTTAAATATGTCACACACATTCATTAAAGATATTAGCCAGACTGTGGAAAGTTGGAGTGTATAATAAACACATTATATTGGCGACATACAGAGACACATCAACACGCACGCGCCAATTGCAGGCATCACCACCGAGTGTGAGGAGAGCGCAGTCCGAGGTCTCCCCTGTATTTGAACAGGAAATGCGCAAATTCAGCGATTTTGACTATAAAAATTATGAAAATTATTGGAGTCGTACAGAAAACAAATGTATAACACAAACCAGTGGACAAATGTATTTTATTTAGTTTTTTTACTTTTCATAAAGACAGGCCTCCCGTGACCGCACGTCCCTGGGATTACCACCCGTTGTTCTAAAATTGATTTATAATTGTAAATGTCAACTATTAAAGTTTCAGTTAATTTAAAAAAAAATCACATATTTATTCTGTCATATAGATCCAATATCTTTTTAGTTATCAGTTGATCAAGTAATAAAACAAAGTCTCCGTGCTTTGGTGAAGGGCGCCCCGAAAACAAGCAAAGTGGTTGGTTTTGTGATTCTTATGTGTCCGCTACAAACCACTGATTTACGAGTAGAACGACACGTTACCAGCGAAAAACACAGAAACATGGCATACTTTCAAAGTTGTGCAAATGAAGCCAGTTACACAGCGCTGCTTAACATCTGCAAATTTTTCTTTTATATTCATGGGCACAATGCCAACGTTGAAAGAGCATTGTCCTTGATCAACGCACGGTGGACAAAAGAACTGCACAGGCTGTCCGTTGACTCTGTCGGAGGAATTCTTCTTAAAACGTACAATTTTAAGAACGTTTCTTGTTTGGAGTTCCACGCCTGTGTTGCCGGGAACGGTGAAGTGCGATGAAGTGCTTCGCCTCCTCTGAAAAATATGAAAGAGCAGAGTTATACTGTAACTTTTCATCTTGATGACTTGTCTTGTGACCTGTCAAATGAGTTGTTTTTAAAGTTTTCATTGTGTTTTGTGAATAGAATGGGACGCGTTCTCCTTTGTCCTCCTTTATGACCCACCTTTTGGGTTCACAGGTGTTTGGTATCCCTTCACTTGACCACGCTGTGATTACACTGTGGAGGTCATGCTGGTATGTGACACGAGTAACGTGAGATTTTTTTTTTTTTCATGGATGTTTTTCCTGTCATTCACGTCCCCACTGGGTCCTATATTTTCAAAAAATATTTTTCTCTCAGTCTGCATGAAAACGTACGATTAAAATTTTTCCTCAGCCATCACTACAAGCTACATATAAAAATATAGTTTTTGGGTGGACTATTATTTTACCTTTATCCACAATTTATTATTTTCTTGAGGAAGTTGAGTTTGGGTGCTTTGACATGTATGGGGCAGTTTTTCACAGCTGCGTCAGCCTTTTCTGAGGTGTTTGTTCGTCTCAGAATTGGCCTCCGGTGATTTGAGTTGCATATGGAGGACACCCCTTCGGTGGGGCCAACGTCGCAAAACATTTACAAGGACAGAAAGTTAAAGATGCTCTGTAAACACGCTCTGTGGTTTTGTGTGGTTGTGGATACTCGTGACGGAGGGTCGTTTTCAATAAGCCGGCCAACCTGTCGCACACACATAACACCTCACTCCAGTTCGTAAATCCTTACACTGGCTCCCGGTTAGGTTTAGGGCAGATTTCAAAATCCTCTTTTTAACATATAAAGCCTTAAATGGTGGAGGTCCGGCTTACTTGTCTGAACTTATTTTGACTTACAAACCAGAGCGCACATTAAGATCTCAAGATGCCATCCTGTTTATGATTAATAAAATAACAGTGGGAGGTCGAGCATTTAGTTACAGGGCCCCTAAACTGTGGACTGGTCTGCCTGCTACTATAAGAGATGCCCCTTCAGTCTCAGCTTTTAAATCCTG